>ML779740.1:541964-558131 GCA_009831015.1 Picea engelmannii | reverse complement strand
CTTTAACCATGTAGGAAACATTCCCTCAATGCCCTTATCATGCACATGCTTCCTTGCATTGAGCATAGCTATCTTCCTTTCACTTTGAAAATAGTTTTCTTTCCCACGATACTCATTCCCTCTACTGTGCTATAGCATTCTTTTATTCTTTTTTAGGATTTAATAGCATGACAAAGACAAAAACAAAATTAAAAAACCAAAAAGAAGGAGGGAAAGCGTCTATCTCTTTTGTTGGAAACAATCATGTCGCCCTTGAACAAAGAACAATCTTTGAGTCAGTATTTCAATATTGTTTGGTTTAGTATGGCTTTATAATACTTTTATCATTGTTGAATATACTCTTTGTTGATTTTTTATTATTCCAATCATATGGAGCATCTGTTGATGCATCTTGTATCACAGATGTATCCCAATTTGTAATCCAAGCTGCCTAAGTCACATAATGTTTCATTCTTTTTCTCAAGGGAAGTTCTAGCCTGATTCGGCAATTCTGTAGAAAGTCTTTTACCTTTGTAGTTCAACTTCATGTGTCATTTAAATACGTCTCAATATCACAAGTATATTTGTCCTTTGCTCGTTCTAGTATAGAAGGTACCCATTGAATTCTTGCTAGCGGGTATGGTCTTATCGAATCCCATAGATTTCTCTGAGAGTATGACCTAAAGCTACACCTTGGGTCTATTTCCATCATTGATAGGTGACTTTTTTCTCAGTAGATGACAAACGATAATTATTTTTTGATTCAGTTGTTTCCCTTGTGTTCAACCTCAACAACAATCACCACACATATGGATTTATCTTGTACCTTGGTTTCAATTTGACCCCATTGGCAGATTCCTCATCTTTGTCAATAGTATTTATCATTAGCTAATATTTAGAGAGTCTCTTCCATGTGCTATTTCATCTACTGTATGTCCTAGTCATACCTCGGTGTGGTCCTTACAAACCTTTTTTCTGATTCCTTCCAAATATTTGACCTCCTACTACCCTTCATGCTGAATGATGGAGGATGCCTTAATGCCTTCCTTCCAGCAGATATATTCCTATAGATTTCAACACATCTTTCTCTGGGACAAGGATCTAGAGCTATTTGTGGTACCTTAGGGCTTGCATTCATTAATGGTAGGTTCCCTCGCTATTGGAAGTGGGAATACATCAATGTACCTTGATCGATAGATTCTACCAGGTGTTTGACACCATCTCATTTATTCACACTTGTTATATTGTACCATGGTACCTTGATGACCATTATCATCATCGGTAAGTCATCTCTCATTTGTTAATGGTATACATCAATGAACAATAATCAAACGGTGTCTCACTATGTTTTACCCCAACACATATATTCACATGGTGTAGACGTGTACCACGACAAATCGTTTTGAAGACTTCGGGTGAAGTACAAGAATCACATCTTTTTTTTCCTACCTGACATATAATGTACCACCCCTCATACATTGGTACTTGCATAGGATTATTTTTTTCACTCCATTGGTTCCATATATCCTCTGATTTTGTTTCGAGACATAGCTCCATTGTGTATCCATTTTTCGCTATGATCTGATTTTTTTATGGATCCACTGTGTATTCCCCGTGGCCATGATTGATAATTTATATATATCACATGGATCCACTGTGTATTTTCTGTGGTCATGGACATTAGTCATACTTTCATATATGTCATGGATCCACAGTGCACCTGATTTGACAAGCATTCTTACATCACTCTTGAGCATAGGGATGCCCGACTCGAGAAGAAAATACTCTTACTTTATCTCTACTGATTGTTTTTGTTCTTGGATCAACTATTTAGGAAATTTCATTTGATATACTTCAACACATCCTCACCTCTCATAGTTATAATTTATTTTGAACATCAGTTTCCCTTTTGACCTCACACATTATGGGGCATCTATTATACCACAAATTTCTACATCAATTTCATTTGTGAGATGGATTAGTCCTTTTCCCTAGTTTGCAAACTTAAATCACATCCTCCTTCATCAAACTCATTAAACTCATCCTCCTTCATCAAAATCATCAAACTCATCCTCCTTCATGAAACTCATCTAAAAAAAACATCTTTGTTTCCATCCATGGTTCACCCATGTGCTAACCACAGATTTTCGCACCTTTGTAGTTTGTAACTCATGGATTCCCTCAAAAAATATAAAAAAATA
This sequence comes from Picea engelmannii, assembly GCA_009831015.1. Lineage (NCBI taxonomy): Eukaryota > Viridiplantae > Streptophyta > Pinopsida > Pinales > Pinaceae > Picea > Picea engelmannii. Next base: position 555,951 of record ML779740.1, on the reverse strand, counting down.
AAATATTCCACATTTTTGGGCAGGTTTTCGGTTGGGCTCATTCCCAAACTCCCGTTGGCCTATAAAGAAAAAGAATGCAACCACCTCAACCCCTTTAGGATGTTATAAAGGCACCTATGAGGGAATGGATGAGGAGGACAACCTATCTGCAAGATTATGCAAAAAAATTTGCAAGCTTCCCTATTTTCCTTGATCCTCTAAGTAGCATCCCCCTAATCTGGAACTTATTTTCCAACATCCCTTCCTCTCCCATATGTTATTGTAGGGTGTGTTATTATCCCTTATAATTCATCTGAGGAAGATCCATCGTATTGATTTTATGCTTGAAGGACTAGTGGAGGAACTTGGGTGGTTGGCTTCAAGGAAATGTCTACTGTTAGAGTTAGGTTGTAACTACCTAATTATATTGTTTTCAATAAAAGAGTGTCATTTCCCTCCATACATGTGTAAATTGATTCAATCTATTGATATATGTTATTTTTCTTCATATACTTAAATTTTTTATCATTATAATATGATTTGAATTCATAACTACCTTGTTACAACACATACTTGGTCTCCTTTTGTAGGTTGATATCAGTGGAGATCATGGGTAAATCAAAGATGGAGAGTGAGGATTGACATCAGACGTAGGATACAAGTTTTTAGTCCTCTCCTTCTCTCCTTCTCTCCTCAAAGTGGTTATTTTCTTATATAGTTATTGTGTGAGAGGGTAGGTTCTATCTTTTACATATGGTATCTCTCTGTTGTGGCATGACCTAAGGTTACAGGGGAAAAATCCCAGAACATAAATGTTGCATATTTTCTCACCTTGTACATAAATAAATTATTTTCCATTCATGTTCATGTATTTTTAATTTTACTTCATTCACCATTTATGACGTAAGAAAATAATTAGGGTTCTAACGTTTTAAGTTGTTGAGTAATTTTTGTTTCACCTATCAAACCAGTTTTCAAGTGCATAAGGTGCCTCTTATTTTAGCATGGCTCTATAACCCAACAAAAGAAGGCATTCGGTTTACAGTTATCAGCATACCACAAGGGTATGTTGTCCCTATCAGAGATAAATTTAGTACCAGATTTGATCTCATCAGTGATACACATGTTGATCGAGGTTATGAGTATGAATTTTAAAAAATATAAGATTATAGAGATATTGGACAGAAAATAGCTAGAAAAAGTTCAAGTTCCCTAAAGAAATTACCAGAAAAATCAAGCTCTATGTGCTTATTGAAAGCTTAAAAAAGGGATAATTACATTTCAAATAGTCTTAATCCCTTTTCAAATATGGTTCATATCCTGTGATCAAGGCTTAAGAGTTGAGTGATAGTGAAGGTGTGGGGTCCAATCATCCAATGGTTGTAAGTGAGCCTAATCTACGGTGGAAAGTCGATGTAGTATCGAGAAAGTGCACAATTGTTAACACGCATATGGGGTGTGATATTGGTCTTAAAATCCACATGTTGAGAATTGAATGGTGTCACATGACTAGAATATGGAAGGTAAAACCACTCCCCTGGGGTTTCGACAGTGGTATTCTAGTTTTTCGAAGCTTGCATATATCCGACCACTCAACACACTTATGTCCACCCATTCAACGACACCTAGACTTGATTCAACGATCCACCTAGGGTTCTTAGGAGAATCGGGGTAAACCTGGCATGCCAACATGACACTTTCCAGATCCAGTTCGAGAATGTCACCTGCATAGAAGGATCCCACTTGGGATTACGAAAACCCTATCAAAATCAACTACATGTACACTAACCCCATAGCCACATCATTGCTAACATGGACCATTGGGAAGTTTCCATGTGTTCGTGGAACCATGATGATGCCATCATGGTGTCACTCAAAATTTCATTCCCCCACCCATTCTTTCAAAACAATTAATCCATTGAGAAATGGATACATGTTCATACAAAGGCACGAGGAAGAAGATCTCAATCAGGTGATGGATACATTGAAAACCTACCTAATCAGTCGGAGAAGATATAATGCATAAAAAGTCAATTGGCATCACATCTAAATCTCGTCATCAATCATCATAACATTGCTTCTAGCTGACAGAGGATAGTAATATTTTTTCATACACGCACACCCATGGAATCCCTAAATATCAACATATTAGTCCGGGTGTGATCGATATTGTTTCATCATCACCTGTCTCCACAAAAACATGTCAATATCCTATAAGAGAAAACTAAAATATTGTAAGAAACCAATCTGCGAATAGTTTTATTTCTAAAAGTGAGTTACTCATATGCCAAGTGTCACAGACGATGACCCACTTTCTCATTCTCTCCCTTCAGGAGAAGATATCAACCATCTTGGCTGTAGACGTTGGGAGGATGTGTTTTTCACTTTGCGAAGCAGAAAATGTCCTTCTCTAGTATCATTAGCCAGTATTTGAGAACCAAATAACATTTTGAAATTCACCCTAAGGTGAAATTTATCAATTGGCCAGACCTTTGTATAATCTTAAGATGAAGGAATCAAATAGTTGGACAATGGTAATTCGCATTGATGAGTGGTGGCAATTGAGAGGAAGTATTTGTACATTCTTCCAGCCATCCATTGACTGTGGAAAGGTTGAGTTTTTCTAGTGCTACAGTCAGGTGTCCAATTGAGACATCCATATGAATCAAAAAATAAGATCAATTGGGCAAAGATAACACACCCCACAATAGCGTTAATGGGTCAGCTTTGGGGGTAAAAGGTTATTTTTTATCAAGAAAAAAAACGATTAGAAATTAATTAGAAAACTCAAAGAGGTATCAATATTCTAAAAAGAAGTATCCATTTTTCAAGAAGTAGTGTTGGATGAAATGAGTAGTTTTCTTACAAATGAAGAGATTATAAAACAAGATAAGGAGCTCATTTCTACGGTCAACACTTTGGGGAATTTAAGATTCTCTTACAACCAGAGTTGTTTGATCACCATCCTCAGGCACAAAAAAATATTTAAGGCTGCAGGCTTCATGATATCTAACCCATACATTATGTTTCAATATGTCTCTTCTCGTTTTTTGCACGTGCTCTTGTAAAATATACCCCTCTCATTTTTGGCTTCTTCTATCAAATTCCCATTAATAAAATCTCAAGCAGCAAGTTATATCGCATGTTCAATGTTACTATTTGTTGTATTTTTATGATACTAAAGTTATTTACCTTAACAAATGACCACTTCTTGTCATTTATTCATATGTTTAATGATGTGCAGAGGGTACCTCCATGGATTTAGATATTTGAAGATGTAATTGTTTGATGCATGTTTTAATGATCTATTGTATGTGTTAGAACTATTGAATTCTTAATTTATCAACATATTATTCCATGTCCATAAGATATAAGATTCATTCTCTGCAATGCCTTATATTCTTATCTTGTATTTCTTCTAACCCACCATTTCCCCACTCTTAAAATCAAATTGTATGAAACACTCATGGAAAAATACCTTACAGAGTTGAATGTTTTGAGTATCTAGAATGAGACTATTTGAGGACCAAGAGTTTTATAAGAGAGAGAGAAAAATTTACCCACATTTTTGCATGATTTAATTGTTACAAGCATGGATTTAAGGCTCACCCTAATTCTTATCCCTTGGGGTACCTCAGTGTCATTCCATTGATAGCCGAGAACATCTCTAGGGATAATATCTTGAATGCAAGGATATTTACCCAATTGAATAATGTCCCTATTTTTACCACTGTATATGCCATCAGAAACCACTCCATCAAAAAATGGGTACTTACTTCCTTGCCATATAATTGACATATCATTATGATCAATAGTATGTAGGGTTCTTCCAAGTAATGTGCTAATATCATCCATTCTCCTTTCTTGATACGTCTTAGTTCGTCATTCCACCAATATTCAATCAATTCTTCGAAGTATTTATTATCTATCCCAAACTTCTGCAAAAACAACATGTTCAGGGGTAGTGCAAATTTTGGGAGGTGATATTAGATTTTTATGTCTCATGGCTTCAAAGATTATATCAGAACCATGGATTGGTTCATTAAATTATCTATATACTTTTTGAGGTGAATGAAACAACACCTTGGGATGTCATTTATGGAAACAATATTAGACGAGTTGTTATAGCGTGTGTTGGGCATAGGCCTATTTTGAGGAAATACCTAATTTTGGAAGGAAAGGCCTAATTTTGGAGAATAACAGATGGCAGGAAAAGAAACATGCAGAAAAAGAAGGAAAATCATCATGCAAATAAGGAAACCAACATGGTGCGCAAGCAGGAAAGCCTAACCATGATAGGGTTAGGGTTTTTGACAAAGATTGTAACAACTATAAGCATGGAAGCTAGTATAAATAAGAACCTGGGAGGTCTAGGGGGGCTTGTTGTTTTTAGTGGTGGTGTTGTTCTATTATTGTAGTCTGATTTAGTTTGGATATTGTTTAGCAGTTGTAAGTTCATAATTGTTAAGATTTGTAAAATATGTTGATTTGTAGAAGAGTGGAGAAATCCATATTTTAAGGGTTAGGTCACATGATGAGGAGCCTGGTGTGATCTAGTCCACCTCACAGAGGTTCTTGAACCTCTTCATGATTGAAATAAGGAACATGTAATGTGCACAGTGCCATATTTTGCAGCAAACCTAATAAAATAGAAGAAAAGACAAATCTTTCTGGAGGTAACCCAGGATGGAGTGAACCACAGTAAAACATGTGTTATGTGATGTTTCTTGCATTTTTACATTCTTTTAATGGTTATCTTATGAATGAATGGTTAAGCTAGATATATTATAATGCATGCATGTACCGAAAAGATGAATGAATCCTAGGAATAATTGAATGGATAACATGATGAATGCATGAAGAAGGAAAAATGCACTCTCGGATCCCCACTTATTCCTAGACTGCAAGAACTTGAGCATTGCATTCACCCATAAAGTTATCTCAGGTGAGAATGCACAGTGCACTCTATGCACTTTGTTTCCTTCTGGTTCACTAGGAGGACCGATAGTTTTAGAGGGTTTTGTTGGAAACATGTTAAGATCTGAACCTAGGTCAAACCTAGAAGTAGAAGTGAGAGATATAACCCAACAAATGGTTATGTTTCCAGTTGGGACTACATAGGATTGAGTGGGCATGATCCATGAAATATTCTCAGAGAATCAAAGTATAAAAGGGAATGTTCATGACATGGAATCCAACAAATTCAGAGATTGAAAGATGGTTGAAAACAAAGGAATTTGAGTTTGCGCAGAAGGATAACAGAAACCCTAAGATAACACCACACAAATATCCTAACAAATATGTGTTTAGCGACCTGCATAAGGTATTTTTCTATGATTTCCCGCATGTGTTGCAAGAGTGGCTATTAAGGTTAAAATAAAACCACCCTAAAAATTGAATCAGAAAGCTAGAGTGGAACCCTATGGAGATCGCGCAGTTACATCAAGTTAACAACAAATTTACGTGTGCAATATATTTCTAGTTAGACAATATTGTGGCAGGGTTTATCACTGAATCTGTAGTAGATACCATGAACTCTTACAGCATAGTAGAGTAGGAATTTCTAAAAGGAACCAGAGTTAGGTATATCATATCATTGTACACTTCAATCAAGATTTTATTATATAACAACGGTGTGATGACCATGGAATAATAAAACTAAACCTCCCTCTATGCATGGTGGAAGGGGGGAAGCACTAACACAAGCTGGAGAAATGGAGGAAGATATGGATGAGGGAAAGAATAAGGAGGACATGGACCCAATCATGATGGAAGAAGAACATATAAAGAATATAATGGCAACAGCTGGAAATACGCGCAGTGGAGCACCCTACCAATATAAGATGAATAAGAAGAAGAGAGCCATAGTTTATAGAGAGGTCTTGGAAAGAGATAAAGAAGAGGTAGAGGGTCTTCAGGCTATGGAGAAGATTTATAAAAAAGTGTGTGAGACATATGAAAGGAAAATAGGAGGTCCAAGGGTAGGAACAAAAGGAATAAGTCCAATCCAGAACAATGTCAGTGTGGAACCTATAATCCAATGTGCGACTAGTACACCAGAAAAAACACCAGCATCTGGACAACCAAATTTTCATGGCAGAAGAATGACATGACAAGGATCCAGTAAAGGAGCATAAAATGGGGGAGCCAATTCAAGAAGTATTATTTAAATATCTACACCACGTGGAGGTAGTAGTTCAACATAATTCAAAATGGAAGGACATGATCCCATGATAAGGTTACCACAATTTCAAAGAGAGGCATCAGAGGACCCTGAAAAGCATTTATTCATCTATGAGAAGATCTGGGAATCAAAAGAGATCACAAATGAGGGTACAAAACTTGTGCAGTTAGCTATCTTTCTAAGAGATCATGCACTGGACTGGTATATGACCCTAAATGTAAACAGTACACCAGGAGAAATAAGGACTATTAAAGACATCAAAAGACTATTGATAAACAAATTTCAGAATATCAGTATATGAATGAAATGATTGAAATCGGGAAAAAATGAGTTGAGTCTGTTTGGGAAATTGATCATAGGGTTAAATGTTTGAAAGGTAAGTTGAAGTATGCAATTACTGACATGCAACATAGGCAATTATTTTTGAACTCATTTCTACTACATTTGAAATACCCATTAAGACAACAAATTTTCCAAACTCAGGAAGAGGCTCTGCAAGAAGCCTTACAACTGGAAGAAAACCAGTATCGAAAGACAGATATAGAAATAGAGGAGCTAAAGGAGGATCTGAAGAAACTAACATTTCAACTTAACCAGAATAATGGCAAAGAGAAAAAATAAGTGGTTTGGTGTACCACATGCAGGACCGAAGGACATCATAAGAATGAATGTCCAAATTTCACATAGTACATGGAAAAAGGAGTACCAAACCATTTTCCAACATGAGGACCATGGTGCAATATCTGTAAAATGCATGGGAATGGTCCATATCATTTTCCAATGATGCATAAGTACCAGACAATACCCAAAAGTTCATACTACAATTTTTTCAAGTCAGTGGGTCATGATGATAAAGATTGTAGGATGATGGAGCTGATAAGAGAAATAACTTCATATACTTATAGGGTTCAAGAAGAAATGATGACAGGGAAATTTTCACCGTAGTTCAACTAGGTACCACCTCCATACAACAATGTGCATCAGCAGTATAACATTGTGCAACCACAATACAATAATGCACATCTACAGTATAACCTCGCACAATATAACCAACTACCTCAGTACAATGCACTGCGAGGAGACCAGGTTGGATATAGAGGTGGAGGACGAGGTAGAGGAGGACTTGGAAGAGGCAGAGTTCCAATAGTGTTCCACAACTTCCGACATCCAGGAAATTATGCAAGGGAAATTCCACTTCCACCATCGACATGCATGTACTTTCACATAGCAGACCATGAAACATAAGACTGTCTGAAACGCTTAGGAAAAATCCAAGAAAAGAGGAACCAAAACAACCAGAATGTATAATGGATTTCTACAAAAGCCAGGGATGATGGAAGAAACATCAATATAGTCACACGAGGAGGATCCAAGACAGGAACTAATGTAGTAAGACAAGATTCATCACAACACCAATGGGTGAAGAAGAATACTGAACCACAAAGTCATTTTGACAAACAAAAATAAAAGGAAGCATTCAAGAAGGCAAGACATGAGTTTCTCAAGAAAAATGTTGCATCTACATCAGCCGCACGACACAGTTAGATTGTACCAATGTACAAAATTCCTTCCTCAATGGACCACACTAGTGAAGAAAAACCTTTAGAGAAAGTAATTAACATAAAAAAGAAATCTGCAATCCTGTGCTAAGTTATTAAAGGATCCATCATCTGTCAAAATCTTAAAAAATCTTCTAGAAAAATGTAACATAGAGACATAAGGGAAATTAGAGCAGAAAACAGTCAATCATCTCCATACAAGAAGAAGGATAGGTAGGGAATTCAAACTCAATGCTAATATTGGGGATTTCAATATGGGTGATATTATACTAGACTTGGGCTCTGAAGTAAATGTCTTACCTAAGAAGACATGGCAGTGTATGGGAGAACCCACACTATTTTATTCACATGTCCAGTTGAAACTAGAAAATCAACATAGATTTTTACCAATTGGAAGTCTTAAAGGTGTGACAGTAGATGTGGATGGAGTGTGCACTATGGTAGACTTTGAAGTAATAAAGATAGTAGATGGAAAAACACCTTATCTAGCATTGATTGGATTAGATTGGGAATTTGATAAACATACCATAACAAGTAAAATGACATTTGAATCAGGTGAATATAGAGTAATTACACCATTAGACCCTTCATAAGGAGAAAGGTTTATAGAACCCACTTGTTTAGATATGGAGGAAATAAACCAGTTGTACAAAACCACCACTCGAGAAGAAGATTATGTTAACCCAACTACAGATGGGGTACTCAGTTGGAGAAGCATCCCATCATCTACTTCTAACTCAGATATAGGTTTGGATAGTTTGCAACAACAATTACATGAATTTTCCACAAGAAGGTGCACAAAAATAGATCATGCAGTAAGATGGGTTGGTAAAGAGATAAGAGAACCTCCCATTTTTCATGGGGTAAACAACCTAGAGGAATTTATGCCAAAATATGAAGAAGAATTATTAGAAAATCAGAGGATCTTAGCCCAAAATATTGCACTCAAGGCTACACCTACAAGATGGTGGGGTGCGCACAAAGAAACAATTCAGGACTAGTACCAATGTAAGTGATGACTGGACATTAGATTCGACGCAGAACATGGGAGCAACAAAATGCAGAAGTATGATGGGAAAGGAACACTAGAAAAACACTTTGAGAAGTGAAGAACACAGTGGAGGATGACACCACCATAATAATGGCCTCATCACTTCATCCACACACTGGAAGGAATCCCAAAGAACTGGTATATAGACTAGGAGATATACAGAGGCACTAAAGAATGGATAGGCTTATAACAAAACTTTGAAGTAACCTTCTCATTTGAAAATGAGAACCCCAACATTGATTTAGCACTGAAATAGATAAGAGGTGTGATATTTATTAATGAACCATAGGTTGAACTCATGACAGATTATCAACAACAAAATAGATAGACAATCAAAGAACTATTTTCATGTTATCATGTTCAAGAAGAAGCACCATATGAGGATGATTCATGAAACATTCAGATTACAGAGATTGAAGGAGAAAGAGAGGTGGAAGGTCCATATATGGAGTCATAAGTATTTTTTGTACCAATCAAAGTGAAGAAATCCAACATTGGGACAAGTTACAATCCTAAAATGGCAAGTGTTGGAGACTATTGGGATGAAAAAATAGTATAAAGAATAATAGAGCTACTGCACGAATACAGTGGCATGTTCCCAACGACCTTTACAGAGATGAAAGGCATATTAGGAGAGATAAGAGAGATGAAAATACCTCTCAAACCTGAGGAAATACCTGTCAAGAAGAGACCTTATAGATTGAATCTAGTATATAAGCAGAAACTGAAAGTATAAATTGACAGAATGTTGGAAGTTGGTATCATAGAACCAGTAGAGGAATCTGAATGGATAAGCTCTATGGTAGTCCAAGAAAAGAAACAAGGTTGGATAAGGATTTTTGTATATCTAAGGAAACTGAATCATGCTTTCCTACATGACCCTTTTCCTACCCCTTTCACAGATGAGGTCTTAGAGAATATGGGAGGTTAGGAAGCATATTCACTTACAGATGGATTCTCGAGCTACCATCCGATCAAAATAGCAATAGAGGACAGGTATAAAACTATTTTTTCTACAGAATGGGGATCCTACGAATATAAATTCATGCCATTTGGGTTGAAGAATGCACTAGCCATATTTTCTAGAGTATTCATAGTTGCTTTCAAGGAATTCATACATCGGTTTCTAGAAGTATATATGGATGAATGGGTTGTATATATTTTGTTAAAGGATCATGTAGAAGTATTAACACTCATGTTGGAAAGATGCAGGCAATGTCAGATATCATCGAATATCAAGAACTACATTTTTGGGACACATTTTGGAATATTGTTGGGACATATAGTGTGTAAACAAGGTTTACTAGTAGATCTTGTTAATATTGTTGTCATTGTAAATTTACCACCACCAAAATTAGTGCGCCAATTGAGAGAAACACTGGGACATACAAGATATTACAAGAAATTTATAAAGGGGTATGCGTAGATTATTGTGCCAATGGAAAAAATGTTAAAGAAGGATATAGGATTTCAGTGGAATGAGGACTGTCAACAATGGTTGGACACCTTAAAATAAAATATGGTTACAACACCTATCCTAGTATTCCTATATTGGGAAAAGACATTTCATGTGCATGTAGATGCATCAGCCATATCACTTGGAGAAATTATGGCACAACCAGGAGCAGGGGATCTAGCCCATCATATATCCTTTGCAAGAAAAAAATTGTCAGAATTAGAGCATAATTACAACACCACAGAAAGATAAGGCCTAGCCATGGTATATGTACTTCAAAAGTTCAGGCACTATTTACTGGGCAAACACTTTAATATGTTTAGAGATCATTCTTCCCTAAAATATCTAGTCAACAATCCAGTGTTGGGGGGGAGGATATGTAGATGGCTACTATTATTTCAATAATTTGATTTCGAAGTGATATTCAAACCATGGAAGTTGAATGCGGGACCTGATCTCCTGTCAAGGGTCACTAATGGAGAAGAACTACTAACTTAGAAGACAACTTCCCTGATTCACAACTATTTTTAGTAAAAGTATCTAATGAATAATTTTGTTATATTATTGAATAATTAAGTACATGGATTTCACCACAAGAGTTTAGCACTGTGCGAAAGAGAAATATGGTAGTCGGAGTTGCACACTATCAACTTATTGCAGGGCACTTATACAAGATGGGCGTAGACAAATTTTTGAGAAGGTGTGTATTAGAGCATGAAAGACCTAGAATTTTAGCAAAATATCATGAAGGTATAGCTGGAGGAAAATATGTAGTAAAATATACCACGAAGAAGGTATTGTGCACAATATTATGGTAGCCAACATTCCATAGAGATGCCAAGGAATATTTCCATAAATGTGATGTCTATTAGAGGGTGTGAAAACCCAACAAAAGAGATGAGATGCCTCTAAGACCACAAGTAACTTTGCAAGTATTTGAAAAATGGGCAATAGAATTTATTGGACCAATCAATCCATCATCAAAAATATCAGGAGCCAGATATATCATTACTGCAACGAAATACTTAACAAGATGGGAAGAAGTAACACTAGTTAAAGATTATAGCGTGAATATAGAAGCACACTTCTTGTTTGAGAAAGTGATCATCAGATTTGGATTCCTAAGGATTTTAATGAGTGACCAAGGAAATCACTTTATCAACAGTAACATAAAGGCTATGACTGAGTATTTTGAAGCCTATCACCCGAAGAGTACACCATACCATCCTCAAGCAAATGGAACATTAGAATCTTTCAATAAGATCTTGGAAAATTCTTTGACTAATATCTGTAATGTCAACAGGGATGATTGGGACTTGAAAATACTAGAATTACTATGGGAATACAAGACCACATTTTTTACGGGCATATGTGACGCACCGTCAACTGGAAGGATAGATTCGGTCCAAGGTTGTGTAATTAACCCAAGTCGTTTGGTGTGATCTATCCTGACGGGTTTAATGGCTCCGTTAGCCAACTAAGGTCCTAAAATAATGAAATAAAATAAACTACCATAAAGCTATAACTATGATACTATGTATACGAATATAATTCTTTACAAATGTTAAACAAAAGAATAAATATGAATATGTGATTATGAACATGATATTTACAATTTGCAAGTTTTGGTGGATGTCTTGCGAAATCAATGTTTTTGTAATCGTTTGCGAAGTAGATAAAGAAAGCACATAATTTTATATTTTCTGTTTAATAATTTAAAATCTAAGAACTCAAAAAAAAACTAATAGAATATAATCTGAAACAAGAATGGAATAATAGTAACAGCCAATTTAAACTATCTTATTTCACTAATAAACTAATAACGGAAATTGAATGTGAATAACACTAGCCTGAGATTAGTCTCATACTATGTCTATATCCATGTGCAATCCAAACTTCCAATTATCTTTCCTGTGAGAGAAATATGTAACAGGCTTGTGCTAATATCTCCAAAATAAACTCAAGGTATTTTTGGGAGTAAGGATATAAAAACAAGGTGATAAACATATAGATCCAGTGACCTTGCAATGATGAATGTTTACAGTAAAATAAATTTTAATGTGAAACATTCATGTTGTTATCACACTATGTTGCCTTGGGTCTTTAGTTTGATGAATATTTTTTTTTAAACCTTAGATTTAAATTTTTGAGTCTCATCCTCTTAAAGTTTGATGTTAAGTTCACCTTAGAAGATTAGAGTTTTGAATCATAGTCCTTGTTGGTCCTCAATTTGGTTTGTGGTTCTAGAACCTCTTTAGCTCATGACTCATTTTTGGTCCCCTTCATGACTTGTCCTTAAATCGATCCCTCCCATTGCTAAGTTGATATGACACCTCTTCATCTTCATTCATGACCCAATAAGCATGACTCATTGTACTCGCTTACCTGTCTAATCATTTTTTGATTTGGAAGCTTTGCTTACTCATCAGGCAGTTCCGTAGCACCTGTCATGTTTATTATTCATCCACTCCAAGTCATGATTACCATGATTGAGATTATGTCCCTTGTTTTTAGTGCTAGAAGTTGGTTAAGATCCTTCAAAATATCTTTCATTTATGATCCTTGGTAACGGTCTCTAAATTTTGAAAATGTTCAACAGTGTTGTGCTGCGTAAATTTGTCAGTTCCAATCCGGCGACCGCATGTCAACTAAATCTGATGCTGTGAGAGATTTAAGGGCTGAAGTTTCCTCAATTTCATCCTAATATCACGCTAAGGATCTCAACAGGTGTCGACTTTAAAGGTATCATGTGCAACCTCCTTTGCATATTTATTTTCACAGGAAATTTGTGCTTGGGTTTTCGGTTTGTTGAGCTTGCAGGGTAGTAAAGGAGCCATATTTTCATTCCTATAAATGTCCTCACCTATGTCCATGGTCTAATTACTGTTGATTACTTTAGCCTTTAAAGTCACAGGTCTCTAATGGCCTATCCTCTGCGTATGTGTTGCGCTACCAAGAGGCGTTGCTCAAACCCTCTTTGTTTTCCATGCTCCCCTTTCATCCTATACAAAGAGCCATTTCAGATCACCCCTTCACAGTCTATGCTCTAAAAATCCTGTACATGTCTAAAGGTCTATTTTTCATAGTCAAGCTCGACTTTCTAAGAACTGTCAGTTTTAAAGGGCCATCCTTGTGCATTTGAAACCTGAATTGAAGATTTCTAGTCATTAGCATCCCTTAAGCCTCTTAAGAAACCTCATTTTGAGTCATGGAGAGCCCTCAATCGAAGAAAGCACACAAAGGTGGCAATATAGTTAGAAACGAACATGTGGACATGCGCCTTTTTGACACAAAGCCCATGGCAAGGGAGATGTTTCAAAGAGCAGGATGCCTCTCTTTCTACCAAAACATGCAGAGAGGCCATCCAGAAATAGAAAAACAATTCGCATTAAATTTTGATGGCAAGTGTTGGAGCCGCCCCTGTTTTTTCACCTCACACAAATTTGAAAAATTCCGATATTTGTGATCAAGAGTTGTTTTTTCCTTTTCCTTCCCTTCCAAAAATCATAAAACTCTGAGAGAATTTTTCGTTGCCAGAATAGTAATACTTTATTACTTATGAAGGACCCGTTTTTCGCAAGAATGTCTGTCCTTAGGGTTTTAAAAAAAAAAAAAAAAAGTTTCATAATCTCGCAAGTTGGACACCTTATGTCTCGAATTCACAAGTCCCGAGTCTCGAGAATGCGAGCTCGATCTTAATCTTCGTCCAAAACAAAAATAGTATAAAGACCTTTAACTTTTGACTATGACATCCTTGG
>ML779740.1:470982-541864 GCA_009831015.1 Picea engelmannii | reverse complement strand
TCCCTACCTATCCTTCTTCTTGTATGGAGATGATTGACTGTTTTCTGCTCTAATTTCCCTTATGTCTCTATGTTACATTTTTCTAGAAGATTTTTTAAGATTTTGACAGATGATGGATCCTTTAATAACTTAGCACAGGATTGCAGATTTCTTTTTTATGTTAATTACTTTCTCTAAAGGTTTTTCTTCACTAGTGTGGTCCATTGAGGAAGGAATTTTGTACATTGGTACAATCTAACTGTGTCGTGCGGCTGATGTAGATGCAACATTTTTCTTGAGAAACTCATGTCTTGCCTTCTTGAATGCTTCCTTTTATTTTTGTTTGTCAAAATGACTTTGTGGTTCAGTATTCTTCTTCACCCATTGGTGTTGTGATGAATCTTGTCTTACTACATTAGTTCCTGTCTTGGATCCTCCTCGTGTGACTATATTGATGTTTCTTCCATCATCCCTGGCTTTTGTAGAAATCCATTATACATTCTGGTTGTTTTGGTTCCTCTTTTCTTGGATTTTTCCTAAGCGTTTCAGACAGTCTTATGTTTCATGGTCTGCTATGTGAAAGTACATGCATGTCGATGGTGGAAGTGGAATTTCCCTTGCATAATTTCCTGGATGTCGGAAGTTGTGGAACACTATTGGAACTCTGCCTCTTCCAAGTCCTCCTCTACCTCGTCCTCCACCTCTATATCCAACCTGGTCTCCTCGCAGTGCATTGTACTGAGGTAGTTGGTTATATTGTGCGAGGTTATACTGTAGATGTGCATTATTGTATTGTGGTTGCACAATGTTATACTGCTGATGCACATTGTTGTATGGAGGTGGTACCTAGTTGAACTACGGTGAAAATTTCCCTGTCATCATTTCTTCTTGAACCCTATAAGTATATGAAGTTATTTCTCTTATCAGCTCCATCATCCTACAATCTTTATCATCATGACCCACTGACTTGAAAAAATTGTAGTATGAACTTTTGGGTATTGTCTGGTACTTATGCATCATTGGAAAATGATATGGACCATTCCCATGCATTTTACAGATATTGCACCATGGTCCTCATGTTGGAAAATGGTTTGGTACTCCTTTTTCCATGTACTATGTGAAATTTGGACATTCATTCTTATGATGTCCTTCGGTCCTGCATGTGGTACACCAAACCACTTATTTTTTCTCTTTGCCATTATTCTGGTTAAGTTGAAATGTTAGTTTCTTCAGATCCTCCTTTAGCTCCTCTATTTCTATATCTGTCTTTCGATACTGGTTTTCTTCCAGTTGTAAGGCTTCTTGCAGAGCCTCTTCCTGAGTTTGGAAAATTTGTTGTCTTAATGGGTATTTCAAATGTAGTAGAAATGAGTTCAAAAATAATTGCCTATGTTGCATGTCAGTAATTGCATACTTCAACTTACCTTTCAAACATTTAACCCTATGATCAATTTCCCAAACAGACTCAACTCATTTTTTCCCGATTTCAATCATTTCATTCATATACTGATATTCTGAAATTTGTTTATCAATAGTCTTTTGATGTCTTTAATAGTCCTTATTTCTCCTGGTGTACTGTTTACATTTAGGGTCATATACCAGTCCAGTGCATGATCTCTTAGAAAGATAGCTAACTGCACAAGTTTTGTACCCTCATTTGTGATCTCTTTTGATTCCCAGATCTTCTCATAGATGAATAAATGCTTTTCAGGGTCCTCTGATGCCTCTCTTTGAAATTGTGGTAACCTTATCATGGGATCATGTCCTTCCATTTTGAATTATGTTGAACTACTACCTCCACGTGGTGTAGATATTTAAATAATACTTCTTGAATTGGCTCCCCCATTTTATGCTCCTTTACTGGATCCTTGTCATGTCATTCTTCTGCCATGAAAATTTGGTTGTCCAGATGCTGGTGTTTTTTCTGGTGTACTAGTCGCACATTGGATTATAGGTTCCACACTGACATTGTTCTGGATTGGACTTATTCCTTTTGTTCCTACCCTTGGACCTCCTATTTTCCTTTCATATGTCTCACACACTTTTTTATAAATCTTCTCCATAGCCTGAAGACCCTCTACCTCTTCTTTATCTCTTTCCAAGACCTCTCTATAAACTATGGCTCTCTTCTTCTTATTCATCTTATATTGGTAGGGTGCTCCACTGCGCGTATTTCCAGCTGTTGCCATTATATTCTTTATATGTTCTTCTTCCATCATGATTGGGTCCATGTCCTCCTTATTCTTTCCCTCATCCATATCTTCCTCCATTTCTCCAGCTTGTGTTAGTGCTTCCCCCCTTCCACCATGCATAGAGGGAGGTTTAGTTTTATTATTCCATGGTCATCACACCGTTGTTATATAATAAAATCTTGATTGAAGTGTACAATGATATGATATACCTAACTCTGGTTCCTTTTAGAAATTCCTACTCTACTATGCTGTAAGAGTTCATGGTATCTACTACAGATTCAGTGATAAACCCTGCCACAATATTGTCTAACTAGAAATATATTGCACACGTAAATTTGTTGTTAACTTGATGTAACTGCGCGATCTCCATAGGGTTCCACTCTAGCTTTCTGATTCAATTTTTAGGGTGGTTTTATTTTAACCTTAATAGCCACTCTTGCAACACATGCGGGAAATCATAGAAAAATACCTTATGCAGGTCGCTAAACACATATTTGTTAGGATATTTGTGTGGTGTTATCTTAGGGTTTCTGTTATCCTTCTGCGCAAACTCAAATTCCTTTGTTTTCAACCATCTTTCAATCTCTGAATTTGTTGGATTCCATGTCATGAACATTCCCTTTTATACTTTGATTCTCTGAGAATATTTCATGGATCATGCCCACTCAATCCTATGTAGTCCCAACTGGAAACATAACCATTTGTTGGGTTATATCTCTCACTTCTACTTCTAGGTTTGACCTAGGTTCAGATCTTAACATGTTTCCAACAAAACCCTCTAAAACTATCGGTCCTCCTAGTGAACCAGAAGGAAACAAAGTGCATAGAGTGCACTGTGCATTCTCACCTGAGATAACTTTATGGGTGAATGCAATGCTCAAGTTCTTGCAGTCTAGGAATAAGTGGGGATCCGAGAGTGCATTTTTCCTTCTTCATGCATTCATCATGTTATCCATTCAATTATTCCTAGGATTCATTCATCTTTTCGGTACATGCATGCATTATAATATATCTAGCTTAACCATTCATTCATAAGATAACCATTAAAAGAATGTAAAAATGCAAGAAACATCACATAACACATGTTTTACTGTGGTTCACTCCATCCTGGGTTACCTCCAGAAAGATTTGTCTTTTCTTCTATTTTATTAGGTTTGCTGCAAAATATGGCACTGTGCACATTACATGTTCCTTATTTCAATCATGAAGAGGTTCAAGAACCTCTGTGAGGTGGACTAGATCACACCAGGCTCCTCATCATGTGACCTAACCCTTAAAATATGGATTTCTCCACTCTTCTACAAATCAACATATTTTACAAATCTTAACAATTATGAACTTACAACTGCTAAACAATATCCAAACTAAATCAGACTACAATAATAGAACAACACCACCACTAAAAACAACAAGCCCCCCTAGACCTCCCAGGTTCTTATTTATACTAGCTTCCATGCTTATAGTTGTTACAATCTTTGTCAAAAACCCTAACCCTATCATGGTTAGGCTTTCCTGCTTGCGCACCATGTTGGTTTCCTTATTTGCATGATGATTTTCCTTCTTTTTCTGCATGTTTCTTTTCCTGCCATCTGTTATTCTCCAAAATTAGGCCTTTCCTTCCAAAATTAGGTATTTCCTCAAAATAGGCCTATGCCCAACACACGCTATAACAACTCGTCTAATATTGTTTCCATAAATGACATCCCAAGGTGTTGTTTCATTCACCTCAAAAAGTATATAGATAATTTAATGAACCAATCCATGGTTCTGATATAATCTTTGAAGCCATGAGACATAAAAATCTAATATCACCTCCCAAAATTTGCACTACCCCTGAACATGTTGTTTTTGCAGAAGTTTGGGATAGATAATAAATACTTCGAAGAATTGATTGAATATTGGTGGAATGACGAACTAAGACGTATCAAGAAAGGAGAATGGATGATATTAGCACATTACTTGGAAGAACCCTACATACTATTGATCATAATGATATGTCAATTATATGGCAAGGAAGTAAGTACCCATTTTTTGATGGAGTGGTTTCTGATGGCATATACAGTGGTAAAAATAGGGACATTATTCAATTGGGTAAATATCCTTGCATTCAAGATATTATCCCTAGAGATGTTCTCGGCTATCAATGGAATGACACTGAGGTACCCCAAGGGATAAGAATTAGGGTGAGCCTTAAATCCATGCTTGTAACAATTAAATCATGCAAAAATGTGGGTAAATTTTTCTCTCTCTCTTATAAAACTCTTGGTCCTCAAATAGTCTCATTCTAGATACTCAAAACATTCAACTCTGTAAGGTATTTTTCCATGAGTGTTTCATACAATTTGATTTTAAGAGTGGGGAAATGGTGGGTTAGAAGAAATACAAGATAAGAATATAAGGCATTGCAGAGAATGAATCTTATATCTTATGGACATGGAATAATATGTTGATAAATTAAGAATTCAATAGTTCTAACACATACAATAGATCATTAAAACATGCATCAAACAATTACATCTTCAAATATCTAAATCCATGGAGGTACCCTCTGCACATCATTAAACATATGAATAAATGACAAGAAGTGGTCATTTGTTAAGGTAAATAACTTTAGTATCATAAAAATACAACAAATAGTAACATTGAACATGCGATATAACTTGCTGCTTGAGATTTTATTAATGGGAATTTGATAGAAGAAGCCAAAAATGAGAGGGGTATATTTTACAAGAGCACGTGCAAAAAACGAGAAGAGACATATTGAAACATAATGTATGGGTTAGATATCATGAAGCCTGCAGCCTTAAATATTTTTTTGTGCCTGAGGATGGTGATCAAACAACTCTGGTTGTAAGAGAATCTTAAATTCCCCAAAGTGTTGACCGTAGAAATGAGCTCCTTATCTTGTTTTATAATCTCTTCATTTGTAAGAAAACTACTCATTTCATCCAACACTACTTCTTGAAAAATGGATACTTCTTTTTAGAATATTGATACCTCTTTGAGTTTTCTAATTAATTTCTAATCGTTTTTTTTCTTGATAAAAAATAACCTTTTACCCCCAAAGCTGACCCATTAACGCTATTGTGGGGTGTGTTATCTTTGCCCAATTGATCTTATTTTTTGATTCATATGGATGTCTCAATTGGACACCTGACTGTAGCACTAGAAAAACTCAACCTTTCCACAGTCAATGGATGGCTGGAAGAATGTACAAATACTTCCTCTCAATTGCCACCACTCATCAATGCGAATTACCATTGTCCAACTATTTGATTCCTTCATCTTAAGATTATACAAAGGTCTGGCCAATTGATAAATTTCACCTTAGGGTGAATTTCAAAATGTTATTTGGTTCTCAAATACTGGCTAATGATACTAGAGAAGGACATTTTCTGCTTCGCAAAGTGAAAAACACATCCTCCCAACGTCTACAGCCAAGATGGTTGATATCTTCTCCTGAAGGGAGAGAATGAGAAAGTGGGTCATCGTCTGTGACACTTGGCATATGAGTAACTCACTTTTAGAAATAAAACTATTCGCAGATTGGTTTCTTACAATATTTTAGTTTTCTCTTATAGGATATTGACATGTTTTTGTGGAGACAGGTGATGATGAAACAATATCGATCACACCCGGACTAATATGTTGATATTTAGGGATTCCATGGGTGTGCGTGTATGAAAAAATATTACTATCCTCTGTCAGCTAGAAGCAATGTTATGATGATTGATGACGAGATTTAGATGTGATGCCAATTGACTTTTTATGCATTATATCTTCTCCGACTGATTAGGTAGGTTTTCAATGTATCCATCACCTGATTGAGATCTTCTTCCTCGTGCCTTTGTATGAACATGTATCCATTTCTCAATGGATTAATTGTTTTGAAAGAATGGGTGGGGGAATGAAATTTTGAGTGACACCATGATGGCATCATCATGGTTCCACGAACACATGGAAACTTCCCAATGGTCCATGTTAGCAATGATGTGGCTATGGGGTTAGTGTACATGTAGTTGATTTTGATAGGGTTTTCGTAATCCCAAGTGGGATCCTTCTATGCAGGTGACATTCTCGAACTGGATCTGGAAAGTGTCATGTTGGCATGCCAGGTTTACCCCGATTCTCCTAAGAACCCTAGGTGGATCGTTGAATCAAGTCTAGGTGTCGTTGAATGGGTGGACATAAGTGTGTTGAGTGGTCGGATATATGCAAGCTTCGAAAAACTAGAATACCACTGTCGAAACCCCAGGGGAGTGGTTTTACCTTCCATATTCTAGTCATGTGACACCATTCAATTCTCAACATGTGGATTTTAAGACCAATATCACACCCCATATGCGTGTTAACAATTGTGCACTTTCTCGATACTACATCGACTTTCCACCGTAGATTAGGCTCACTTACAACCATTGGATGATTGGACCCCACACCTTCACTATCACTCAACTCTTAAGCCTTGATCACAGGATATGAACCATATTTGAAAAGGGATTAAGACTATTTGAAATGTAATTATCCCTTTTTTAAGCTTTCAATAAGCACATAGAGCTTGATTTTTCTGGTAATTTCTTTAGGGAACTTGAACTTTTTCTAGCTATTTTCTGTCCAATATCTCTATAATCTTATATTTTTTAAAATTCATACTCATAACCTCGATCAACATGTGTATCACTGATGAGATCAAATCTGGTACTAAATTTATCTCTGATAGGGACAACATACCCTTGTGGTATGCTGATAACTGTAAACCGAATGCCTTCTTTTGTTGGGTTATAGAGCCATGCTAAAATAAGAGGCACCTTATGCACTTGAAAACTGGTTTGATAGGTGAAACAAAAATTACTCAACAACTTAAAACGTTAGAACCCTAATTATTTTCTTACGTCATAAATGGTGAATGAAGTAAAATTAAAAATACATGAACATGAATGGAAAATAATTTATTTATGTACAAGGTGAGAAAATATGCAACATTTATGTTCTGGGATTTTTCCCCTGTAACCTTAGGTCATGCCACAACAGAGAGATACCATATGTAAAAGATAGAACCTACCCTCTCACACAATAACTATATAAGAAAATAACCACTTTGAGGAGAGAAGGAGAGAAGGAGAGGACTAAAAACTTGTATCCTACGTCTGATGTCAATCCTCACTCTCCATCTTTGATTTACCCATGATCTCCACTGATATCAACCTACAAAAGGAGACCAAGTATGTGTTGTAACAAGGTAGTTATGAATTCAAATCATATTATAATGATAAAAAATTTAAGTATATGAAGAAAAATAACATATATCAATAGATTGAATCAATTTACACATGTATGGAGGGAAATGACACTCTTTTATTGAAAACAATATAATTAGGTAGTTACAACCTAACTCTAACAGTAGACATTTCCTTGAAGCCAACCACCCAAGTTCCTCCACTAGTCCTTCAAGCATAAAATCAATACGATGGATCTTCCTCAGATGAATTATAAGGGATAATAACACACCCTACAATAACATATGGGAGAGGAAGGGATGTTGGAAAATAAGTTCCAGATTAGGGGGATGCTACTTAGAGGATCAAGGAAAATAGGGAAGCTTGCAAATTTTTTTGCATAATCTTGCAGATAGGTTGTCCTCCTCATCCATTCCCTCATAGGTGCCTTTATAACATCCTAAAGGGGTTGAGGTGGTTGCATTCTTTTTCTTTATAGGCCAACGGGAGTTTGGGAATGAGCCCAACCGAAAACCTGCCCAAAAATGTGGAATATTTTATTTTTTTATATTTTTTGAGGGAATCCATGAGTTACAAACTACAAAGGTGCGAAAATCTGTGGTTAGCACATGGGTGAACCATGGATGGAAACAAAGATGTTTTTTTTAGATGAGTTTCATGAAGGAGGATGAGTTTGATGATTTTGATGAAGGAGGATGAGTTTAATGAGTTTGATGAAGGAGGATGTGATTTAAGTTTGCAAACTAGGGAAAAGGACTAATCCATCTCACAAATGAAATTGATGTAGAAATTTGTGGTATAATAGATGCCCCATAATGTGTGAGGTCAAAAGGGAAACTGATGTTCAAAATAAATTATAACTATGAGAGGTGAGGATGTGTTGAAGTATATCAAATGAAATTTCCTAAATAGTTGATCCAAGAACAAAAACAATCAGTAGAGATAAAGTAAGAGTATTTTCTTCTCGAGTCGGGCATCCCTATGCTCAAGAGTGATGTAAGAATGCTTGTCAAATCAGGTGCACTGTGGATCCATGACATATATGAAAGTATGACTAATGTCCATGACCACAGAAAATACACAGTGGATCCATGTGATATATATAAATTATCAATCATGGCCACGGGGAATACACAGTGGATCCATAAAAAAATCAGATCATAGCGAAAAATGGATACACAATGGAGCTATGTCTCGAAACAAAATCAGAGGATATATGGAACCAATGGAGTGAAAAAAATAATCCTATGCAAGTACCAATGTATGAGGGGTGGTACATTATATGTCAGGTAGGAAAAAAAAGATGTGATTCTTGTACTTCACCCGAAGTCTTCAAAACGATTTGTCGTGGTACACGTCTACACCATGTGAATATATGTGTTGGGGTAAAACATAGTGAGACACCGTTTGATTATTGTTCATTGATGTATACCATTAACAAATGAGAGATGACTTACCGATGATGATAATGGTCATCAAGGTACCATGGTACAATATAACAAGTGTGAATAAATGAGATGGTGTCAAACACCTGGTAGAATCTATCGATCAAGGTACATTGATGTATTCCCACTTCCAATAGCGAGGGAACCTACCATTAATGAATGCAAGCCCTAAGGTACCACAAATAGCTCTAGATCCTTGTCCCAGAGAAAGATGTGTTGAAATCTATAGGAATATATCTGCTGGAAGGAAGGCATTAAGGCATCCTCCATCATTCAGCATGAAGGGTAGTAGGAGGTCAAATATTTGGAAGGAATCAGAAAAAAGGTTTGTAAGGACCACACCGAGGTATGACTAGGACATACAGTAGATGAAATAGCACATGGAAGAGACTCTCTAAATATTAGCTAATGATAAATACTATTGACAAAGATGAGGAATCTGCCAATGGGGTCAAATTGAAACCAAGGTACAAGATAAATCCATATGTGTGGTGATTGTTGTTGAGGTTGAACACAAGGGAAACAACTGAATCAAAAAATAATTATCGTTTGTCATCTACTGAGAAAAAAGTCACCTATCAATGATGGAAATAGACCCAAGGTGTAGCTTTAGGTCATACTCTCAGAGAAATCTATGGGATTCGATAAGACCATACCCGCTAGCAAGAATTCAATGGGTACCTTCTATACTAGAACGAGCAAAGGACAAATATACTTGTGATATTGAGACGTATTTAAATGACACATGAAGTTGAACTACAAAGGTAAAAGACTTTCTACAGAATTGCCGAATCAGGCTAGAACTTCCCTTGAGAAAAAGAATGAAACATTATGTGACTTAGGCAGCTTGGATTACAAATTGGGATACATCTGTGATACAAGATGCATCAACAGATGCTCCATATGATTGGAATAATAAAAAATCAACAAAGAGTATATTCAACAATGATAAAAGTATTATAAAGCCATACTAAACCAAACAATATTGAAATACTGACTCAAAGATTGTTCTTTGTTCAAGGGCGACATGATTGTTTCCAACAAAAGAGATAGACGCTTTCCCTCCTTCTTTTTGGTTTTTTAATTTTGTTTTTGTCTTTGTCATGCTATTAAATCCTAAAAAAGAATAAAAGAATGCTATAGCACAGTAGAGGGAATGAGTATCGTGGGAAAGAAAACTATTTTCAAAGTGAAAGGAAGATAGCTATGCTCAATGCAAGGAAGCATGTGCATGATAAGGGCATTGAGGGAATGTTTCCTACATGGTTAAAGTGTTGAGTTGCAAAGGCTTGAATTGCAATTCTTGCAACTGGTAGGAATGTATAAGAAAATGGTTTGACGATGACAAATTGAAGCCAACATTATGCCTATGAGGACGAGCGGTTAATATGAAATGCAATTACAACTCAACAAAATTTTGGAAGCTTCGTGGGTAGGACTAAAAATGGTGGGACTAAAAATGCTTCCAATCCTACTGAAACAACCACATCATGGGTGTCAAAAAATCTAGTGAGGTACTAAATAGAAAAACCATGGAGAGGTAAGCTCTATCATTCATAATGACACATTTAAAGAATCTTGAAGGTATGATTTAAAAAATGAATGGGGTGGATCCTATGGAAGATATGTGAATTTTACAAACAAATGCATTTTACAGGTAGAAATGACCCTACCCTACATGCCAGTAAGTGTTGATTTTTTGAAACTTCGGGTAGTCATTCTCCATAAAAAAGTACAAGAGACCATTATAGAAGACCCTAGAATGCACTAGAAATAACTATAAGACAAGAAGATCAAGTCAGATCCATTGAAGCATTGAAGAAACACTTGTAAAAGAAATAAAATAAATAAAATAAAGTTAAAAGACAAAAAAGACAAGTCGGCCCTGATAATAAATTAAGGTGACTTGAATAGTATAAATAAAGGAAGATTGATTTCATTATTACATATCTCATCAAATCTCCTCTTCTAGTGCTTATTATCCAGTTGCATTTGTAGTTTCCAGTTTCTAGTTGTGCCAGTTCTATGGTGCACTATCTTGCTCTAGTGATGCACCATACTTGAGGGATCTTCCCCACACTAGGGAGAAAATTTCTATGTTCTTGGAACTCTTCATTTGTATGGTGATGTATTCATAAACTTTGATTTAATTTCTTCTAGAGAAAATTTTGTTGGGTTTTTGTCCCAAGTTCAGGTTTTCCTAAGATAAATCTTGTGTCTATTGTGCATGGCTATTTCTCTGTGATTCTGCTATTTCTGCTGTAGTTTTATTTCACTTGTAATTTTTAGTGTCTAATTAATCCACGATAACAACACCATTAAAATCCGTTTGAAATCATAAAATAATAATTATCAAATCTGGAAATTAGAAAAATCAATATGGTATCAGAGTAGGCTACCACCAGAATAGTCTAATCATTGGAAGGAAGATCGTGCATTGTTGTGATTTTCTGCTGGACATGAAATTTTCCGCTGCACAATTTTTTTGTGAAGCTCATTGAGAACTTATTGAAATGTTGTTGGGACTAACACCACCACATATCAACTCACCTTGCTCCAATGCAATTATTGCACCTCTCAGATCGTAATTTGGTGAAAGTTGAAATTTCACCCCTATCTCTCTACAACAGTTGTAGTAACACTTTTGTGAAGCTCACTTTGCATTTATTGGGATGAGTTGGGGAGAATTTTGGCATAGAGAAACTCGCCTTTCCCTAGTGCACCTACTGCACCTCTCAAATTAACAATCTGTCAAAGTTAAACTTTTAGGGTTTTCAGGCTTATTGACATTTTCCCTGACATTGAACCTTCTGATTTAGATTTTTGAATTCTTCTTGTTGAGATGATGTACTGTCTCAGATTAGAAGACAAGCTGGATGGTTCTATCAATTTCATAGGTACGCACTTGTATATAATTTGTAACATGAGGGTGTTTGTAGGAGATATACACTTGGCAGAAGGACATTTGTTCAAGCAATGACAATAGATCCAAAGGTATCATAGATGTAGTGCACTCAGAGGAAGATCAAGAGTTGGAGGCAAAAATGATGATGTTTCCTACAGTATATGAAAACTTGAAATCAAATGGAACAAAAACAACAAAACTCCAGATTTTCATATCAAGTTTGATATTTTATATTGTTGCATCTTAAGTAAATGTTGTAACTGGGATAACAATATTTAGAGTTCTATTACTACTAAGTACTTTTTCTATCAAATGTTTAGTAACACTTGAGTATTGTTGGTATGATTATAATTATGTAAATGCTCACATTTTAGTACTAATGTTGTACTTATTTACAAGATGAAATTGATATATTCTAAGAGATGTTCTTGGTTGTTGTCTCTATCCCAAGTAGGTTACCTTGTAAATTCCATGGAGGTTACCATGGATATGTTCTTGTTTTGTTCTAGGAAGGTTACCATGGATGAATAATTGGTAATAAAACTAGAAAATCACTGTTCATTCTTCTTATTCTTGTTCTTGTTCCAGGAATATCAAAGGTGATAGCTCTGAGAAAGAGCTATAGTGACAGTTGTACTTGTTCCTATTCTTTCTCTTGTTTGGGTTCTTGTTTTGGGAAGGTCATAGGTGATAGCCCTGAGAGGGAACTATGGTGATGGTTGCAGGAGGCAACAAATTAGATGATATCTAGTTTGAGACATGGAGAAAAATATCCAGACAATAAGTTGTATACATGATAGTATATATCTATCTACCGTAGCATTGGGAAAAAGTTAGAACCTTCTGGAAAGAAGGGTACTTTTATGGGATACAAAGTGTCTCATATGAAGATTTATTGTGAGGATAACAAGGCCTTTAGATATGACCATACAATTCCCTCTAGTCAATTTTTTCATCCTTCATACTATCAGGAGGAGTCAGTAGAGCCAACGGGGCTAGTGAATCTACCTAGAGATGTTGCATTGACTAGGAGGAGGATAACATGACTTCGAGACACTTTGTAGGATGTAGTGAGGCATGCATCTCCCTATGATAATTTTAGGGAGAAAAAATTACCTATGAGATTCTTAAGTTATATGGCATTGATGAGCCACATCGCGAGGAGGATAAAATGGCTCCACCAGTGGTGAGGAAGGTGGCCCCACCAAGTACCAGCTCAAAAGGAGACAAATTTTAGAGGGAGTCATCCCTTAGGATCCAGTAGGGAGGAGAAGCCCAATAGGACATTTAATAGGAGATCAAACTTTAGAGAAATCAATTAGATGTAGAGGGAGAAGTTGGCTCCAAATATTGTATAGACTCAAAAGGGAGTCAATCTTCAGAGGGAGAGTGTGAACTCAGAGAAAGTTAGTTGAATAATAGGAAGATATGATCGTTCAAAGGGAGTTCCCCCTCAAATTCAGGTGGGAGAGATACATATTCTATAACTAACATACAAGTGTCATTAGTTGAGGAAGCATATAGGAGATGTGAGATCTCTAGGGAGGATACACTTGTTTTAGTAGACTTTAATACAATGAGAAAGGAGGCATCTAGTCAAGAGGATTGCGATATGGATTTTTTCTTAGTCACAAAGGGAGATGCCAATGAGGAAGAGTGGATAACATGACTTAATCCAGTGACAAAGGGAGTTGGTCTCAAAGTTTGAGGTGGAGGATATTGACTGGATGTACTATTTCTTAGTATTAGAGGTGTGACATAGATTAGTTGAGAACTTCCTCAGACAGGGGATACTGATGAGGTTCAATATGATGGAATGAAAATCCATTGCTACACTTATGGAGACAAATATGAAGAAGTTGAGTGATTCTTATTCAGATTCATATTTGGTGGATCCCATGATGTACAAGTAGTTGATTTGATCCTTAATGTATCTGGTCAACACCTGGGTAGATATTTTCTTTGCAGTGAGCACCTTGAGCCAGTTTATGGTAGATTCGATACACTACCATTGATTTTAAACAAAGAATGTGTTGAGATAATTTCATGGTACAATTGGATATGGCCTTATATATGTCTCAGGTGGTGAAGCGAGGTTACGGGGATATATAAATTCTGAATGGGTAGGGAGTGAAGTAGACAGATTGAGCACCTTTGGGTGCTACTTCAGATTGGGATTATTTATGATTTTAGGAAAGTAGGTTTCTGTAGCACTCAATATAGTAGAGATAATGTATATCGTAGTCAATATCAGAAGTCGTAAAGTAGTGTGGCTTCAAAATATTCTTATAGGACTTCATTCGAGACATGATGCAGAAGGGAGCAGTGAAGCTCCAATACATATCCACAAATGAGCAGATTGTGGATCATCTAAGGCATGATACAGAAGGGAGAAGTGAAGCTCTAGTATCCAGAGACGAACTTTTCGTGATGAAAAATGTCTCCCTCACTAAGAGGTAGTGTTGATTAATTGCATCATCAGGAATATATTCACAGGGGTGTACCTATGGCCCATGCATAGTATTTGAAGGATAAAATACTCAAGGTGATGTTTTTTCTCTAGGGGGAAGCAACATGTGTCATTCTCCCAGGATTGGTGGTTTAACCAATGGAGAATGGAATATTCACTTGAAGGGTTTTACTTGTAAGCAACACTCACTCATAAGGGTTTACTTATGGAGGTGAGTGACCAAGTGTAGTCTTCAGGGTAGAATACACGAGGTTCTATTATTCCTCTAGTGTGTGGTTGCATCGGGTATCATTCTTCAAGAATTGGTGGATTAACCAGTGGAGAATGGTAGATTCACTTACAAGGGTTTACTTGTATGGGACACTCACTCACAAGGGTGTACTTGTGGTGGTGATTGTACTTGGTAAGCTTCGGGTGGACCTTCTCCTATATTGGGCTACCGAACAATGGACATAGGATACCTTTATCACAAGGGTGTACTTGTGGTAAATGGGCCCAGGCGTAGTCCTTACAAGGGTTTACCTATGGACTCAAGGTTCTTGAGGTGCTTCCATGTGTTGTATAGCATCAAACATCATTCTCCCAGGATTGGTTGTTTAACCAATGGAGAAGGGTATATTCACTCTCAGAGGTTTAATTGTGGCATCATTCACTCACAAGGGTGTACTTGTGGAGGTGAATAGTCCAGGTGTGGTATCATTTGATATCCGAGGTGATAAACACATTTTTGTGGATATGGATGTTGGCACAGGGGTAGACCTGGGGTTCAATGCTTCAACAATGCACCGACAAAACCTTAACTACTGACCCTTTTGACAACACCTGTGAATAAGATGAAGTCTTACCCAAGGTAGAGGCAGGGGGGTTGTAGGACTCATGTGTCTACAACCAGGTTGTGACACATATCTATGATTACAAAACTCAACAGAGCATTTAGACAACAACATGCATTAATTCACGATTCTCATTCACATCGCAAGTTAAATCCTTATTACAGAGAGAAGAAGTAACAAT
Source organism: Picea engelmannii (assembly GCA_009831015.1). Classification (NCBI taxonomy): domain Eukaryota; kingdom Viridiplantae; phylum Streptophyta; class Pinopsida; order Pinales; family Pinaceae; genus Picea; species Picea engelmannii. The sequence goes on along the minus strand of ML779740.1, from coordinate 526,625 downwards.
AAATATCAACACTTTCAATCACTTAACACATAAAATTTTCTCAGATATAGCATTCATTCATCTTTAATCACTAAGAAACAACATCCAATCCATTCATCATACATTATAACAACAACACTACGAAGAAAAACACATAAATAACATCGCACAAAGCACATCAAGACACATGATATACGTGGTTCACCCCAGTGTGGGGCTACGCCTACCAACTTCTTCTTCTTCTTTATTAGTCTTCAATATTCTTACATTCATCTGCTCCTGTGCACAAATCCACAGAGACAAACTTCGCAGAGGACAAGAGATCTGCGCGTAGTGTGCCAGATCCTTCTTCCCAAAATCAGGTCAAGGCACCGAGACAAATCCTTAGTAGCACAGAGCCTTACATTACACAATATGTCTGCACAAAGTAGCTTACAACCTCTTACACTAAGCCAACTAGTCATGCACTAAGCCAATTAGTCACTAGTAGTACTTTATACATTACATTCCTTCCTATATATACTTTTAAAAAGGGCCTAGACATGGGTAGACCCATGGGCCGACATACCATAACCCATTACATAAATCCTAAAACCCTTTGTTGGGTCTACAATCCTGAAAAATGAGTGAGATCCCACAATCTCCGCTCTTCCTGGGTGCTCCACCTTCGACTAGCCTATTGAAGTCCCAAAAGTGGTCAAACTCGACCAATATTTCCTCAAAACTTGGTCAAGATCCAACAATGGATCATCAACATGGCTCATGAAAAAAAGTTTCTATGACAGAAGAAATCCAAGTATGGAGAATGTCTCCCTAGTTCGGAGGGAGTATTGAAGCTTTTCAACTTTGGGCATTCATTCTCCATAAGAAAATACAAGAGACCATTTCAGAATACCCTTGAATGCACTAGAAAGAAACATAAGACAAGAAGATCAAGTCGACTCCATTGAAGCATTGAAGAAACACTTGTAAAAGAAACAAAATAAATAAAATAAAGTTAAAAGAAAAAAATGAGAAGTTGGCCCTGCCAGTAAATTAAGGTTACTTGACTAGTATAAATAAATGAAGATTCATTTCATTATTACACATCTCATTAGATCTCCTCTTCTAGTGAGTATTAGCCAGTTGTAGTTACAGTGGCTAGTTGCAGTTACAGTTGTGCCAGTTCTGTGTTGCACTATCTTATTCAAGTGATGTGCCATACTTGAGGTTTATTCCTCACACTAGGGAGAAACTTTCTATGTACTTGGAACTCTTCATTTTTCTGGTGATGTATTCATTAACTTGGATTGAATTTCTTCTAGAGAAAATTTTTCTAGGTTTTTCTCCCAAGTTTAGGTTTTTCCAAGATAAATCTTATGTCTATTGTGCATGGCTATTTCTCTGTGATTATGTTATTTTCACTGCATTTTTATTTCACTTGTAATTTTTAGTGTCTAATTAATCTATGATATCAATGTCATTGAAATTTGTTTGAAATCATAAAGTGATAATTATCATGTATGAAAATTAGAAAAATCAATAGTAAGAAACACAATACCTGCTGAAGAATCCAAAGAGGTGCTTTCATAGGTATAAACATGTGTTAGGGGTGTCTTATAGGTAACAAACAAAAAAATATTGAGAAGAAGATATACAACTTCAACTCAAATTCATGGCAGGGATAAACAGGACTCCCGAGCCTAAATAGAAACTTGTAGCATAAGTTCCAAAATGAAAAGGGATTATAAGATAGGACACTCATGAAATATAGGCTCTACAATGTGAAATTAAAACACTTATAAACAAAAAATAAGGTTCCATGTCGCAACATAGTGGGGTCGATCCTTTGGAAAAATGAAACAAGAAATGTATAATGCAAAAATGCATGAAGGGGAAAATCTAACCTATGTGCCAGTTTCAAGATCATTACATGTCAAAATAGATCGACATGGAATGAAAAGGAACTAAGGAAAACATCTCCAAAATCCTATATATAAGACCAAAAACACTTACCTAGAAGTTAGTAAGTCGAATATAGAAACCTTTGATAAAAACATGTGTTAAGGGATGCGAAACTTGAAAACAAGAAACCCTAAAAGTACAATATGTACATAGGACCACAAATCCTTGTGACTTATGAATAATATTTCTCCAGGTAGATCCCATTGCTAAGCTCAAGCCAAGGGTTTCAATGGTAACCAACTAGTAAAGATTTAAGCTCAAGAAGAGGTCAAAGATCCAAAATCATAGCTTTAAGGACGGCCTCATCTGAAGGTAACTCAACATCCATGAAATCGGGGCTCAAAAACACACAAATACCAGGGCTTGAGTTATTACAAACAATGATATCATACTCAAAAGGAAATTCCAGATTACTCAGACCAAGAGGGGAAAGAAGAGGATTGCATTCCCCCATTGGATACAAAAATTCATCAATTTCCAAGACGTTATCTCGAGAAGGTGGAGATAACTGTAAATATCCTTTCTCAAAAGAAATTGAACATTGAGGATAAGACACCACATAATCCACTCGTGGTGGGAGAGAGTCTACTCAAACACTAGGAACATACAAAGGAGAACATTGGGTTGAAGTCGAACTAGGATGGTGATTATCATATGAAAGCTGATCAATAGTGACAATGCTTCCATTGTGAGGGAAATTCATCACAAGAAAAAGCGTAGCACCATGCCATTCATCGCATAAACATAATCATGCCCAAGAAGAATATTAAATTCTAAAGGGAATGGCACCACTAATGGATCTACTAGAACATTCTTCCCACCTAACGTGATAGGAAATTGAGGAATAATACATATAAATTCACTAAGTTTTTCGTTGAAAGCCAAGAACTCAATGGTATATGACACAATATTAGGAGAAATCAACACTTTCAATGCCGAGGAGGATAAAATACTTGTAAAGGATCCTTCATATACAATATATCGATGAATTCCTTTCAACATAGGTTCAACTAGAATCGTTATCTTGAAACATGTAGAAGAAGGAAGGTGAGGCTCCAAAAGATCATTCCAATCAAATGAAACCAAGCTAGGACTTGGAGGCAACATACTCAAAGAGAAAGGAATGATCCCTTGTTTAGAAGGTACTAAATTGGAAATGCTAAAGACATAGTCAAAATAGGAAAAAATCCCTAAAAGATGACTGGGATCTGCCGAACATTGCATTGACGAGACCACTTTAGTAGACTCATCACTCTCTAAGATAAAAGTGGGAATGAACGAATATTGCATCGGCACAACTACTTACTCAACCATTGATTTAATAGGATGCGATAAAACATGGTCAAGAGATGTTTCACCCCCCAAAACTAAAGTGGTATTGGCCGAATATTTCATCGACGCAACCAGTTCATCAACCAATGATTGAATATAATGTTTGGAAACCTAAGCCAAAACAAAACTAGAAGGTTATTCAGATAAGGAACACAATCTTTGTACCACTGAAATAACAGGGCACAAATGAGTAAGGTGATTTCCTTTGCAAATATTACAAGGGAACTTGGGCTTACGTCCTATGAATTATCATAGCATGACTTGTAGAGGATGGTGGGTTTCCCCTAACATGAATTGTAGTGTTTAGGTGTTGATATCCAACTAGAACTTCTCTCCCAACATGACTCATAGAGTCCGTTTTCTTTTCCTCAACATGACTCGCAGAGGTTGTTGACCTATCTCCAACATGACTCACAGAGATTGGTGAAATAATTCTAGTATGAATTGCAATGAATGGACTCATGCTTCCATCAAGACTCACAAAAACTAATTACTTTCACACAACATGACTTGCAGAGGCTGGTGATAGGTCTCCAACATGACTAGAATAGGTTGGTGAATTATTATTCTTAATCTTTCTCTTCCTATTCCTTTTAGAATTCTAGTTACTAGTAGTTGTACTTTCACCAGAAGAGGAAGAAGGAGGAGAAGTATACTTTGTGGATGCAGAAGTTAAAGGACCAACATTCATACGATGTTAATGACATAAGGTTCTTATATGATAATCATAAATAGAATTTTGGACCTTCAGATTGCTACACAACCAAACTGATAGTCCTACATTCAACCTAGGAATGTTCAAAGTGGCCATCAAGGGGCAACCAACATTTCCAAAGAAAGGACAAGAAAAATAATCCCCTTGGGAAGGGGTTACTTGGTCAGTGTCCTAAAGAACTTTGGCCATGACTTTAGTATGCATAGGTTCATCCCTTGTAGGATTTTTCATGTCCATAAATGTCTCATGCATTGACTCTAGTGAACTAGTGGTATAAAAATGCATGCCTTGTAGGAGGTGGCTCCACAATTTCAAAATAAATAACATGGGTCCTTCCTGAACAAAAGATCATTTTGTTAACCATCCTAAATTAACGATAAAAAAATTATGATACTGACACAACCTAAGGCCATCTATATAAAGAAACACTCCACTAAAAATTCCTAAGAGAAACATCACAAGAAAACAAATTTTCCAAATCTTTAGCCCAGGTGGATGAGGTCCTGATTCCAAAGAAATGAAAAAGTGGAAAGTGTTACAAATCAAAATTCCTCACTTCGAAAGTGTCACAATTGTCGTAATTTCATAGTCGCAAGTGTCGTAGGTGTCGCAAGTATCACACTTTTATTGTCGTAAGTGTTGTAAGTGTCACATTCTCTTTTCCTAAGTGTTGCATCTCGAATGAAACCATGAAAACACTTGATACAACCCGTAAAACATGTTAAAAGAATAAGCCCCATCATTTGACAGTCGAAATGCATATTTTTACTAGGTATTTACTCATCTTGGTGACTTTTTGGAAGATTAGTGCCCCCCTTCTCATACATAGGGAGCACTAGAGCTCCTTGTCCATCTCATGGGGAGCGTTGCAATGATTTGTTTTCCATTTTGAGGGATCACTGAGTTGGTTGAGGGAATCTTGGGGGAAATCCCACTTTTCTCTAAAGACAACTTTGAATGGATTGGGTTAGTTTGGCTCGAATCTAATTCCAGAGTTTCATATAAGAAAGATATTACAACTATTGGAGCCATATCCTCAACTAATTCCAAATACACCCAAGGTAGTTGATCCTCTCAAAGCCTATAAATGGAGGTATTTCCATGGTGAAAATTAATATAAAATCAGTAAAGCATTTTTATTTTGATTGTGTATCTTTCGATTAATGGTTGGATGAGGAGGACTTGGAGAGGTTGCTGCAACATCATTTGAATATTGTAAGTTCCCTTTTGAAGTTCTCATTAATATACTTGGCCTATTTCCTTCAAGTATGTGTTTACATGTGCTTGTCTATGCTTGTATTAATATTCATAGATCATTTGATTTTGTCTAATCCATTAGAGTAGGATATACTCGTTTGTTTCTTGCTTTCCATTGAAGGTACTATTTGGATATCGCGGATTAGCATCTTGGACAAACGTCATGAATGAGGTACATCATATTTCCCCTCCTCTCTTTTTTAATGGATAAAATGAATCTATAGGAATGGTAGTGTCCAAATGAAATTTTATGTCTTGGTAGAGGGTTCTGTAATCAAAGGGAAATTTCACATGTCTGCAGGGGAATATTTCCATAACATAAAGGGACCTTCTGGACGAAGGCCTGGGTTGATTAATTCATTTGAACCAATGAATGAAGGAGTGAGAAGCAGCTATCCCAACCTCCACTGACCAATATTATCTGGTGCAAGGACCCATGATTCACGGGGCACCCTCTAGCAGTAATAAAAAGTGTGATATGTAATATTACCCAGGTACCATGACAAACCCCAACAATCACCTTTGAGATTCCTAGGAAAAGAAACTAAGGTCACCAACTCGCAGTCAATGTCCAGGGGGTAAAATCGACAATCGAGATAGAAAATATGAGTAGATTAACAAATCCCAAATCTTTAAAAGCGTCACCTATCACGAAGATAAAGGAACTAGCGAAACCCCCAATATATGATATTTCCACTATGCTCAGTTAAGTTTCGAAGGTGTATCTCCTCGACTCTCCTTTACGTGACCTTCTGTTTGGATCTTGTTTTAGAGGAGGCTCCCAACTGTACTTATACTAAGATTGGATTTGAATATCGCTAACTTAGACTCGTATTTTTTTTCAATGGCCTTGGAGATTTATATTGCCAATCCTAATCGAAGGCCCTAACCCTAAACTTGTTTGTTAACCCTATAAACAAATTCTAGCACATTTAAAGTTTAGCATTCATTTTAGTTGATGTTCTTTACTGAAAGGATATGGAAGCGAAACTGATCTTGTTTGAGACTCTTAAAAAAATGAAACTTACAAGAACACTCGAAAATAAAAATTAACACCAATTCTTCAAATAAAAATATTTTCAAAAAGAAAATGCATCAACAATCCTTCAAACCTTGAAATGCAAAATTTTCTCTTTCTATGCAAAATGCACAATGCAGCCTATCGAGATAAGAAAAAGAAGAAAATAAAATGTTTATCTTTGTTATTTTTCCTTTGAAATTATTTCAAGATGAGAATAAACCAAAATAATATGCTAATATATTTTTATTTTTCAAATAACAATGCAAAACAATGCAAAGAAAGAAATAGACCTAACTAGTAGAAAAACTAGGTTGTTTTTGTTTTCTTTTTCTTTCTACCAAAGAAAAACTAACAAAAGTTGCTAAAATAAAGAATTTTTTTTAGTTATACTTTTGAAAAATACAAGGAAAAAGAAGAAGAAAAGTCTCTAACTCAAATATATACTCAAGTTTCAAACATGGCCATAAAAGTGACCAAAATACCGAGATCTTGAGAACAAGACTAGTCTTATAGTCATGCAATACACAGGATAAAAAGGAGACAAATATGGATCACAATATTTTTTTTTCCATTCCAATTTAAGTCCTTAATAACCTCCTATAGGCCTCAAAATTTTTTGGGACCAAAATCCCCCAAAAATACTCCCAAACTAGCTGAAAGAGGGTTCCAAAAAGGATGAAAACAAGCAAAAAAGTTACTTTTTGGAGGCATCTGCGGGTCACCCCTCTACGAATTGTGGATATAAGCTTATATAAACGGTTTGTATCACTGTAGTAAGTGTATATGAATTTTATACGTGGTGTTTCCTCTGAAAAAGTGCATATATCCACGATTTGGCCTTGTACAAAGCACAAATATGACCAACACTTACATGTTTTTTGGCACTAAAATCCATGCTTCAGCCCTATATAAGGGTAGAGTATTTATGTGGTTTATGTGAAAAAATAGAGTGTATACAATTAGAAAATATTGGAAAATGTGTATGAAGCCTGTTGAAACATATCTTAAAATCTTTTATCCTTAAGGCCCAGATTTTTATTTTTGTTCCTTTAAGTTTTCATCTTTCCTAAAATAAGAATTTTGTCATTTCTAAATTTGCGATACCTTTTTATCGTTTATAAGGAATGGTTAAAAATTTACAAAAATATAATTTTTCCAACGTCCTTTTGAAAAAATTATTTAAAACGGGTTGTAATATTAAATTTGCGAGTTTTTAATTTAAATGTTAAAGAAATCGGGATTCGGGGTTTTTCGTAAACAGATGATCGATCCAAATTGAATCACAAAAGCCTGATCTTTGATTTCCCGATATGTTTAAGTCTTAATAAAAACATGAATTATTATTAGTCTCTTCTAAGAAATGTTTAAAGTTAACATAATTGTGTTGCGATTTTGGGATTCGCGGTTCTATAAGGAACACATCTCTTGTCAACATGTTTCCCGAAACCCCGATTTCTGAAATCCCGATAGATTAAACTAATGATATTTTGGCTCTAATCATGATTATTCATTTAATTAATATAAGTTAAAACTTATTTTAAAAAAGAAACAAGCCATCGCGATTTCATGATTTCGGGATTTGCGATTCCGTGAGAGCACGTCTCATGTCATCGTATTTCCTGAAATCTCAATTTCTGAAATTTGGAAAGGGTCTAATCTCGATTAATTAACATGATAAAAACGTTTAAATCTTAAATAAAACATCGCTATTTCGTGATTTCGCAATTTTGGCGATCGGGCTTTTCCGATGACATACCTTTCGACATCAAGATTGTCGAAACTCCGAAAAGTCATGTTTTCAGATTTAATCTATAATTAACACTAATAAATCTTCTTTCTAAAACATGTTTAAAGGTAATCTTTCTGTAAGTGTTCATTAATGCTTCGTTTTCCAATTAAGCAAGTTTCTTGTTTTATTTGAAAAGTCGAGAGCACCTAAGTACGGATATTAAATGCATATCTCTGAAAATATCTTCTACATTAAGAGATTTAAATTCATGATAGTTGTACAAATCTCGTATTTTTAAAAATATATTCTAAGTAAACGTTCGAACATTTGTATTTACATTTTAAGCTGATATTATTCATCCACTATCTGTGACAGGTTTTTAAGTCAAACACAGAGCCATGGCACCTAAAAAGGCACCGAAGAAAAATGAAGACACACAGGAAGGTGATATTATCTCGGATACTACTCCACATGCCATACACTCCATCAAATCATGGGCTCAAATCTAGGAAATGGTGGAGGATGAGTTAAAGCATGCAGACCCTGATTCTGAAAATCATATCCGAGACGTTGCTGAGTCTGGACTTCATAAGATTGTTGCGGGTCCGAGGCTGGTGGCATATACTGAGATGGTCGGCTAGGCTCTGGATAAGGTAGATATCCCAACAAGGAGCATTCAGAATGAGCAAGGAGCTATCGTCGGCTCATTCAGGCCTAAGCACATTCAAGTAATGTATAAACTCTCGCAAAAACATAAACACACCTTTAATGCTGAATTTTTAGCTGAGTTTCAGAGAAAAGAATGTATTGAGGCAGACCAGACATACCCCAACATGATTAAAGGATGGGGAAGGTCTAAAGAAAATTTTAGGGCCGATTCTCATGGGATTTATGCTACAACTTCCTTAAACAAATATATGGTTTATATATCCATGTTGTTATGCAGACTTTTCGGGAGAAAAGATCCCTTTCACTTTCATGCAGACTGGGTACCCTTCTTAGAGGAAGTTTCAGAAGGAAATAGTTTTAACTGGCATAAAATTTTATCGGATAACCTGACACAAGAAATTTTAAATTATAAAGCAGCCAAGTCAAAGGGACAACCAATGTCTTTTTATATGTTTTCATATATTATGGATGCCATCTATTTTATGACCCCATTTCCATTAATGAATTGGAGTTGGAGCATCTCATGTCCATAACCCATTCATATATATCACTCAGCCCTTTGGGAAGAAAATGCTAAAGACGTCTTTTACGATGTTTTTAATTTTGTCATTATTCCTATGAACAAATTATTTTTTGGATGCGACCCCCCTCACATTTCTGATGCAGTCATAGAAAGTCTTAAATCGGTCCTCGACTGGTTTATTGAGGAAATTTTTTCCTATATTAGGGTCTATGGCTGTTCCATTCCCCTTCACGCACTCCTGAAATTCTTACCAGACAGATTGGTATGCAGAGAAGTAGCTCATCAGTTAGTCAAAGGTGGTATTGGGTTGGAATTAAAAGCACTTCAGAAAAAAGCATGGCCATCTTTCCCTATTCATGTTGGGAAATTTCCTTTATCAAATTTAGGCCATTCTAAGGTAGAGGCCGATTCATTGGAAGAAGTGAAGCTAGTGAATATTGAGCACAAAAAATATGACCCCTACCAAATAATAATTAGGCATTACATACATTGTAATTTAAAGGCATATGAACATGAAGTCTCTATTTATGATGATATTTTTAAAGATGTCAAGTCTTATGAAGAAGTGTTGAACAGAGTCCAGGCCTTGCCACCTAACTCACAGGCTGGGTTTACATCTTTTCAAAGCCATAGGCGAAGCTGCCTGCCTAAGATTTTACAGGGTGAAATTTCGACCCCATCGCTAGAACAGGAGGAAACCCCTCCAGGGTTTGAAACTAATACTCAGGGTAAAAAAAATGACAAAGGTAAGTTGAAAGATACTGAGATACCTTCCCAAAATACGAAGGGTTCTCAAACAAAAGAATCAGGAATGGATAAGGGCAAAGAGACATACACAATTCCAGAAATCATGAATAATGTTCCAGAAAAGATAGGAGGAACAGATCCAACAGAACTTGGTAGTCCTATCACTTCTTTAACTCCATTACAGTGGACTTTCGGAATCCCCCATGAAGGAGTTTTATATGTCAGTGATCTAGAGCCGATTTCAAGAGATGAAATCCCCCCATCGGATTACTTTTTTACCAAAAAGCGTAGAGCAGTCTTGAAACAGGAAATTCATCCAACAGGAGAAGGAACGATTAAAAAGCACAGAGTTATTATAGATGGAAAGAAACTCAAGGATGGAGAGTTTGCTACAGAATTAGTAGGTACAATGGGTGCAAGAGCATCAACAAACATGTATTATGTAGGTAATTTAACAACTATGCTTGAACAGAAGGATCAAATGATAATCCAGTCGCAAGACAAGCTAAAAGAAAATGAAAGAAATATTAGTTGGGGAATACAGAAGGGTCTAGAACAAGATAGAATTAAATATATGCAAGAAATCCAAAAATTAAATAAAGACTTGGATGAGGAAAAACACTTAATACAGGTCACACAGGAACAGGTTCAAAAGTTGGGAGAAGAAAACAAACTTTTGCAAGATAAGATTATTTCTATTGCTAACCAGGTTGTTAAGAACCAAACATCAATATAGCATAGAAAAACCTCAGGAAAAGTACTCAACGCCTTGAAAAAGAGATAATCTCAGATAATAAGCCTCTTCAAGGGGGCAACCTCCTTTTAATCCACTTAAATGTTCAAGTCCAAGATGATTCAAAATGAAAATGTCTCCTTGGTATATATAGGAGACTAGGAGGTTTTAATGGCCTAAAGCCGACATAAATAAAATAACATTACTAATCTAAATCACCACTAATGGCCTAAAGCCGACATAAATAAAATAACATTACTAATCTAATATGCCCCAATTAAGTGGTAATGAGCCAATATTAGGGCTTAACACAGGTAGTTGAACTTGAAAATTTCAGGACACAGGCATCAGAGATATATGTAAGAATAGAGGAGGAACAACAGAAGGTGTTCTTGAATATGGAAGTAATCCATAATTATTTTCAGGAATCAAATAAGTCTTTGGAAAATGTGTTCCAGAAAGAAAGAGAGGCGAAAGCAACTAGGACAACTTTTCAGAAAGCAGTGGCTTTCTCATCAAATGAAGAAATTGGGAAGACTTAGAAATTATCTATTTCTGAACAGGTTAAAGGGTATATAATGATTAAAGTATGGGAAACAAAGCTGGACGAATACAAACGAATCACAAGAGAAGTTAATAAAGATTGCCAAGGAATCTTTGATCTTTTTGAAAAAGATTCATTAAATATCGGAACAGATGATTGTTCTGGATTGTTAGGTGAAGTCAATATTGCCAAGTACCAGTTGAAGTTTAGAGAAGAGTTGGAAGAAAAGAAAGCAGAGATTTCAAAAATCAAATTGATGAACATCACAAAGATCAACAAGTGGATAGTGACTTCAAGTTTAAAATTGAAAACTATTAAATTCACAGAAAGAATGATAGAAAGTCGGTTGCCTGAATTACAGAGGAGATTTTTCTCATTTGAAGCAAATGAGATACCCGAAGCTCCCAAGATCTTAGTAATTTTTTGGGAAAATGTTTTTAGTGTGTCGATGCAGAAAAATGAAGTTCGTCAATGCAATCTTAAAAACTTTTTTAAATGTTTTATTATTAGAAATTAAAAAGAAATTGTAAACAGTTGACATTATTTTTATGTAACCGTAATATTAGGAAGTTGGTTAGTCTCCAACGAGAAGCTTTGATGAAATGTATAAATATAGTTTCGAAAGGCTGAGAAAATGCTTCAGAAATTTTGGAGAGCCATTTTTGTAATATCAGGTTTGAAATACATCAGAATATTGATCACAAACAAGATTTTGGATCCTGCAACTTTGTAGCTATGTGTCTTCTCCCTGTTTAGTATACTTTGTTGAATTCTTCCTTTAATGTTTTCTCTAACAAGTAAATCAATTTGAAGTTATATACATTGTTGATTTATATTTCGGATTGGTTTGGATGTCAAATGATTTACAGTTTTTCCTCTGAAATTACTTTTAGTAATTTTAAGACCTGTAAAACTTTGTTCCTTAATACTTTCTCTTGTTAGAAACCTCGTTTTTCTTTCATCACTGTCTATTCAAATATAAGATTCTTTCTTGATCAAAGCCTTATATTTCTATGTAGTTTTTATTGTTGTTTATAATTCTCGAAATTGTTACAAAACCAGGAAACGGCCTTGAATGTGTTTACATTACTGTTTTAGATTTTAAAATTGTTTTCCTTGATCTCATCTCTAGAAATCTGAAGTAACAAATTGATTAAAATCCCTTTATAAATAAATAAATAAATAAAGTTTTATCATCCATGACTGTCCCAAGTAGCAGACAACCTAACGTTGAACCAGGCCTTCAGGATCAAACCAGCATTGCCTTAAATTTATTTAATACCATTTTATAGACAACAACTAACCGGGTTGAGCTTGAACGTTCATGGGCTGCTATTGAGCGAGACATTAGCATCCAAGAACAACAAGAAGTAAGACAAAGATAGTTGAGAAACTGATTTTTCCTTAACCTTCTTTTGATTTCCTATTTCTAAATCATTCCTTTAAAATCATTTACATATGCCTTGACAGTATGTTTTATAGCCTTAAAACATAAACTCAGGACCAACATCTTTTTGGCATTGTTGCCGAGGAATGAAGAAACGAATCTTTTCCCTGGGAAGAACGACATTGGCATTTTCTGTTTTTGATAGTGAACAAGAACCTAAAACCTTCTTAGGATATTGTTTTTCACTTGGCGACTCCACAATAACTAAACTGGCTAGTAGTCGAAAGAACACCAGAAAAAACCCGGATAGTAAGCAGAACTCTCCAGTCTCCAATCCGGAAAAAATTTTAAAATCGCGAAAATCACTAAAACAAGTCTTTTTGTCCACATATACTATATATCAACCTGACTTTACACAATCACATTCATCGAAAAATCTAGAAAGATCACTTTCACTTCCCCCCTCATTTGATACTTTCTCATTCCCTAAAGTTTCTTCTCCAGATTTCCGAGAATCCTCTCCTCACACTGTCCAAACTTCAGTCCCAAATCTAACCATGGCTGCACAAGGAGGTGCTGGAGGTGGAGGTGGTGCCCCTGGAGGTGGTCAAGCACCGCTTCCCGGGATTTTCGCTAAAGTGGCTGCTAGATATGCTCCCCTTGTCCTTCCTATTCCTCTTCATGATATCCCTGAGAATTATATGAAAAGCCTTCCAAAATTTACAGGGGAAGGTGATTTGACTACCCAAGAACATATAAACTTTTTTGATTAATTTGCTGACATACTCGGAATAGAACATGAAGATGTTTATTCTAGACTACTTGTTCAAACTTTCGAGGGACAGGTGAGGACCTGGTTCCGATCCTTAGCAGCTAGATCTTTAAGATCCTATGAAGAACTTGAAAGTGCATTTATTAGACAATGGGGAGAGAGTAAGGATCACCTCTACTACTTAACCGAATTCAGAGCCCTTAGAAAGAAAAAATTTGAGTCAGTTCTAGAATTCACACAGAGGTTCAACAAGTTGTACAATAAAATTCCAGCTGAGGTTAAACCTTCACAACCTGCAACAAAAGTGACTTTTGCTGGCGCTTTTGACCCCGACTTTGCTTTATTATTGAGAGAAAGGAGATCAATAGATCTCACAAAAATGCAGGATGATGTGCTCAAGATTGAATCCAATATGATGGCATCAGGGAAGCTTAAAGTAAAGACTGAAACTGGAAACAAAGAAAATAAAAAATTTAAAGAGCAAGGTGGACCTTCAGGGTCAAGAAAGTCCTCGGGAGATAGAATAGATGAGATGGCTAGGGTCATTCGAGAACTTTCAAGATCTCAAAAATGGAACTAGAGAAATCAAAAAGAGATAATTTCCCCAGAAAAGATTTTCAAAGAAATCCTGAACCTCAGGGACCACAGAAAATAATTAAAAATGAAGATCAAAAAATTCAAACACCTTTTAAAAGTGAAAACTACATCGGAGAGGAAGATTTAGGAGATTTTGAAGAAATCGATGAAGATATTAGTAACCTTGGCGATGATAATAAATCCCCTTATTTATCTAGACAGGATTACGAAGCATCTTTAAATAAAGAAAGTACATCGGAAGAACAGGTTAGCAATAATATTACTGATGATTTCACATATCAAAATATTGCAGATGATATTATTTCTGAACTACAGGGAAAATATAATTTGAGACCAAGAAACAAAAATCTCCCAAATGTTCTGACAAAAAAGAATTTGCCAAGAAACGAAACCGATGAGGTAACTCCAAAGGTTGCAGATAAACAGTCTGCAAAAAGAATCACAGCTAAAACACAACCTGTGCAGTCAGAACTAGTAGAAACACTCCCTGTGAAGACACCAACTCCTATAAAAGAAAACAAGGTCACATCTCAACGTAAAACTGAGAAGAAAGGTATGGAAGCCCCAAACAGCGAAAATGACAAGGATCTAGGAAACTTTAATTTGGAAAACAAAATAAATAAAATCAAAATTCCTATTTTCCTTGTTGAGTCAGCTAAAAATCCTGTATACAGAAAACAAATCGCCAAAATGATTAATTTTTATGAATATGAAAGCCAGGCCGACGCTATTAACTTAGAGGATGACAAACCTAGCTTAGTTTTCAGTCCACATGTCGAAGGTGCAAGAGACACCATGGATCCTTTTTACATTACGTTAACTTTGTTTGATCACCTTATTCATAACTGTATGTTGGATTCCAGAGCTTCCCACAATGTTATGCCAAAGGCAATAATGGAAAAACTTGGTCTCAAAATCACAAGACCCTATGGTGATTTATATTCTTTCGATTCAAGGAAAGTAAAATGCATAGGTATGATTAAAGACCTAGTGGTAGGTTTGGCTCAAATACCTGCTAAAAGTATTCTTATGGATGTACTAGTCGTTGACATTCCCCCAAAGTATGGTATGCTATTATCCAGATCATGGGGCGCCAAGCTTGGAGGATCTCTCCAACTAGATATGACTTATGCTACAATTCCAGTTTTCGGAGGCCAATTCACTTGTCTTTACAGAGAGACTAGGTTGGCATTTACTGTAGGTGACCCAGATAATCCCAAAAATCATCCAGTTTATATTGCCGACCAAGACTTGGGAAATTGTATATTATCTTTAGATGACGATTTTGAAGTAGATGTAGATGATAAATGTATAGAAGGAAAAATTGAAAAAAAAGAAATAGAGAAAAATGTATATAGTATTGGTGTATGGAAAATGTATTTTGATGGTGCTTACTCATATCTTGGAGCTGGGGCAGGAGCACTTCTTATCGCTCCCGATGATCAATTTGTTATTCCTTTTTCATATAGGCTCCAGTGGAATATAGATTGTACAAATAATGTAAGTGAATATGAAGCTTTAGTGCTAGGACTAGAAGCTGCTAAAAAGATGAAAATTAAGAAACTCGAAGTATTTGGTGACACAGAGTTAATTATAAAACAAGTGAATCGGCAATATCAGGATAATCATCCTAGATTATGGTCCTATAGGAATTGTGTTTGAGATTTAATCGAGAATTTCTTCACATCTGTGAATTTTCATTTTGTCCCAAGATCCGAGAATCAACAGGCTGATGCTTTAGCCAAAGATGCATCAACTTTTACACCCCCGACTGCTTTTAATTTAAAATATCATATACAAATGAGACATCTCCCTTCAATACCAAATAATATACAACATTGGTAGGTTTTTGAAGACGATGAGCAGCTTCAAAGGTTTCTAGAATCATTAGATGAATTTGCAGAAATGCATACCAATCAGGAAAATCAAAATGATCCTGTTTGGATCATGCAAGAAGGGGAGGATTGAATTTCATGATAAAATTGCAAACCACCAAATGATTTTTCTCAAGAACAACCAAATCCCCAAGGGTCTAATCCCTTTGGAAAGACTTTTTAATCAAGACGACATCCCTTCTAAAACTACTCTACAACCCCAACCAGAGGAGGTTGAAGATTGTAATATAGGAACTGAAGATAACCCCCTGAATGGTTAAACTATCGAAATATTTATCAACAGAAAACAAAAACAAGTACACGGAGCTGTTAAGAAAATATAAAGATGTTTTCGCATGGTCGTACAAAGAACTGAAAACATATGACACTTATGTAATTGAACATAAAATACCTCTCAAATCAGGTGTCAAACCTTTCAAACAAAAACTATGACAATTTAACCCTATTTTATTACCTGTCATCGAACGAGAAGTCAAAAAACTTCTTGACGCTAAGATAATTGTACCCCTTAGATATTCTGATTGGGTAGCTAATTTGGTCCTAGTTAGAAAGAAAAATGGGGAAATCAGACTATGTGTTGATTTCAGGAATCTTTATAAATCTTCGCTCAAAGATAATTATCCTCTACCTAAAATGGACCACGTTCTTGAAAAAGTAGTAGGGGCTAATATAATGTCCATGATTGATGGATTTTCAGGTTATAATCAAATTGCCGTCAATGATCTTGATAAAGAAAAAAACACATTTACCACTCCTTGGGGCACATTTATGTACGATAAAATGTCGTTTGGACTAATGAATGCAGGAGCTACTTTTCAATGTGCAATGGATATTGCTTTCGTCGGCGAACGAGACAGGTTTTTGGTCATCTATTTGGATGATCTTACTATTTTTTCAAAATCGGATGAAGACCATATGATTCATCTCAAACAAACATTTGAAAAATGCTGCAGGTTTGGTCTATCCTTAAATCCTAAAAAGTCTCATTTCGCTATGCAAGAAGGAAAGCTTTTGGGTCACATCATATCCCTAAATGAAATCAAGATTGATCCTAAAATAGTAGAGGCTATAGATACAATAGCTATTCCTAGGAATGTGAAAGAAATTCAATCATTTTTAGGAAAAAAAAATTTCTTGAGAAGATTTATTCCTAACTTCACTGAAATTGTTAAATTGATTACAAATATGCTCAGAAAAAACAGTGAAGTAAAATGGACAGCAGAAGCTAAGGCATCCTTTTCCCATATTAAGAAAGTTATAAGTGAGGCACCGGTACTAGTGAGTCCCGATTATCTCAAAGATTTTCTTATTTTTTCATTTGCCTCTGAAAACACGCTTGTTGTTGTACTCCTTCAGAAGAACAAAGAAGGTTTCGAACAATCCATAGCGTTCTTTAGCAAAAGTCTCCGAGATGCTGAACTTAAATATAATATAATGGAAAAGCAAGTGTATGTTATGGTAAAAGCATTGAAAGCTTTCAGAACTTATGTTTTGCATTCTAAAGTGATTTCATATGTACCCACTAGTGTTGTAAAATATATCTTGGTTCAAGCAGACAGTGATGGTAAAAGAGGAAGATGGCTTGCAAAAATTCAAGAGTTTGACTCGGAGGTTAAACCGACCAAATTGGTAAAGGGACAGGGTTTAGCTAAAATTTTGGCCGAATCCAATTTCAGGGCTCTTGGGATAAACAATTCTCAGGAGGAAGAAGGATGGGTAGACATGAATGAACTTGAGGACCAAATGGTTGAAAACAGGATTGAGGAGAAATTTGCGTCGTCGAATTGGTACAAGGACATAGTAACATACTTATTAACTTTGAAATGTCCAGCTGACTTGTATCCATCCAAAGTTAGAATGCTAAAACTCCATGTAGTTAAATACTGTATTTATGAAAAAATATTATACTGGAAAGACCCGCTTGGTTTCCTCTTAGTCTGTCTGGTCGAATCAGAAACATAAGGCGTTATAGGTCAATTTCATGAAGGAGTCTGTGGAGGACACCATGCTTGGAGGGCTACGACATATAAAATTCTGAGGGCTGGTTATTACTGGCCTAAATGTTTCCCAGATGTCAATGCTAAGGTACAAGCTTGCAACCCTTGCCAATTCTTTGCAGAAAAACATAAATTTCCAGCGATGCCATTAGTCCCAGTCAAGACAGAAGCTCCTTTTCAGCAATGGGGACTTGACTTCATAGGTGATATTAATCCTCATTCAAGTGCCCAACATAGATGGATTCTGACTGCTACAGACTATTTCACCAAATGGGTGGAATATATCCCAACAAGGAAGGCTACTGATTCAATAGTTATAGACTTCTTAGAAGAAAATATCGTGTCTAGGTTCGGTTGTCCTAGAAATATAGTCAGAGACAATGCGCAAGATTTTAAGTCTATGGAAATGGTTAGTTTTTGCCAGAAATATAATATTGTGTTGGGACATTCCACAACATACTACCCACAGGGAAATGGTCTGGCAGAATCTTCTAACAAGAGCTTGATTAGTATAATCAAGAAAGTCTTAAATGAAAATAAAAAATCTTGGCATTTGCATTTAAAATATGCTCTGTGGGCAAATCGGATAGGCACAAAAAAGTCTATCGGTACTTCTCCCTTTCAAATGGTATATGGAACAGATGTAGTGTTGCCGATAAATCTAGCACTTCCTGTGATGAAACTATGGAAAGACGAGAAGGAAGAACCAAATCCTCTCACAAGAAGGATAAACCAGCTGATTGAAGTTCAGCAGCAGAGGGATGTGGTGGATGAAAAGTTACAGAAGTACCAGGATGACATGAAGATATTATTTGATCGTAAAGCCAAGGACAGGAACTTTCTCCCTGGGGATCTGGTTTTGAGGTGGGATGCTCGAAAAGAGGATTCAGGAAAAAATGGCAAATTTGATCATATTTGGTATGGAACATTTAAGGTAGCATCTTCTGAAGGAAAAAATTCATTTTTGCTTGAAAATTTGGATGGTAAGATCTTGAATGCCCCTGTTAATGGGCATTTTTTAAAGCATTATATGGAATGATTAATTTATAGAAAATCTCATTGTATATACCGTTTTTTTTTTTTTTCATTTTTAGAAAATTCATTCTCATTTTGTAAATAAATAAAAATAAAATAAAAATTAGTTAAGTTTTTATAACTAAAAAAAAAATTAAAAAAAATCATAACCTAGGTTTTATGGCTTACAGATTGTTGAACATATCCTTTTATACCCTTGATACTATCTTTCACGTTTTCGGGATTTCTCATCAAAGTAGGAGAGATTATGTATTAACCTTGAAAATCAACAAATGATTAAATTCAGTAAGTTCACTTTCATAGTTCCTATTCTCTGACTTAAAGTGGTTATGTTTGATTTGATTTTGACTATCTTAAGTTTTTTAACAGTTTGTCTGAGGATTTAAGCTTGCTCAAAAGAAAAGCCCTGAAAATAATCTTCCCCTTTTTTTTCTCTACAGACCGAGGAGTTTTGAAAGTTGAGAAAAATTGGTCTAGAATAATCAAAACAGGTTGACAAACCTCTTTTATAAATTTTTACACAGATAATCACCCCTAATATTTTAAGTATCACTAATTGCCCCCGCTTTGTATGCACAAGCTAACTATAAGACAGATGGTGAAAGGAAATTCATATTTGATTTCCCCCATCTAGTCCCATAGACGATGAAAGGAAATTCATTTAAGTGATTTCCCTCGTATGAATATAAAAGAAACATATAACTTCATCGGGGTACTGAACAGGCCTACTGGCAGTGAAGCGATATCTGAGCATAAAATTAGCACTCGAAGCGGTGAAAAGAAATTCAGTAAAAAGGGACAGATAACTTCATCGGGGTACTGAATAGGCCCGCTGGTAGTGAAGAAATATCTGAGGTGTCTATAAGGTTGTCATACTTATCTATAACTCTATTCTAGTTATCAATTTTTCAAAACTGGATACTCATCTGAAGTCAAAATAGAGCTCCCCAATTAAATATTATAAATTTTATTTCGATTGATGCAAGATGAAATTTACAAATCTGTTGAGTTCCCTAAGATTTTTTTAATCATCTTAATATTAACTTAAATTTAGAACGAGAAAGAGAATATTATGAAGAAGACCACAACTGAGTTTAAAACAAATAAAAAGTTTTGAAAAGGCTTTCAAAGGTATTATAAAATCTCTTTTTCCTCTCATGTAATAGTTTAGCATTGATAAACCCATGACACCATTTACCCAATGAAGTCACTAAGTCTACATGTTCTCCTCGCCCCACAGGGAGACGAGGTCCCCAGTTGGAGCCTATGTTGAAACATATCTTAAAATCTTTTATCCTTAAGGCCCTGATTTTTATTTTTGTGCATTTAAGTTTTCGGCTTTCCTAAAATAAGAATTTCGTCATTTCTAAATTTGCGATACCTTTTTATTGTTTATAACAAATGGTTAAAAATTTACAAAAATATAAGTTTTCCAACACTCTTTTGAAAAAATTATTTAAAACGGGTTGTAATTTTAAATTTGCGAGTTTTTCATTTAAATGTTAAAGAAATCGGGATTCGGGGTTTTCCGTAAACAGATGATCGATGCAAATTGAATCACGAAACCCCGATCTCCGATTTCCCGATATGTTTAAGTCTTAATTAAAACATGAATTATTATTAGTCTCTTCTAAGAAAGGTTTAAAGTTAACATAATTATGTCATGATTTCAGGATTCGCGGTTCTATAAGGAACACATCTCTTATCAAAATGTTTCCCGAAACCCCAATTTTCGAAATCCCGATAGATTAAACTAATGATGTTTTGGCTCTAATCATGATTATTCATTTAATTAAGATAAGTTAAAACTTATTTTGAAAAAGAAAGAAGCCATCATGATTTCAGGATTCACGATTCCGTGAGAGCACATCTCATGTCATCGTATTTGCCGAAATCCCAATTTTCGAAATCTTGAAAGGGTCTAATCTCAATTAATTAACATGCTAAAAATGTTTAAATCTTAAATAAAACATCGCTATTTCGCGATTTCTCAATTTCGGCGATCGGGATTTTTCGATGACATACCTTTCGACATCAAGATCGTCGAAACCTCGAAAAGTCATGTTTTTAGATTTAATCTATAATTAACACTAATAAATCTTCTTTCTAAAACAGGATTAAAGGTAATCTTTCTGTAAGTGTTCATTAATGCTTCATTTTTTGATTAAGCAAGTTTCTTTTTTTATTTGAAAATCCGAGAGCGCCTAAGTACCGATATTAAATGCATATCTCCAAAAATATCTTCTGCATTAAGAGCTTTAAATTCATGACAGTTGTACAAATCTTGTCTTTTTAAAAATATGTTCTAAGTAAATGTTCAAACGTTTTTATTTACATTTTAAGCTGAGCTTATTCATCCACTATCTGTGACAGGTTTTTAAGTCAAACACAGAGCCATGGCACCTAAAAAGGCACCGAAGAAAAACAAAGACACACAGGAAGGTGATATTATCTCGGATACTACTCCACATGCCATACACTCCATCAAATCATGGTCTCAAATCTCAGAATTGTTGGAGGATGAGTTAAAGCATGCAGACCCTGATTCTGAAAATCATATCCGGGACGTTGCTGAGTCTGAACTTCATAAGGTTGTTGCGCGTCCGAGGCTGGTGGCATATACTGAGATGGTCGGCTGGGCTCTGGATAAGGTAGATATCCCAACAAGGAGCATTTAGAATGAGCAAGGAGCTATCGTCGGCTCATTCAAGCCTGAGCACATTCAAGTAATGTATAAACTCTCGCCAAAACATAAACAGACCTTTAATGCTGAATTTTTAGCCGAGTTTCAGAGAAAATAATGTATTGAGGCAGACCAGACATACCCCAACATGATTAAAGGATGGGCGAGGTCTGAAGAAAAGTTTAGGGCCGATTCTCATGGGATTTATGCTACAACTTCCTTAAATGAATATATGGTTTATGTAGCTATGATGTTATGAAGACTTTTCGGGAGAAAAGATCCCTGTCACTTTCATGCAGACTGGGTACCCTTCTTAGAGAAAGTTTCAGAAGGAAATAGTTTTAACTGGCATAAAATTTTATTGGATAACCTAATACAAGAAATTTTAAATTATAAAGTAGCTAATTCAAAGGGACAACCAATGTCTTTTTATATGTCTGCATATATTATGGATGCCATCTGTTTTATGACCCCATTTCCATTAATCAATTGGAGTTGGAGCATCTCATGTCCAGAACCCATTCATATATATCACTCAGCACTTTGGGAAGAAAATGCTAAAGACGTCTTTTACGATGTTTGTCATTTTTTCATTATTCCTATGCACAAATTGTTTTTTGGATGCGAACCCCCTCGCATTTCTGATGCAGTCATAGAAAGTCTTAAATCGGTCGTCGACTGGTTTATTGAGGAATTTTTTTCCTATATTAGGGTCTATGGTTGTTCCATTCCCCCTCATGCACTTCTGAAATTCTTACCAGACAGATTGGTATGCAGAGAAGTAGCTCATCAGTTAGCCAAAGGTGGTATTGGGTTGGAATTAAAATCACTTCAGAAAAAAGCATGGCCATCTTTCCCTGTTCATGTTGGGAAATTTCCTTTATCAAATTTGGGCCATTCTAAGGTAGAGGCCGAGTCATTGGAAGAAGTGA
Source organism: Picea engelmannii (assembly GCA_009831015.1). Lineage (NCBI taxonomy): Eukaryota > Viridiplantae > Streptophyta > Pinopsida > Pinales > Pinaceae > Picea > Picea engelmannii. The sequence continues at coordinate 504,134 of ML779740.1, read as the reverse complement.
AGCTAGTAAATATTGAGCACGGAAAATATGACCCCTACCAAATAATAAGTAGGCATTACATACATTGTAATTTAAAGGCATATGCACATGAAGTCTCTGTTTATGATGATATTTTTAAATATGTCAAGTCTTATGAAGAAGTGTTGAAGAGAGTCTAGGCCTTCAGGAACAATTCCAGAAATCATGAAGAATGTTCCAGAAAAGATAGGAGGAACAGCTTCAACAGAACTTTGTAGTCCTATCACTTCTTTAACTCCATTATATTCAAATTTCGGAATCCCCATGAAGGAGTTTTATATTTCAGTGATCTAGAGCCGATTTCAAGAGATGAAATCCCCCCATCGGATTACTTTTTTAGCAAAAAGAGAAGAGCAGTCTTGAAATAGGAAATTCATCCAAGAGGAGAAGGAACGATTAAAAAGCATAGAGTTATTATAGATGGAAAGAAACTCAAGGATGGAGAGTTTTCTACAGAATTAGCAGGTACAATGGGTGCAATAGCATCAACAAACATGTATTATGTAGGTAATTTAACAACTATGCTTGAACAGAAGGATCAAACGATAATCCAGTTGCAAGACAAGCTAAAAGAAAATGAAAGAAATATTAGTTGGGGAATATAGAAGGGTCTAGAACAAGCTAGACTTAAAGATATGAAAGAAATACAAAAATTAAATAAAGACTTGGATGAGGCAAAACACTTAATACAGGTCACACAGGAACAGGTTCAAAAGCTGGGAGAAGAAAACAAACTTTTGCAAGATAAGATTATTTCTATTGCTAACCAGGTAGTTGAACTTGAAAATTTCAGGACACAGGCATCGAAGATATATGTAAGAATAGAGGAGGAACAACAAAAGGTGTTCTTGAATCTGGAAGTAATCCAGAATTATTTTCAGGAATCAAATAAGTCTTCGGAAAATGTGTTCCAGAAAGAAAGAGAGGTGAAAGAAACTAGGACAACTTTTCAAAAAGCAGTGGCTTTCTCATCAAAGGAAGAAATTTGGAAGACTCAGAAATTATCTATTTCTGAACAGGTTAAAGGAGATATAATGATTAAAGTATGGGAAACAAAGCTGAACGAATATAAATGAATCACAAGAGAAGTTAATAAATATTTCCAAGGAATCTTCGATCTTTTTAAAAAAGATTCATTAAATATCGGAATAGATGATTGTTTTGGATTGTTAGGCGAAGTCAATATTGCCAAGTACCAGTTGAAGTTTAGAGAAGAGTTGGAAGAAAAGAAAGAAGAGATTTCAAACATCAAATTGATCAACATCACAGAGATCAACAAGTGGATAGTGACTTCAAGTTTAAAATTGAAAACTATTAAATTCACAGAAATAATGATAGAAAGTCGGTTTCCCGAATTACAGAGGAGATTTTTTTCATTTGAAGCAAATGAGATTCCCGAAGCTCCCAGGATCTTAGTAAATTTTTTGGGAAAATGTGTTCAGTGTGTTGATGCAGAAAAAAGGAAGGTCGTCAACGCAAGCTTAAAACCTTTTTTAAATGTTTTTATTATTAGAAATTAAAAAGAAATTGTAAACGGTTGACATTATTTTTATGTAACCATAATATTAGGAAGTTGTTTAGTCTCCAACGAGAAGCTTTGATGAAATGTATAAATATAGTTTCGAAAGGCTGAGAAAAGGCTTCAGAAATTTTGGAGAGCCATTTTTGTAATATCAGTTTTGAAATACATCAGAATATTGATCACAAATGAGATTCTGGATCCTGCAACTTTGTAGCTATGTGTCTTCTCCCTGTTTAGTATACTTTGTTGAATTCTTCCTTTAATGTTTTCTCTAACAAGTAAATCAATTTGAAGTTATATACATTGTTGATTTATATTTCGGATTGGTTTGGATGTCAAATGGTTTACATTTTTTCCTCTGAAATTACTTTTAGTAATTTTAAGACCTGTAAAACTTTGTTCCTTAATACTTACTCTTGTTAGAAACCTTGTTTTTCTTTCATCACTGTCGAGTCAAATATAAGATTCTTTCTTGATCAAAGCCTTATATTTCTATGTAGTGTTTATTGTTGTTTATAATTCTCAAAATTGTTACAAAACCAGGAAACAGCCTTGAATGTGTTTACATTACTATTTTAGATTTTAAAATTGTTTTCCTTGATCTCATCTCTGGAAATCTGAAGTAACAAATTGATTAAAATCCCTTTATAAATAAATAAATAAATAAAGTTTTATCATCCATGACTGTCCCTAGTAGTAGACAACCTAACGTTGAACCAGGCCTTCAGGATCAAACCAACATTGCCTTAAATTTATTTAATACCATTTTACAGACAACAACTAATCAGGTTGAGCTTGAACATTCATGGGATGCTATTGAGCGAGACATTAGCATCCAAGAACAACAAGAAGCAAGACAAAGATAGTTGAGAAACTGATTTTTCCTTAACCTTCTTTTGATTTCCTATTTCTAAATCATTCTTTTAAAATCATTTACTGATGCCTTGACGGTATGTTTTATAGCCTTAAAACATAAACTCAGGACCAACAAAGCCCAAAACTCAAAATGTAGTAGACAAATGAAACGTAAGTCAAAAACACTAGGAAACCAAGAGCAAGAAATTTTAGAATGATTTGAGAGTTTTCAGAGACTTAACACAACAATGAAAAGCAAAAGAAAACCCAGTAGGATCATATTGTATTGAAGAACCAAACCACACCCTCCCAGANGTAAGTCAAAAACACTAGGAAACCAAGAGCAAGAAATTTTAGAATGATTTGAGAGTTTTCAGAGACTTAACACAACAATGAAAAGCAAAAGAAAACCCAGTAGGATCATATTGTATTGAAGAACCAAACCACACCCTCCCAGAACCTAGAGAAAGGCTCAAAAATAAAGTTTCTTACACAGATCCGTGACTGTGTACACTAGGACTAGCGAGCATCCAAGGGTCATACAAGGGAAGATCATGGATATCCAAGACTCATACAGTGAAAAAGCACATATGGAGCATTAAAACTTGAAACATAAAATATCCAACCCAAAAGGATGCTTCCAGAAACTTAGAAAAAGTTTCTAGATGTCAAATGATTTGAAAGGAAATCCCGTAAAATAGGAAAAGTTACAGAAATCAAAGACCACACAAGACACACTAAGACTGACCTAGACTAGAAGAAACATTCCCCAGTATGGTTGCCAATTCTGTTATGGGATTTTTCCCCTGTGATCTTGGGTCTTTTCATAACAGAGTGAGACCATATGTAAAAATTAGAACCTACCCTCATACACAACAATGCTATAAGAAAATAAATACTTTGAGGAGAGAAGGAGAGATGAAGAGGCCTCACACCTTGTATTATACATTTCATGTTGATCCTCACTCTCCACCTTTAATTTATCACTGATCTCCACTGATATCAACCTGCAAAAGGAGACCAAGTCTGTGTTGCAACATGGTAGTTATGAATTCAAATCATACATATAATTTGCAAAAATTCAAGCATATGAAGCAAACTAACATATATAAGTAGATTGAATCAATTTGAAAATGAATGGAGGGAAGGATAACTCTTTTATTGAAAACAATATAAGTAGGTAGTTACAACCTGACTCTAACCACCAACACTTCCTCGAAGTCAACTGGCTAGGTTTCTCCACTAGTCCTTCAAGCATCAACTCAACACAATGGCTCTTCCTTGGATGACTCATAAGGGATAAGAACAAACCCTAAAATCACATATGGGAGAGGAAGGAATGTTAGATTTTTTTTTTAGATCAGGGAGATGTTACTCAGAGGATCAAGGAAAATAGGGAAGCTTGCAAATTCATTAGCATAATATTACACCTTGGTTGTCCTCCTCATACATGCTCTCATAGGTGCATTTATACCATCCTCAAGGGGTTGAGGTGTTTGTATTAGGTTTTTTATGGGATAAGGGGAGATTGTGAATGATACCAACCTAAACATCCCCCATAAATGTGGAATATTTTATTTATTTTTATATTTTATTAGGTCATCCATGAGTTGCAAACTAGCAAGGTGCGAACATTCATGGTTTACACATGAGTGATCCACAGGTGGAAAAAAAAGGTTTTTTTTAGATGATTTTGATGAAGGATGATGGATTAAGTTTACAATCTAGGGAAATGACTAAGCCATCTCACAAATTCAATGAATGTGGCAATTGGTGGTATAATAATTTAGTAGCACAAGAAGTGTTTGAGGAACCTCCCATTCACAGGAGCCCTAAAAAACTCTCCATCAATTTGAGCTAGTTACATGTTGTTATCTTGAGATGTGATGAATTGTAAGGGCCCAAGCCATAGATTGACAAAATTCCCGTGTTTTCCCTTTTCTTCTCATCTGGAATTCTACTTTAGGACTAGGTCTCCTACCTTGAAGTTCCTTTCCTTGGTCTTGTAAACAATTTCTTTCATTCTTGCTTGGTGGGCCTGGGACTTCATATTCACCTGATATCTTACCTGTTGAACTTCAATCAACTGTCTTATTCTTTACTGCATGCCATCAGGTTCTTCCTTCTCCTCTTGTAGGAGCTTCATCATGGGGAGACTAAGTTGGGCCAGGAAAATGGCTTCTAACCGAGATACTAGCTAAAAATGAGAAGTTCCAATAGACCTTTTTATACTTACTCTATCTTCCCGAACTTCATATTTCAGGTGAGAGTCCCATGCTTTCTTGTTTTGGGACAACATATTCTTGATGATCTTGATGAGGATTTTATTTGAGGACTCTTCCAAGCCATTTCTTTGTGGGTAATAAGAAATAGAATTTCCAATCTCTATGTTGTAATTTTGAAAAAATTGTAATAAATTAGTATATTTGAATTCTTGGGAATTATCAATTATGATCTTTCTTATGCACCCAAATATGGCAGGAACTTGATGATGAATGTGTCAGTTGATGCCCTTGTGGGGATGGATTCTACTTGTTTGGTAAAGTAATATGTGGTTGTAAGAATCCATTTATGATACCAACTTGAATTTGGGTTGATTTAACCAATGAAATATAAATCCCATTGTTGAAAAGGTGCCTCTTCTTTAATATGCATGAGTGGAAGTGGCTGCAAATTTTTATTTCCTTCAAACATCTGACATTCTACACATGCTATAACCATGCAATTTACATAAGAAAATTGTAAAGGCCAGTAACAACCATCCCTAAGGATATTGTATGTGGTGTATCTCCAGGCATGGTTATCCCCAAGAAGTCCCTTGTGGAGTTAATTAATAATTCCCTTGGTTTCTTCTTCAGTAAGAAAATTCAACAATATTCCTCCTAGGTCTTTCCAAAAACAATATCTTCTAAAATAAAGTATTTTACAACCCCGAGTTTAATAGATATGTACTTATATTTGTCCCATGAAGGCTAGCAACGTAAACTCCGTAGGTGAAAAATAACATCCTTATACCATTTAGATTGATCATATTTAGGACTTATCTTCAAATATGGTTCTTGTGTTTCATCTTCTTCTGGTTCTGTTGCTATGATCTTTGTTGATAGATAATTTATATCAACAGCCCTATATTTTGATTTAGCCAGTAGTTTAGTAAGTCCTTGTCCCTTTATCATCTTAGTGGGTATTTTTGAAGTTTGGCAATCCATTTACCCCTTCTTCCTTCACTTTCTGTTTGGGTAAGGGTATCTTTCATTGCACTAGTAGGTACATAGGCAAATATAATATCTAAAATATTTCAATGCATGACTAAGGAATATGTTTAAGTCTCTAGGTTGTTATATCTAAATTCAACATCTCTTAAAGATTTACTGAAGAAGGCTATAGGATGCTCTTGGTTTTCTTCATTTTTTTGTAACAATACAACAACTATAGTATGTTTTGAGGAAAAAGAGAAGACACGATACTCTTTATCATAGTTAGGGATGACTAACAATGAATATATCCCAATTCCTCTTTGATTCACCGAAAAGACTCTTTAGCCTCAATATTCGATTTTACTTCATTGTCCTTTTTGAACATGTCTATGATGTGTTTTACCATTTAAAAAAAATTCAGGACAAACCTTCTCATAAAAATTATTCTACATAGGAAGGATTTTATTTCTTTCTTATTTCTTGGAAGGGAAATTTGCTTGATGGAATCTACCCTTTATAAATCTATCTTCATCCCTTCTTTGAATACTATATGTCTAATGATATTTCCTTCCATCATATAAAAATAAGACTTCTTAGGATTTAAGGATAAACAAAATTTCCTACATTTCATAAAAGTCTCCCTTAGATGTATGATGTGGTCTTCATATGTTTTTGAGAAAAATATCATGTCATCAAGGTATATAACAATGAATCTATCTTTCTCTCCCACAAAGGCTATGCCCATGGCTCGTTGAAATGTAGATCATGCATTAATCAAACCAAAAGGCATTTTTTCATACATGAAAGTTTCCCATGGGGTTGTAAAGCCTAAATTTTCCCTATATTCAGGATGCATTACCACATGGTTATATCCTGAGAAACCATCCATCATAGAAATCATGTTTTCTCCCACCAATTTCTGTGGTATGTGATCCATCTTAGGAAAAGGGTAATTATCTTTCAGAGATCATTTTTTTAGGTTCCTGAAGTCTACACAAAGCCTTATCTCTCCACTCTTTTCCCTAATTGGAAGTAAATTTTTGACCATTCATATGACATGGATTTATAAATGGAAAGAAATAAAATACATATGTATAAAAAAAGCACACAGAGATACAATAAAAATTGAATTCTATTAATAAAGAGAACATGTTGAAATTGTAAAGTGAAAAAATAAACAAACTTGCTCGAAAGGTGACAACTTATATGTGAGAACATATGTGATGACTACACTCATTCACATGAATATGATTACAATGAGGCTCCAAAGGCATTTTTAACATAAAACATAAATGAGAAAAACTTAAACATCCAAAACGTTGACCTCGGAAGATGAAATTCCAAAAGGTTCGTGGACCCCGATGGGGTTAGTTGATAGATCAACTTCCCGAGGGAATAACGTTTGCATATGATCTCCATTTGGGGTGCTTGATACACTACTGGAAAGGTCTATATAAGGAGTACACATTACACTCATCCTATAATATGCCTCCAACTACATGCTAGGAACTACTGAGCCAAAAAAACATCGTTAAGGGCCTCAAAATGGCCCCAGAAGTTTGGGACCCGAAAAACTATAAAAGAATGCCATCATGGAAAATTATTCTTTGAGCCAGTGGAATAGGTGGGTGGCTATCGATATACATGTATATTAGTCCTCCCCCTTAGGAATAAATGGTATCCATTGCATTGAGCACCCCCATCCGATGGGGAAAATTTTGTTGAACTTAGCCCTGGGTGAGCCACTTTCCTTAGTGTAGGAGCTTCCATTCTTTGGAAACCCAATAAAAATGGATCCTTTATTGGTGAGTGCCCTTAATCTGAGTGTCCCTGATATGATAAATGTCTTCCTATTTTATGTAATCAAGGTTGAGATCTGTTGGTGTCAACGAATCTACGATCTTTGATGTGTCCAATAATGGTGGGATGTATAGCCAAAGGAGGTCCACATTGAACACTGGGTGTACTCCAAGGAAGGGGGAATACTTAACTCAAAATAATTATCACCCATATCATTGGTGATGGTTTAAGTTCCATAGATAAGTGGATGAAGCCTCTGATGGGGCCTTGTAAGACACTCTTTCTGCAAATGAAACAAGACCTTGTCTCCCACCCGAAACTTGTGTGGCAACAGGTGTTGATCATGATGCTACTTGTACTTGGCATTAGATTTTTGTAAAATTTCATGGACTTGTTGGTGGATGTGCTAAATCCGTTCAATGAAATTAGTGGCTTTTTTGTCCTTAGACTAAACATGGGAATATTTTTCTTGTGTGGTCTCAAGGGGTAGTGCGACATCAAAATGGGACCCAATGGTTGAAATATCAGCTCCACCAAAAAGGGGTTGTGGCCAGTCGATATATGGAGAGCTCTGTTGTAGCTATGATGAACATAGGGGATACTCTCATCCCATGTACTTGGATGCTTGGATTTGTACTTTCACAAAATATAAACAATCATTTGATTGACGACCTTTGGATGACAATCCATTTTGGGGTGGAAGGTAGTGAATTTGGTGGGCTTGGTGTCCAATAGTGACTAGAGGCTCGATAAAAATGTGTTGAGGAACCTACTATCCCGATTTGAGATGATGGTCCATGGTATCCCAAAATGTACCCACACCCATTCGAAGAAAGTCTTGGCAGTGACGTTCGTTGTGATACTCTTCTTGTAGGCTGCTAGAATGTCCATCATAGAAAATCGATCAACAACCACAAAAACACAATCACTAAATTTATTAGTTGAAGGAAGTCTATACATGTATCCCATTGAGATGGATTCCCAGGGCCTGTCGGGATTAGGAAGAGGGGTGTTTTTCAATGGTGCATGACTTGATATACTTGCTGACATCCTCTTAAATTTTGGGCCATTAGAAATGCTTCTTTAGTATTGTCACAATCGTTTCCATGCCAAAATGTCCTGCCATCCAACTGTAGTGAGCTTCCCAAATTAGCTTCTCACGCTCACTTGAAGGAATGTAGAGGTGGCCCAAATGGTATAACATTTCTTCATGAAGGTGAAAGTGAGTGACAATCACGTCTATTCCCAATAGCCACTACATGGTAGGAAAGTCATGATCACTCTTATATATTTGGGGCCACTCATAAGCCTCATGTCCACAATAGTGGAGCACTGTGGTTAGGGCGACAACTGGAGGTTGAATGAGGAATTCAATGACATGATTTGTGGTCCATGTCTTATATTTGATGTTGATATGGAACTGCTACAAGTATGTGGACCACTTTTGATGGCAACCATTCTGTTAAATGCATTGTGTCTGTATGAACTCTAGAGGCTTGTGATCAGTGTGGATGAATGTCTCCTTCCTAAGAATGTAATGATTCCATTAGCGACAATATTTTACAATGGAATACATTTATTTTTCATAGGTGGGGTAGTTACGAACTGCATCTAATAATGTCTCACTATGATATGCCACCGAATGACCATGTTGAGTGACAATTGTGCCCACAACATAGTCTGAAGCATCGGTCTCAATATTGAAAGGTTGTTGTAGATTGGGTAAGGAGAGTACTGGGGATGATAACAAGCGATGTTTCATATCATTAAATGATTTCAATTTTGACTTCCCCGACACCAACGTTTCCTTGACACCACCCTTGGTCACTTGGATGAGGACCCATAAAATATGGAATAATCCCAACATGAACCTATGATAGAATTTAACAAGTCCCAAGAAAATTCAAAGTTCAATCAGTGTGGTCAGGGATGGATAGTCATGAATGACCTAGATATTGGCTAGATCCACATTAACACCATGCTCATCAACAATGTAGCCTAGGTATTCGACTTTTTTCATGTAGAAGTAGCATTTTTCGAAGTTAGCATATAGCTTGCGCTGCCACAGAGTGTGAAGGACCTATTGAATACACTAAAAGTGTTCCTCCCAAGTCTTGCTAAAGATGAGGATGTCATCAAGATATACCACCACAAAATAATTGATGAAGGGAAGTAATATATCATCCATCAACCTCATTAAAGTTGTTGGGATCATTTTTTAAAACAAAGGGCATGACTATCCATTTGAAAAGACATTCTTTGGACTTGAAAGTAGTCTTCCATACATCAATATGTTTTATTGGGACCTAGTGGTAGTTAAATCTCAAATCAATGTTACTGAAGTACTTGGCCCCATTGAGCTGGTCAAGAAGGTATTAAATTCAAGGATTTGGGTACTGATTTCTAAATTTTATTTTGTTTAGGGCCTTGTAGTCAATACAGAGTCTCCAAGTCCCATATTTCTTCTATACGAGTATAATTGGGCTTCTGTAGGGTGAGGTGTTGGGTCGTATGTGCCCCTTTTGAAGCAACTCTTTGATTTGGTTCTAAATTTCCTTATTTACCATCAAAGAGAGGAAATATACTGGCCCATTGGGTAGCAGTGCACCGAGGGTTAGATTGATTGAATGCGTGACCTGATAGTGTAGCAACACCCTAGAGAATATGTATTTGTATTTTTCCATGAGCTTATCCACCTGCTTTTGCTGCATGGAATGGCCCTCTGTAAAATCCATGGACGTGGTGGAGAGCTTATGTTCACTTTGAGAGTGAATCATGAAGAAGAAAAAATTATCGTTCTGGAAAATGACATTCCTACATTGCTTAGTAGAGATAAAAGACATGGTGGTAGGTGGAGCTACCTCTAGTATCATGTAAAATTGTCTACCCAAAGTAAAAATAACACTACGAGGTATAGAATCATATACAACATGACATTTCCATAAGTATGGTTGGCCTAAAAGAACATCACAAACTTCAATTGGGGAAATATCACACAATACCTCATCCTTGAAGGGATTGATGTTGTAGGGAAGATGAAATTGTTGGATGACACAATGATCTCTCCATTGGCGAAGCCACTTGATGCTATAGGGCTATGAGTGTAGTGTCATCGGAAATTCAAACCTATTGATGACCTCTGCTGAGATAAGGTTCTTTCTTATTTCTCTATTGAAAATGAAATGTAGCATAGTACCCTTCACCCACATCTATGAGTTAAAAGGAACTCACCTTCCTCTAGTTCTTCTGGTTCACTTGGTTGGACCTTAGTGGTAGTGACAGTGGCATTGGGTTCTTCATCAATGATCTACTTCCCCTTGTCTAGATCTGATTTAGAGTCGAAAACTGCCTATGAATTTGAGTCTTTCATATCGACCACCAATGATTTCTTTGAGTGATGTTCATCAGTGTTATTCTAGGGGATTTCATGGAATTAACACCACTTTCTAGTGTCTTTCTTCATCTTCTCATTACCATTATTTTTTTTTTAGTTTGGACTAGTTTTCCTGATGGGGTCCACCCTTTCTCTGTCCTTTGTTCTATGTCTTGAGTCCACCTTTTCCCTACTTCTCCCGTGATGAATTTGCACATCCAAACTCTCGCTTCTTCTATTTAAATTTCTGCTCGATTTTGATAGCATATCAATAATCCTTTCCCAGTGTTGATATGTCCAGAAAGTCCATTTTGGTTTGGATGTATCTATGAAGTATAACGTGGTACTTGAGAACCATATCTCATTTCGATTCTTTGATACTCAACTTGGTGCATAGGGTATGGAAAATATTTGTAAAATATGGCAGTTTTTGGTCCCTTTCCTGTCGCAGTGTGGTCCATCTCATGTACTGGTCATCGTAGCTTCCAATAGGGTGGTATTATTCCTTAATAACACCCTTGAAAGAATCCCAAGTGAGTGCGATCACAAATATTGCAGATTCCTCAGTGGTCCTTTGCCCACAGTAAGTCTCCCACCAATCCTTGACATGGGGGATAGCCTTAAAGAGTGAAAATGTAATGTTCTCTATCAGAATATTTATGGAACAAAAAATACCCTTCTAGTAGAGTCAACTATTTATCTAGAGAATCTGCATCTATGTGACCTTCAAATACATGAATATCAAAAATCACTTGTACCTTGAAGGGGGAGACACCTCCAAAGTGGCCGATTGATGAAGATGTGTTGGATTCTGGAAGTCATCGAAGGATTGGTGCAAAATTATCCATCATATCATTCCTCTATCACCTCATTCCTCTATTGTGCGAGGGATTCCTCGAGAATTTTTTTAAAAGGATCTCCTTTTCCATGATCTCTCTTTTATTCTTCCATCGAAGGTCGTCGAGGTCGGTCAGGATGATCTTGCAAGGGCTCAACTACTTCGATTCCCAACTCCTTGTACCATGACCTCATTAGGGTCATGCACATAGAATCAAATAGAGAGCAAACTTCTTTGATACTCTTGATCCTGATTTATAAATGGAATGAAATGAGCTACATATGTATAACAAAAAAACACACAAATATACAGTAAAAATTGACTTGAATTAATAAAGAGAACTTGCTGAAGCTATAAAATGAATGAAACAAACTTGCTCGAATGGTGGAATTTTATCTCTGAGAAGAGATGTGATGGCTACACTCATTTGCAAGAAAACGATTACAATGAGGCCACAAAGGAATTTTTAACATAAAAGAAAAAATAAGAAAACACTAAACATCCAAAACCCTAACCTCGGGAGATGAAACATAAAAAGGTTTTTTGGCCCCGATGGGGGTAGTTGATATGCCAAATTATTGAGGGCGTTACTTTTTCATACGATCTCCATTTGGGGATCTCAATACATTGATGGAAATGTCTAGCCAAATATTACACATTACGTTCAAACTAGCATTTCCTTTGGGTATATGTTAGGCGTTGTTGAGCCAAAAAAACATCGTTTATGTCCTCAAAACAACCTCGAAAGTTTGGGACCCGAAAAAACTGTAAAAAACTACCAACGTGGAAAATTGTTCTTTGAGATAGTTGAATAGGTGGGTGGCCACTGATATCCACCCGGATCATCATAATATATGAGGGAAATTATGATATTAGAATCTAACAATTTTCTCACCTCTTTCTTTATAGTAGGTAACAATAGAGGATTGACTTGCCTTAGTTTCTGCCTAAAATGATTAGTACCAAGTTTGACTGGTATTCTATGTTATATGATGTTGGTATCATAAGTCCTCGAGTCTTCATATATCCAGGGAAAAAAATTGATACACTCCTTGAATAGATGTATATATTTTTCATTATGTTCACCAGGGATTTCCTTGGACAAATTTGTGTATTTTGGATTTTTTCTATCCCAATGTTACATTCTTCAATGTTGTCATGTTTGGGTAGAACTGTAGGCTTCACTTGTACATAATTTATATCAAAAACCTTATGAAATGGTACCATCCCTTTGGGAATGAATTTATTCTTGAGTTGAAGGACCTTGTGCTCAACCATATAGTTGCTAAATTCACGAGTGATTTCAATTTATTCCTCATTCATATGTTTAGAATCCACTTCATCATTTGAATCAATATGCGCTTTTGCAAACTCATGTATCACCTCCATGAAATTTTTGATTTGTTGGTCATATTAAAACACTTACCAATATTTGATATTGTCATGGATATATGGTATATACCACATATCTATCTCATATTTCATTTGGGTAACAACATGTGTTTTAAAAGTACCAGCTTCCACTGCTAAGGAATCAACCTGCTGAGTAAATTTTCTTGCAACAATATTAATGTTAAAATATTGATAAAAATTATCAATCAAATCATATACCTGATTTATGTAATACCTCATGCCAGGATGTCTTGTCTGATAATGAACTTTGATTTGTTGCACCACTAGCTCCAAGTCTATGAATGCTACTAGCTCTATACTTTGCATTTTTCTTGTTCCCTACAAGCCTAAGATTAGGGCCTCATATGCAACTACATTTGTTGTGACCTCAAAATCTAGTTTGTAGAACAAATGGACTTGTTTTTTTCTAGGAGAGATGAGTACTACACCAACTCCTACTCCTTCCTTTGAATATGCCCCATCAAAATAAATTTTCCATACACCATTTATTTCTTTAGCGGGTCCTCGCACGGGATATGTGAGTGTTAGGTATTACTTGTATTCTTCACTAAATATGAGAATGAAACAACTAAGGTCTTCATCAATAACATATATAGGGTGATTTACAATGTGATTTTGGTCACTAACCACATAAGAAAATTTTGTTTCTCTATACAATCTTCTGTTCTGCCCTCCAAAAACTGGTATAGTAGAGTAGGTCATGTCCATATGCATTGTATGATCTAGGTGGACATTGTCCATAGGCCACCCACCTATTCCAACTGGCTCAAAACAATTTTTCGGCAACTTACTATTTTTAGCAGTTTTTTGGTTCCTAAACTTCTGGGGCCATTTTGAGGGCCTAAAAAACGTTTTTTTCATGATAGATCACCTCAATATTAGTCAAAGGCTCTGATTGAGCCCCCAAAATGAATCTCCTTGTCGATACCTTTCCAACAATATATTGTGCATCCATAATGAAGATTGTATGCCAAAGTTATGCCCCTGGGAAGTTGATACACCAAACTACCCAAAATGGGGTCCACAAAATTGTTGGCTTTTCATCTTCCAGGGTTAGGGTTTTCGATTTTATTTATGTTAAAAAGGCATTTGGATCCTCATTTTAATAATCATCTTCTTATGAATGTGAGTATCCATCACATCTCTTCTTAGAGATAAGTTTCCACGATTCTAGCGAGTCTTTCACTCTGTATTTCTACAGTTTTGTACATTTCATTCATTTCTAGAAATTTTGTATTATTGTATCTCTATGTTTATGGTTACATATATGATATATTTCTTTTATATTATTGGATATATAAGATATAATTTTACATTTCTTTATTATATCTCTGCTCTCATTTCATGCTAAAAATAATATGGATTAGTGGTATTAGAACAGGCTGCTCTTGATCGCTTTTTCCAGTGCATGTCCCTGACAAGGTCCAATTATCGAAATTTGGGTCTTGATATTATCTCTCTTGCGGAAAATTTCTCTCGCATGCCCAAGAAACTCTCCATGGTGAAAGAAAATAAAAACAACAGAGGAAACAATTTTATTAATCTGTTGCTTGAGCAATCTCTCATGCGACAGAGGGACAGAATGGTGGAGAATTTTTCCCACATCATTCAATGCCTATCGATAAAAATAGGCACATATTCATCAATCTAACACTTTGGAGGAACCTCTCCCTTAAAGTTACAAGTTAACTTTTATATTCCCATATTTGAAGGACAGATATATGTGGATGCCCTAGAAAAATTGTTAAATCTGCTAGAAGGCTATTTCTTTGTTCATAATTTCTATGACAGGGAAAATATAACCTTAACACTCCTTAAGGATCTCCCCCATGTAAAAAATTGATGGGAAACTTACTGGGAGAAAAGTTCCACAGAGGATTCTGGAATATATCGAGTCGAGCCCACTTTAGATTTTTTTGTGGATGCGATCAAGGAACAATATTACCCTGTTGGAAACTATGAAGACCAATAAATGGTATGGAACACACTTAGACAAGAGAGGGGCCAAGCAGTGTCGGATTTCACCAATACCTTCCATAGCTTGTGCAGAAAGCTAGGTATCAAATACTCCAAGTGAAATTTGGTTCTGAAATACCGTGAGGCTCTACATAGATACATCTAAATTGAAATGGATTTTTTGGACATCTCATCAATGGGTGCTACTTATCAATATGCTATTAAAATTGAGCAGAAATTTAAGCACTAGAAAAAGCGAGAGTTTGGGTCTACAGATCCACAAAAACCAAAGTATGGTAAAGATGGTCTTAAAAACCAGCCTTCAAAAAACCAGTCAAAGCCACAGGAAAAGAAGGGTAACAAAAAGACGGAGAAGGACACTAGGAAATGGTGTGATTTCCACAAAATCCCCTAGAACAACACTGA
This sequence comes from Picea engelmannii, assembly GCA_009831015.1. Classification (NCBI taxonomy): domain Eukaryota; kingdom Viridiplantae; phylum Streptophyta; class Pinopsida; order Pinales; family Pinaceae; genus Picea; species Picea engelmannii. Next base: position 488,736 of record ML779740.1, on the reverse strand, counting down.
TGAATGTCACTCAAAAAATTCATTGGTGGGCAATATCAAATATAAGGAGCCGAACCAATATTTATAATCTAATTCAGAAAATATTGGTAGAAGACAGATCATCGACGCAGACCCCACTACTACTTTTATGACTGCAACAAATCAAAGAGAAGAACCAATAGATTATGAAGAGGGGGAGATACTTTTTCATTCACATATGTGAGTGAAGGGGACCCCACTTCATTTTATTGTTGATAGCGACATACATAAGAACCTCATCTCAATAGAGGTCCTCAAACAATTGGGATTGTCAAAAACACCACACCCACAACCATACAACATTGGGTGGATTCTCCAGGGAGGAGATCATAGTGTAAGCCATCAGTTTCAATTGTCATATGGAATATATCCCTTCAAGGATGTCGTATTATGTGATGTTCCCCGTTGGATGTTTGTGATGTTATTTTGTGCCAACTATATATGTGGAAGTGCCATGCTATTTATGAGTCTCGATCCTATAGTGTCATTGTTAATCTGGGGGTTCATCTCATACTACAAAATTCATATTCTTCATAATCTATTCAAAAGGTGAATAGAAGGACAATGCAACCACTACAACCTCAGTCCAAGAACCTTCTATCCAACAGAAGCAGGTCGAAAATATTGCAACAAAGTGAAAAGATTCCTTATTCACACAATTATATTAGTTATCGCAACTGGTTAAAAAGGTCAAACCCTGCCAACAACATGTTCGTAATAGTCTTCAACAAACCAAGCAACACAACTTCTCCAGCAAGGCAAGCAGTTCACCAAGGTCCAAACTTAGCAAACGCTTCCCTCTCACCTCTATGAACTCAACGCAATGGATATCATTGCTTCCTAATGATGGAGGATTGATCTAGTTGGATATCTATGGCCATTCACCTATTCCAACTCACTCAAAATAGTTTTCTGGCAACTTACTATTTTTAGCATTTTTTCGGTTCCTAAACTTCCAAGGTCAATTTGAAGGCCTAAAAACCATTTTTTCATGATCACACACCTCAATTATAGCCAAATTATTTTAGTAATCCCCCAAAATGAATCTCCTCATCGATACCTTTCCAACAAGCTATCGTGTGCCCCAAACATAGATCGTATGCCAAAGTTACACCCCCGGGAAGTTGATACACCAAACTACCCAAAACAGGGTCCAAAACAATGTTGGCTTTTCATATTCCGGGGTTAGGGTTTTGTATTTTATTTATGTTAAAAATTCCTTTGGATCCTCATTGTAACAATCATATTCTTGTGAATGCGAGTATCCATCACATCTCTTCTTAGAGATAAGATGCCACCATTCTAGCAAGTCTTTCACTATGTATTTCTACAGTTTTGTACATTTCGCTCATTAATATAAATTGTCTATTACTGTATCTCTATGTTTATGGTTCCATATATGATATATTTTTGTTATATTATTGGATATTTGATATATCTCTGTACATTTATCTATTATATCTCTTCTCTCATTTCATGCCGAAAATAATCCGAATCATTGTACCTGCTGATTTTCGTGCCCATGTTCTTGATAGCAGCATGCATTAGTTTGCAGGCACATCAACCACTACTACATCCATCCTTATTATTTTTATAGGAATTTGAGCCAAAGGGACTACCATATATTTTATCATCTCATCACATTTTACTTTTCTAGCATCAAAATAATAGAGATCATGATATGGCCTAGTTATTTCCAAACCTAGATTTTCCATGACTACTTTGGGCATAAGGTTACGTGATGGTCCAGAATCAAGCATACATTTATGAAACATATTTTCATGTATATTCAATGTTACATAGAGAGGTGAAAAATATTCATCTTTGTCACCTATGTGAGGGCTACAAACTATGGTGGGAGAGTCACGTTGTAGATTCACAGTATCGAGAGACCTTGTTGATCCTTTCACTTGTATGACTTTCTCAATTTGTTTGTGGTATGAGGGATTATTATACAATTCTATCAATGGGATATAAATATTTATCTCGGATGGTTCCTTCTCAATGTTAAAAGATGGAACTAATTCATCAAGTTCCTTAACTTCTTGTTCTCTCTTTGAAGATTCCCCTACCTCCTTAGCATTGGGAATATTATTTAGTTCTTTAAATTTATCCATAGAAATACTTAGTCTAGGATTCTTATGTTGGGGATGACTATCTTGGTTGGATTAATCTATATAGTTCTGATATCATACTCCTTATGCATCTTATTCTGTAACACATCAAAAAACATCATGTATTGAGCAGAGGAAAAGACTTATTTGTTTGATTCACTTTTAGGGATCTATTTCCTATTGTTCAAATAACCCTCATAATAATCTTGGGTTATATATATGACATTATTTTCCCCTTGTAACAAGTGAATTTCCTTTGAATCCTCACCATACTCTTCATCCATTGCTTCCTCCGCCAAGTTATTTTCATTGTTTGGTCTCACAGGGGGTTGGATGAGTTGTTCTTCAATTTTTCTTTCTCTCATCATGAGTTGAGGGTTAAAAGGTATTATAAACCAATTAGGGTTCCTCACCCATACTTATTGAGGATATTGTTTTGTATTACCATTTTCCATTTTGAACCTTGACATTTTATTTTTTAGGTTTCTAGTTAGCCTCAACATTTCATCCATCCTAACTTCATGGGAATATTTGACTATATCTAAGGGACAAAATTATTATTTTTCCCTTTTCCTTTCTACATGATATAGATTTTGTTTCATTTTAGTTGATGCAATCATATTTATATTAATTTCTATTGCATCATCTTGCATTATCAACAGAGTTGGAGCCCTTCTTTCACTTAATACCATGGAAAATTCTGCATCAAAAGCTCCATCATATGTGACTTTAGTTGCTTGTTGAAATGTCTTATGTCTCTAGGGATATTTTTTTATATCTTGTTAAATATTATGTTAAAGTAAAAAATATGCTCATTAGCTCTCTTCTTGAGTGAGCCAAATTTGGTCAAGTAATGTATCTATCTCTCTTCCCCCCATTGTTTAATAAATGTAGACTCAAGAGCTTGTCAACTATATATTGAGGCTATATGAATCTCCCTGAACCACTTCCAGACATCTCCCTCTAAGGTATAAACACATATCCTCATAAATACATCGTCATTCTCCATGAACATGTTGTCAGTGAAGTCCCGAAAGGATGCTAGGCGTTCTTTAGCAGAATGAGTTGGTTCACCATCATATTTGGACAAGAGCTTCAAATAGTTTTTAGGGAGATCGTGAACATGTATAGGAAAATTTAATCAGGAAAATTTAGCAATGACCCAAGGATTTAAAGGTGGTGGGGGAGACTGATTCTTCTTCACTCTTCCTCTTAAGTTTTCCATAAGGGTTTTCAGAATGTGGTTTTTGGCTTCAAAGGACAAAGGGTTTATAGGGTTTTTCAAGAAATGTTTATGTGAAGGACCAACTTCTTGACAAGATTCTATGGGAAATTTTTATAGATTTATTAGGGGTTCATGAGGAATCTTAGAAGAAGAATATGAATAGAAAGGTATATCAATTAGATCGAAATATTCTCTACCTCTATGAACAACATAAAGAGATGTTTTGAGATTAGGGTTACCTGAAGCTGAATATATTTGGTGTTCTATGATGTTTCTCTAGGTGACGAGCTTCTCTAAATATGAGTATACAAGAGTCTACTCAAGGTCCAAGTTACTTATGGTGCAGTCACTAGGTGAAAAATGAAACAACCATATGTATGCATCTTATTTTACCATCAATATTTAGAGCTTGCAATGTCATAACCAATGGAAATATCTATTCAAATTCCATTCCTCGAAAATGGTTCCAATTTGGATTTTATGCCTCGATATGTTCCAGGATGTCAATGGAATGATGTCGAGGAACCTTGGGGGATAATACTGAAGGTGAGACTTAAATCCATTCTTGCAACAATTAAATCGTGAAAAAATGTGGGTAAGTTTTTCTCTCTCTCTTATAAAACTCCCAGTCCTAAAAAAGTCTCAGTACAAATACTCAAAACATTCAACTCCATAAGGGATTTTTCCATGAGTGTTTCATACAATTTTATTTTAAGAGTGTGGAAATGACGAGTTAGAGTAAATAAAAGATAAGAATATAAGGAATTGTAGAGAATGAATCTTATATCTTATGAACATGGAATAATGTGATGAGCAATTAAGAATTCAACAATTTTAACACATATAACAAATCATTAAAACATGCATCATTAAGACATGCATCGAATATCTAAATCCATGGAGGTACCCTATGCACATCATTAAACATATGAAGAAATGACAAGAAGTGGTCATTTTTTAAGAGGAAATCACTTCAGTATCATAAGAATACAACACATAGTAACATTGAACATGTCATATAACTTGTTACTTGAACTTTTATTAATGGGGATTTGATACAAGAAACCAAAAATGAGAGGGGTGGATTTTACAAGAGTACATTGACAAAAAGAGGATATAGACTGAAACATAATACAGGGTATGAATCTCATGAATCATGCAGCCTTAAATATCTGTCTATTCCTGAGGATGGTGATCAAATAAATCTAGTTGTAAGAAAATCTTAAATTCCCCAAAGTGTTGACCCCAGAAATGAGCCACTTATATTTTTTTATAGACTCTTCATTTGTAAGAAAACCATTCATTTCATCCAATACCGCTTCTTGAAAAATTTATACTGCTTTTCATAATCTTGATACTTCTCCATGTTTTCTAACCGATTAGTAACCAATTTTTTTCCAGGTAAAAAATAAATTTTTACCCCCAAATATGACATGATGATGTTGTTGTGGGGCGTGTTATGTTTGTCAATTTGAGTTTCTGTTTGGATTCTTCTAGATGATTTAATTGGACGCCTGACTACAATGCTGGATACACTCAAACTTTCCATAGTCAATGGTTTTTTCTAGATGGAAGAACATCCAAAAATTTCCTCTCATCTACCACCACTCATCTAAGCAAACTAGCATTGGCCAACTCTTTGATTTCTTCATCTCGAGCTTCTATAAAGGGTTGGCCAATTGATACAACTACAACTTAGTGTTAATTCTGAAATGTCCTTCAATTCTCAGATACTAGATAATGATACCAGAGAAGGACATTCTCCCCTTCATGAAGTGCATAAGACATTCTCCCAACATCTGTAGCCAAGATGGTTGATCATCATATCTTAAAGGGAGAGAATGAGTAGGTGGGTCATTGTTTGTGACACCTAACATTTGAGAAATTCACTTTTAGAAAGAAAACTGCTCGTAGATTAGTTTCTTGTGATCTTTTGGTTTTCTCTTATAGGAGCTCGACACATGCTTATGGAGATAGTTGATCAGGAAAAAATATTTGTCACACCTGTCCTGATATATTGAGATCTGAGGCTTCGTGGGTGTGCATGTATGGACAATGATTATGTTTCTATATCAATTGCAAGCAATGATATAATGATTAGTGAAGGGATGTAGATGTTATGCCAAATATCTTGTTATGCATCCTATATTCTCCAACTAATTTTCCAGGCTATTAGTGTATCCATCCTCCGCTTGAAATGTTCTTCCTCATTCCTTTGTATGAACATGCATCCCTTTCTGAATGGATTAATTATTTTGAAAGAATGGGCGGTGATGGTGCTTGGAATAACAAAAATAATACTTCTATATGATTGGATTCTTACTTTACTATTTAAACCCATGGTTCATACAAAGTTAAGAGGTTCTTGGAAATGTATATGCAAAGTGCATTGATAGAAGTATAGGTCTAAGGCTGATGAAAGTTTGGAATGCATGTAGGGAATTGAAATGCAAAATAAAAATATAAACTACTACTTTGAAAGAAAAAAATCAAATAGAAAGGACAATTAATCTAAATTGCATAAAATTAACTTAGTGTAATGGAAGTAAATCATATTGAGTCATAAAGAGAAAACTGAAAGTAGAAGATGAATTCATTCTAGTTTATGATAGGAAGTTGTAATTAAAGAAAAGCTAAACTAAGGCATGAATGAAACAAGATGATTTGTATAACCCCTTGATAAATAGAAAGACATATGTATTTTAATTGTTTATTGATTTTTTTATGATAATAAGATTAAGATAAGTTTAAATCTAAAGCTAAAATAGTCCTACATGATATTTCTATAGGAACTATGTAGTGTCTATAGGAAATTCATACATGAAACAAAAGGAAGCCTAGAAATATGGTGTAAGTATTTTGAAGAATCAACAAAGCTAGACTATAATAAAATGAAGTGGTTCTAAGGTTCTTTGCCTTGTGGAGGCACCTAGGAGTACTCCAAGTGGCTATTGAAATTTTCTATAGGGTGCCTACTATAACTAACCAATCAATGATAACCTTGAAAAAAAACAGAATTAATCATACAAAACTATATTAACCTTCAAAATAGAATACAATGCTAATTAATCACTAATTAACATGCATAGAAACTAAATAAATTGCAACATGGTCCTTGAGTCCTCTTGAATGGGACCTACCCAAGAAGCACAAGGATCCTTGAGAAAAATCTAATAAACTAAAGGAAAACCGATCTTCATTTCATTAACAACAATAATACATCCAGAGCAAAAAGGATATAAATCTTTGACAAAAGTCTTCATAAAAAAGTTTCAATAAAATATTCTCCAAAATCTGTTTTTGTTTCTCTCCTTGGATAAAGGTCTATATATAGGCTTGAGACTTTGACATCCCTTTCTTAGATCAAGGATCAAAGTGGGTAAATGAGGAATCTTAGCTAATTACATTTGTATCTTGAACTAGTGTTTATCAGGAGTGGGTAAATGCACAAGGAGAACTCTAGAGGTAGGTGGGGACAATTTCCCTTGATTCTTGGTTGACAACACTTATGCGGGAGACAAAATCCCTTTTTTTTAGGATGTTGGCACCCTTTACTCATGAAGTTTGAACTTATTGGTGCTACATGCATATTTGGCATAGATATTAGAGAAAAAAGAAGAATTATACACAAAAATCCACCTCAAAATACATTTACTAAGAAACATGAAAAAAATATCCATTACTTACTATCAAATATGGTAAAAAACAAGTATTAAGTCATATTATGGTGGAAAAGTGTTCTTAACATGAGATTTTGGGATATGAAATAATCAAGTTCATCTTTATCCCCCAACCAAAACTTTGCACCTTTTGTGCAACAAAATTTGGTTGTCCACGAAGCTCTTGACCACTACTAGGTTGCTTCCCTGTACCCAACTGTTGTTCAACATATTTCTATTGTTCATTAATAAGTTGTTGATCACTAAATTATTGCTTCATATCCCATGCCACGTGCCTTGTGATGGCTTGTTTCTCATGATATCCTTTTTTTTTTGTCAGAATCTTGGCCCACTTTTCTTCTTCCTTTCCGATGTTGAGGTCAATCAAAGGTGCTACAAGGAGAAGGACTGAGGGGTTGATTTTCAACAAAATCCATTTAGTTTTCATACTCTTTAAAGCCTCTTTTTACCAAGGTATCCTTAGGAAGGAAAGTTTCATGGTATTGGGAGAGTGAGTCTCTCTGATTTTCAAACCATGAGGCAAGGAGTGCCACCTCCTGTGGAAAACTTATGATGCCTCTTCTCCCAACAATCTTAATGAGTCATATAGATGGGCCATTGATTCCCCTTGCTTAAATGTCCAATCTGGGGATACATATTTATCCAAAGAGAGGTTGTGTTGGTTGGTTATGACATTCCCAGGTCTGGATGCCTTACCTTTAATCCATAAGGGAATTCAATAGTATTCCTCCTTATACTTCTTTAGTTCATCTTCCCTCATTTCTTCATGCCTTAGACATGATGGAAAGGCCATCAATTGGACATCCCCCAAATATGGATTGGGATTCCAATTGTAGGGTTGTGGTATGATGAGGTTATGTAGGTAGAATTCACATTTTCTTTCCCTTAACTCCATGTTACAACCCAAATATGCATCCAATAAATCCTTGGGGATATCAAGGTTGAATTTTACCAATTTCTCCAAGTGTTAAATCTGGTTCTTATGCCACTATTCTTTGAGGAACAATGTGTATGTCCTAGCTAGTGGTATGCATTCCAACATCTCTACAGAGAATTTACTATTGTCTTGAATGTAGCCTCCATAATTTCTACCTGTTCATTGTTTTCATGCAGTGGTATTTTTTCCGTGTTTAGTTGTTGCAACTTTTAGTTTTCCACCTTCAATTTATGGCTATATTTTACTTTTTGCATTGTCATAATTTGAAACGTTTCTTGCATAAGTTGGAGCTACTTCTCCAACTCTTGAGAGGATTCTTATTTTTGTTTCCCTATGTTGTCTTATGCCATTATTTTCCATTTGATGACACCAACTTTGGTCTTCTCTAATTCTAATAAGGTTTCAAAGAGAACATTCTATATAGGGGTATTTGTTTAAGAGGTTCCTTAAAGTGGTTTTTCTTCATTTACTGTTGTCTCCTCTTGAGGTTCTTTCCCTTTTTCTTCTTTTGAAATTTTTGGATTAGGAGAATCCTTGACCACTTCCACTTGGGATGTAATGGTGAGTGGACTAGATAGTATTGGGATTTTCTTCTTTTGAACCCTTTTTATTTTGTTAGATATTCTCCTTCTTGGTTGCACCCATTCCACACTAGTTATTTTTAAGGGACTGATAGAAGGGGTCCATAGTGAAGTTAGAGCATTAGGAACTTCCTTTTATTTTTCATTTGTTTTCTTCTTTTTCTCCTTATTTTTCTGTTTTGATATTTTGGGCCTAGTGATTCTTTTATGTTCTTCCCCCTTTTTCCTAACCTCCTCACTCATTTTTTCTTGTGCCCCTTCAAATTATTATAGATCCATATTTATGAAATATTCCAACAACATTTTGTTCCTCAAATTCCCCAGGGCATCTAAAATTATCAGTTTAATAAGCCCATGATGAGCTAAAAAATCATGTTTTCCTTTCTATACCTTTAGGCTCATTTCCTTTATTGATTGGAGGAGGAAGTAAGGGATGCTCAAATTCTTGTGTGGTTCATGATTTGAAAGGTATATGAGATGGTGTAATAGTTTGAAGTGGTAAGAATATACCAGACTCATTCTTCCCTCACAAGTGATGTACTTGATGATGTGATAGGCCACTTCTGGCCAAGGATGAGGGAGGGTCTCTCTTTTAATACCATTCTTGTCTTCATAATGTTTCTCATTTGGGAGGAAGAATTCCTTTTTTGTAGTAATGGCTTCTTGTCTCGCCGCTTTATCCCAAGGAAGACCCATGGGAAAACTAGTTATACAACTGATGTTAGCTTCATTGATTCTAGTTACTAGTCTCGTTATTGTGGCCACATAACCCTTCTCCTATATATTATGAAAGTTCAGGGAAAATTCCATGGCCACCTCATCATCATACCCTTTGGGTCTTTTAAAATATCCCATCCAATTAGTCTTCTGAAAAATTTCCAATATATTTGGGTTATCATAGAGGCTATAAGGTTCTATCGGCTCCCTCTTCTTAAACCCAACTCCCATGGTTGATGCTAATGATTTAGACTTTCAAGGATGATGAGTTAAGTCTTTGAAGGGAGAAAAATGAGAAAAAAACTAGTTATTGGTTTCTTGTAGAGGTACCTATTAAGAGAATATGATAGATCAGGTTTTCTTTAGACAAACACGGTGGTTAGTAAATTGCAACAATATTTTTCTTAGGAAAAACAAAAAAAAATGAGGGTTCTTCAACAAATTCAGGTTCCTGTAGGATTGTGTAAACAAATTTCTACAAGAACTGAGTAAATCGGGTTTCTATAAGACTATCTAAGTTGGGTTTCTACATGACACAATTTTTTTTTAGGAGCTCATATAAACCATGAAAACGACCATAAGTTTGTAAACCATAGAAATTTAAACAAGGCTGAAATTGTTTTACAATTGAAAAGCAATTTCCTTTGCTATGATGGTTTGAATGGCTACCTATAGAAATTTTGTTCCTGCAACAACTTACCTGGATGATTTCTCTTCTCATATTCATCACCTGCAAGCTTCTTTATTTACTTAGCATAGCTCGAACTCGGCTTGAACTCAATGTTCTTTCCTCGCAATTTTGAAATGGTGATTCAAACCACGTTTACTCCAAGTTATGCCCAAATTTCGTATTAGATTGTTGTCTTGTCACAATAGTTGACCTAATGTCTTAATTGTTGGGTATGTGTTATATTCTTTGTATGAATATAAGTAGTGTGTATGTTGTTCCAGAAGCATAGGGGGTAACAGGGGGGTGGAGCAGCCCCTTTCCCCAGGGGTCACATGGACGCAGGAGCCCCCTTGCACAAGGGTTTGGGGGTAGGGCCCTCTAAAAGATTTTGGCAGGTTTTTACGTCTATTTTGGGTGATTTTTACACACATGGTTTTCATTGATGGTTTTCTATTTCCAGTTAAGGAATTAGGGTTGTTGACTAATACAGGTTATTGGATTAAGGTTTTAGATGCTACAAGATCCTATATGTATAATGTATTATAAACAATGTATGACAAGATGAATAATAGAAGATGTTGGTTTTCCCGGTTTGGGTTTCTAGGGGAAAAATCTATGTGTAATGTGTGTATTTTCCATTGTATATTTTCTATTCTTTTATTGAAAATCTATTTTTAGTAAAAGTTGTACAAGGTTAAAATCTACATTAATTACTCCTTAATTTGTACCCTCTCAACTTGTAATAACTCTTGGAACGATACTCCACTTAAAGTACTTAACTCCACATTTTAATTGAATCTTAGAATGAATTTTGGCCACCCGCAACTGATGAGATAGGCAAATGTCCTCGTTCTCATCACCACATTAGACTTTAATAAATGTTTTGACCATATGAAATAAGCATGCATAAAATTTTGTATGAGCGTTAAGAAAATCTAATGAGGGGAGATAATTGTGTTACCTATATTACCTTTGCGTGCATTTGATTTTTGTTTGTAGGTTGTTGGAATAGCGATAAACTATATTGTTGGTCACCATTCTTTCGATGATGGCTCGGTTGATGAAGATCTCTTCTTAATATTGGCGTTGAATAATTTTTTCTTTGATATTTGTTTTTCAATATTTCCTTTCTAGAGGAAGCTCAAATTTCGATGCTTTATTTATTTCTACAAGATAAGGAGTATCCCATATAAATGTATTTTTTTATGCTGAATATTTTCTACATGATATAGAGTATCCTATAGAAATATGATTTTGTTGTTCCGATGGTTGTATTTTATGTAGAAAAGGTTGGATAATATTGTGATTTTGTTGATGATTTCTAGTGTTGATTTTATCCATTGAATTTTTTATAGTGACTACGGAGATGATCCTGTAGAATCCCATAAGGTGATCCTATAGAAATATGTAGGATAACCATATAGGTTTATTTTATTGAAACAAAGGGTAAAATATATTTTGTTGAATATTAAAAGTGGCATTGATGAATGCAAAAAAGGAAAAACAAGTATATTTAAATGGAAATAATGGAAAATGTTATGTATGGAAGAGGCTCTTGGAGGTGTGTATAACTAAAAAGTTCCTTACTATTTTTATTTACTCATTGCTGACTATTTGTTGATTTTTTCCTTGTGCAAATTGTTGCTACAAATGTCTTAGGTACTTGCAAAACAAAACATTAGTATTCTAAAATATTTATCCTCTTTTTTTTTTTCTTTTTTGTCAAGGAAGAGGTGCCATTACTGGTTTTCACCAATACCTTGCCTTATAAATCCTCTGGGAGGTGTTATTGATGAGGATATTTCTTTTATTTATAATATATGAGACTACCTCCATTGGAGGTTCTCACCTATAGATTTTTCCTAGATGCCTGATCCAGAATGGGATCCAGGAGGCTTCCCAGGTCCAGAAAAGGCTCAAAAATGAAAGTTCTCGGAATTGAATGAAACCAATTCCATTGCGACTGACTCGTCACACTGATTCCGACCATATATCTACTTTCTAAAACAAACAATGTATGTGAGAGTTATCGCACTTTGATCGTTTTCCCAAATAATTAAAAAATTCAATAGGTCAACTGGAAAAAGTCATTAATGATGTCAGCATGACGTCTAGTTGATGTCATCATTCTAACATTAACAAAGTGACATGTGGAAGCACAAGAATCAGGGTGACTGGGAAGTGACAGGGACCAATACATCGTTGAGAGTGGCATCATTGAGGACCAATGAAAGGGTGCCACGTGGCACCCCATCACTAGTTGAATGGAAAATTTATATTGGAGCTCATGGGGTTCGACCTATTGGATGAAAAATGATTTGAGAAAGGGGCGGATTACCAATTCACCAAAGGTGGGACTTATTATATCAAACCCACTTTATTTTAAATAAAGTGCATTGTTTTAATGTATGGGCGGAAGGGGGTTGGGGTTAAGCCCCAACCCACGATTCATTTGTTATGTGTGACCACCGTGAAAAGGGGCACAAACACTTTTAAATTAACCACCAGTGTGCCCTTGTAGATGTCCTCCATATACCACGTGGGATATGAACATGTTTTATGCGCGTTTTAGGGTCTCGGTTCTATGTACAATTACCATGTGGCCTATGACTACAAAAGAGGGGCCAACGCACAACCCTTTGGGTTGGCGCTTGGCCACATGTCTCTTCATATGAACTTATTCAAGGGGGAACATGCTCAGGGAGAGGGGATAAGACCTATAATTAAACAAACATGGATTTTTATTATATAGTTTTGTATTTTTAATTGATTTTGGCCTGTTAATAGAGGATTTTTCCCATTATTGGGGGATATTGGGCCCTTTTTGAGGCCAAATATTGGGAGGAAGTTGGGGAATGATAACCAACTTTAGATCTATATAAAATATACCTTCTTGAGGCCATGGAAAGAGATTCAGAGTGGATTTATGCTGAGGGAAATCCAAGCCAAAGCCATTTTTATGCAGGGAAGCTGTTGAGGAGCGCATCTTTGTAGACCATTTCTGGGAGATCCGATCATCTATTTTGAGTGTCGTTTCTTCTCTTGGGGTCTAGAGATATGGGAGAACAAGACCAGATAATTCTTGTAGACTTATGGCACTACTATGATGTACTTATTGAGATTTGAACATAAATAAAGAAGCCTCACTCACTAAGACAAAGGCCTAGAGAAGTAGGTGAGATTGCCGAACTTCGTTATCACTTCTCTTGTTATGGTTTCTTGTTCTTAATTCTTATGTTCAGATCTGCAAATTGTTTTATGGCTGTGATATATTCTCATATCTTCTTCCTCCTTCTTAAATCTTCTTAATTGGTTTATATATACATGCATAATAACTCAACCACGGTCATTTAAAAGATTCATTTTCAGATCAAGTGGTATCAGAGCTAGTTGACATTTGGATTTGAGTTTTGCATGTTAACCAAGGAAAATATACAGCATGGTGAAGGCGATCTTATTGAAGAGAATCCATTAATTGGATTGAGAAAGATATCTTCTCACATCGAGAATATGGCATCAAAAGAGGGACTTTCTCCGGATGAGAAACAGTTTCGAAAAGCTTTCTTTTCCATGTCGGAGATGATGAAAGTTTTGTATAGAGATTACTTGGAACGTAAGAAACCAGTTTTGGGTGAAAATTCAAAGGACAAAATTTAAGAGGGAGATGATCCTCCTCATATTCCTCCTTCACCTCCATCATCACTTCCTTCTTCTCCAAGTTCATGTTCTAAATCCAATACAAATAAACATGTTCATAAACATAAGAATGAAATGCCATTGTTAAAACTTGATGTTAAATTTGAGTTACCCATATATGATGGTGAAGTTAATGCAAAGAGACTTGAAAATTGGGTCAGACAGATGGAGGTTTACTGCAGTGTGCAACAAATCAAGGATGAGGCCACACAGATCAAGTTGGCATCATTGAGACTTGCAAGCACCACTCTCATTTGGTCGCAAAGTAAGTTGCAAAATGGAACACAACAAGTGGGTAATGTATATCCATCATGGCAAAGTTTAATTTCTGCACTTAGGAAACAATTCTATCCTTTGGGTTATAAAGAAAAAGCATTAATTGAATGGAAAGATTTAAAACTAATAAAAGGACAAACATTGCAAGAGTATACATATGGCTTTCAAAAAATGGCATTGATGTTAGATATCCCTTTACATACACATGAAACCCTTATGAAGTATATAGGAGGTTTACTTATACATATTAGAAATATTGTATTCATGTTTGGACCCACTAACCTTGATGAGGTTTCTATTCAAGCGACATATATTGAAGCAGGGAAAGCAGGTGTATCAGGGGAATCGTCTTCAAGGAAAGAGGATAAGAGGAAATGGCATGGAAAAAAGGAAAATGTAGTGATGAGAAAGGAAGAGAGGCCCTCTTGCAAGAATTGCAAAAAAGAGGGGCATGATGAGGACTGTTGTTGGCAGTTGCATCCCGAGAAGAGGCCAAAGTGGTTCAAGGAAAAGAAAGGGAGGCAAAAAATGGCATTGACAACAAGACCCATAGACTTGGGATCAAATTCAAGTGATGAATCAAAGGTCTCATTGGTTGGTATGACAGGTAAAATTGGTGAAGGAATTGATTGTAGAAGTAATTTGTTTCATATAAGGGTTATCATGCAACACACTAAGGTGGATACATTAATCGACAGTGGATCTCAATATAATCTAATCTCAGAAAAACTGGTTAAGAAAATGTGATTAAAAGCACAAGTACATCATAAGCCATACACACTTAAATGGATAAGCAATCATCATCAAATGCACATAACAAAAAAGTGCACAATCAAATTTGAAATTTCATATAAGTATGTGGATGAGGTAATATGTGATTTAGTTCCTTTAAGTGAATGTGGAATGGTCTTAGGTAGTCCATACTTATATGATGGTAAAGCAATATTCTACAGAACAAAGAATCAATATCAATTAACCAAAACAGGTCAAGATTATGTGGTTCATGCTCATCATGTAAAGGCAAATAAAAGACTTCAAACAATGGAACAATTAAAGAAGGAATTTCAATAAAGAAACAAACCAATAATTGTTTCAAATGAAGTAATTGATCTTAAGCAAGAACATGAAATGATTGTTGAATAGAAAATCAATTACAGTTTACTTCAAGATAATCTCATGTCGTGCAAATATTACAAGTATATCAACTCATTTGTAGTCATGTTTTTGATGCTATCTTTAGTAATGTTATCTACATGGATGATCGTAGCTTTAGTAAAATGTGATAGGGTTCAAATGGATAACAATATGTTGTTAGTTGTCATGATTGTGTTATAGTTGAACTTGATGAGACAGGTGCACAAGATAGAGTTCAGAGACAGAGGACAATCTGGGTGGCCTATCTTGAGCTTTTTGACTAGTCAGTAACCTTTTGGGGACCAAAATGTCCTTAGTGGGGAGGTGTAATCCAAAACCAGATCTAGGAGGCTTCCCAGGTCCAGAAAAGGCTAAAAAATGAAAGTTCTTGGAATTGAATGAAACCAATTCCATTGCGACCGACTCGTCGCATTGATTCCGGCCATATATTTACTTTCTCAAATGAATGTTGTATGCAAGAGTTATTGCACTCTGACTATTTTTCCAAACAACTAAAAAATTCAACAGGTCAACTCTAAAAAGTCAATGTTGATTTCATCATGATGTCCTGCTGACATCATCATGCTGACATCAACAAAGTGACATGTGGAAGCACATGCAGCAGGGTGACGGGGTAGTTATAGGGACCAATACAACATTGACAAGTGGCATCATTGAGGATCAATGAAAGGGTGCCACATCACCTAGACATGGGCTACCACGTGGCACCCCATCACTAGTTGAATGGAAAAATTATATTGGAGCTCATGGGGTTCGACCCCATGACCTATTGGCCGAAAACTTCTTTGAGAAATGGGTGGATTACCAATGTGCCAAAGGTGGGACTTATTATATCAAACGCACTTTATTGTAAATACAATGCATTGTTTTAGTGTATGGGCAGAAGGGGGCTGGGGCTAAGCCCCAACCCACAATTCATTTGTTATGTGTGACCACCATGAAAAGGGGTGCGGGCACTTTTAACTTAACCACCAACGTGTGCTTGTAGCACCTATCCTCCATATATCATGGGGGCTATGACCATGGTTTATATGCATTTTATGGGTGTGGTTCTAAGTACAGTTACCATGTGACCTATGACTACGGAAGAGGGGCTAGTGCACAGCCCTTTGGGTTGGCGCTTTGCCACATGTCTCTTCATATGACCTTATTAAAGGGGGCGTGCGCTCAAGTAGAGGGGATAAGCCCTATAATTAAACAAAAGCTGATTTTTATTATATAGTTTTGGATTTTTAATTGATTTTGGCCTGTTAATAGAGGATTTTGCCCATTATTGGGGGATATTGGCCCCTTTTTGAGGCCAGATATTGGGAGGAAGTTGGGGAATGATAACCAACTTCAGATCTATATAAACCAAGCCTTCTTGAGGCCATGAAAGGAGATTCAGAGCATATTTATGATGAGGGAAAGCCAAGCTAAAGCCATTTTTATGTAGGGATGTTGTTGAGGAGCACATCTTTGCGGGCCATTTCTAGGAGCTCTGGTCATCCATTTTCAGTGTCATTTCTATTGTTGGGTTCTAGAGATCTGGGAGAACAGGAACATATTAGTCTTGTAGACTTATGGCACTGCTGTGATTTACTTATTGAGCTTTGAACAGAAATAAAGAAGCTTCACCCACTAAGACAAAGGCCCAGAGACATAGGAGATATTGGCGAACTCCATTATCACTTCTCTTATTATGGTTTGTTGTTCTTCATGCTTATGTTCATATCTTTAAATTTTTTTATGGCCATGATATATTCTCATATCTTCTTCCTCCTTCTTAAAGCTGCTTAATTGGTTTATATATACATGCATAATAACTCAAGCACAATCATTTAAAAGATTCATTTTTGGATAAATGCCTCATTAATATTTTCATCGAGGATTTGTTTTTCATATCTCATTACTTGGATGGATTGAGAGAGTCTCTTATTTTTTATTAAGGTTGGTTGTCATTGATATCAACCCTTGAAGAAAGACCTGTAGAACATAGGTTTGGGTAATGGACCCAATAGTGTTTGATGTAAATATGACTCATTATTTTTTTTTCATGGTTGATAAGAAGTAAATATGGATGAACTCCAAAGTGGTCCCCTTATGGTGAAATCCCTCACAGGAAGACGCTTTGTGGAGTAAGAGAACCCATGCTTAATTATGGAATAATGAGATGAAGGAAAGTGAATTTGTCAGGGAAAATATCCTAGATGGATATTTCTTGTCATTTCATTTATAGTGGTATGTGGAACGTCACATAATTCCTCATGGTTAGAGATTTATGGCCATGAGAAGTTGGAGACCCCAGGTTTGGGTAATGGACCCAAGTTTGTTTGATGGGTAAAAGTATGAGTTATGATATATTTTCAGATAATACTATTCTATATGGATAGTATATGTCATGCCATTTATGGTGGTATGTAGAACATCACATAACTCTTCACGGTTTGAGAGTTATGGCCTTACGAAGTTGGAGGACCCTCATATGTCATCTAGAAGCCCCAAAAGGTCAAAGTAATCAAAGTGGTTTAAGAGATTTTAAAAGGAAAATAATAAAGTGAATTGATGAGTGTATTATAATTCAAAGTGAATACAAAATAAGTTATTTCAATAATAATTTTAATGGATAAATTAGAAGTGGACCCAACCCTAAAATAAGGAAAGTGGGGCCAAGTGACCTAGAAGATGTTTTTAAGGAAGCTACTT
>ML779740.1:446534-461830 GCA_009831015.1 Picea engelmannii | reverse complement strand
GAGGAGAATATGAACCGTCAAATCATCTAACTAAAAATGAATACTAATGCATACTAAAGAAACACACTAAGAAACACACTTTTACCTAATGACACATTATACCAAGTAGATCTAACTAACTCCTAAGTGTCTAAATATCCTAACATCCCCCCTTAAGAACAACTTGGGATATGATTGAAGGATTTATAAAAGTGACACAATAGGAGAAGGAAGGAGGAATTAGAGCCTATCCCCCCTTAATGACAACTTCCTAAACTCCTAACATAGATCGAAGTTTGGAAAAAATTGCTTCTATAAGAGAATTTTTGAAAATGTGTGCAACTTGATATTTTATAGGGAGAAAGATCACCTCATGAATAAATCGATCTTGAATGATATTTATAATGAAGTGCATGTGTAGCTTGATGTGTTTTTTTCACTGATGTTGAACTAGGTCTTTGGTGAGATTGATGACACTCTCATTTTCTCACCAAAGGCTAGTCAGATGTTGCTTCTAGAATCCAAACTCTGAAAGGATCTATCGAAGCCACAAGACTTATTGAATTTCATTTACCATTGCTCGGTTCTCTGCTTTTACTGAATAAAGTGTAATAACATGTTGTTTCTTACAGGCCCAAGTGACAGGTCTTGAACCAAGGATGAAAAAATATACTACAGTAGACTTTTGATTAGCAGGGTCAATGACCCAATCCGAATCAGTTAAAAAAACCAATAAAGGGGTCCCCCTGAACTGTAATGTATCTCAAACTGAATTGTACCTCGGACATACTAGAGTATCCTTTTATTTTCTTTCCAATGGTTTTCATGGGGTGTTTTCATATACTGGGAAACAAGCCCAATAACAAAGGAAATATCAGGACAAGAATGAGTCAAGAATAAGAGGAAACCAACTAACTAATGATAAAAAGTGGAATCAACTTCGGGAGAAGTACAGGTGGAATCAACATTGTCTCCAAACGAGAAGGGAGAATGGGATGATTTACGATCTTCCATGTGGAAGCGATGAAGAAGGTCACAAAGATACTTAGACCAGGAAATAAAAATTCCTTCCTTGGTTTTCAAAACTTGGAGGCCAAGGAAATAGTACAAAAATCCTAAGTTTGTCATTTCAAATTTCTTGTTAAGGTTGGTTGTCACATGTTTTAAAATTTTTGAGTCACTACAAGTAAGGATACGCTCATCAACATAAAGGACATGGATTCTGAGATGGCTTCCTACTTTCTTGGTATAGACATTAGGATCAAAATGGTTTCTTCCATTTTAGTGTAGGCTCGACTAGTAGTATCCATCTTGTAAGATCTTGTAAGATATCCTCTTTTATACATAATGTCCTCCACATGGTTCATCACAAAAAGAATGGAGGATATCATGTAAACCATATTCTCTTATGCATATGCTCAAGACTTGCTCTGAGAAAAGTTTGAAAATATAACCAACTACCAAAGTATAGGTTGATCTTTTCAGAACAATCATTTATCTTTCTCTGTAGGAGAAATATTGAGGAAACTTCCCTGTTGTCAGATAATTTGGTATGTCAACAAACCATGGGGTTTGTGTTGATATGTAAAAGAGGTTCTCATATGGAAATTGATCATAAATCATGTCTTCTTTAGTGGGAGTAGTAAACCTGGACAAAATATTCGCAACAAAATTCTGTCTGCAAGGCTTATCAAGAATAGTTAGATAGAATTTTTGTAATAACAAAAACCATCTAATAATTCTACCATTGATGTCGGGTTTTATTATCAAGTATCAAATGGTATCATGTTTTGTATCTACAAAAACTTTATACCCTGTAACATAATGTATAAATTTAGTTAGAGAATGAATTATTGCTAAAATTTCTTTTTCTGCAACAGTGTAGTTTAGTTCTGCACTAGCCAAATTCTTACTTATGAAATATGGAATAACACTTTTTATCATCATATTTTCCTCATACTACCCCCACAAACTTATCTAATTCATATGTTTGAATGTGAAATTGAAGATCCCAATTGGGACATTGTAGCATAGAATAAGTTGAGAGTTTCTCTTTTATTGTTTCAAATGCATGTTGATAGCTTAGATTCCAACAATAATCTACATATTTGAATAGCAAGGTAAAAAGGGGAAAATCTCTCTTACTGAAATCCTTGATGAATCTCCTATAGTATCTTGCATGTCCAAGCAAACTTCTGATATCTTTTGGTTTCAAAGGTGTAGGAAGTAGGGTGATGATTTTGATTTTGTTTTTGTCTACTTCAATCCCCTTGGAGGATATATGGTGTCCTAGCACAATCCCTTCATTCATCAAGATATTACATTTTTCATTTCTAAGGGATAGGTTCATTTCTCTACATCTTTGGAGAACCTTATCCATATTGTCTAAGGCCTCATCAAAAGACTTTGCATAAGGGGTAAAGTCATCCATATAGATCTCAAATTTATCATGGATCAGTTCTAAAAATATGTTGAGTATTTCTCTTTGGAAAGTGGATGGGGAATTACATAGTCTAAATGGTAAGAATTTGTAGGAAAATGTGCCCTAGGGAAAAGTAAATGTGGTTTTGTCCTGATTTGAATTTGGTTGTATCCACTAATTCCATCTAGGAATGAAAATTACTCTTTTCTAGATAATACATCCAAGACTTGGTCAACAAAGGGTAAGGGGAAATTGTCCTTTTTGGTAGCCTTGCTTAATTCTCAGTAATCCACAAATATCCTCCATTTCCCATTATTCTTCGTAACAATAACTAGAGGGGAGACCCATTCATTGTTTGATATTGGATATATGAATCTAGAATCTAACAAATTTTGAAGCTATTTATTAACTGTGTATTTCATTGCAGTGTTCATCCTCCTTTGGGGATATGTAACAATTTTGGAGTCTTACTTGATATAAATATGGTGAGTACAAATAGACGAATGTATTCCTTTCATGTCCTTATAATTCAATGCAAAATATTCAATATTTATTTTCATCACATCTAATAACTTTTGTTCTTGTTGTCTAGTAAGTTTATTATTGATTTTGAGTGTTTTTGCAGGACTGATATCTATGGTTTTGACAGATGGATCCTCAATATCAACAATGATTTTTTTTTCTCCATAATTCTGTGTTATTTTCATTGGAAGTTTCAGATATATTATCATCATTTATCCCTTCTATTTTCACATCAGATGCATATTGATTTTGCAGAAATTTTCAAGGAAAGTGTCTTCATCAATTGTGCAATTAGCTAAAGTTGTATTGATTGTGTAAATGGGACATGATTTTTTTTTCCAGGTATTCTTCTTCTTCTACCCATATAGGGAGGATTTTTGTTATTAATGGTTGGGAAGGAGGATAAATAGCAATATTCTTTTGGGACGTTCCATCAATTATAGTCATGTTTCCTACCCTACAACCAATATATGCATCTATTATGCCCAGCCAAGGACTTACCAAAAAAAAGGATATCCATTTAATTAAGACTTGGTTTGAAGTGCTAAGAAGTCAAACAGGTACTCCCAAGAATCAATAGAGATTATGACATCTTCTTTCATGTTTTTGGGTTTAATTGTGGATATGTATGTAAGTTGAAGGACAATGGGAGTATCTCTCAAAGGTCCTTGAAGGTTGAGTTTTAACATAATATCTTTGGTCATAACATTGATGGAAGATCCTAAATCTGTGAGAGTATTTTGGATCAAGGTTTTGTCGATGTGAACATTCACTAGGGGGATAGATGGATCCAGGTACTTAGGTAAAATTATCTTTCCAAGCATAAGGTTAGTTAGTTTTCCTATAACATTTATGGTGGGGGCATCTTTCCTTTTCCTCCTTGGCCTTGTAATGAACTCTTCTTTGATAAACCTATTGAAAATATGCACATCCTTGAGGGCTTGTAAGAGAGGTATTTTTATACACAAACTCTTAAGTTACCCTAATATTTATTTCCCTTCAGATGCATACATTTTCTTTTCATTTAATCTTTTAAGGTAAGGAGGGGTTTGTGGTTGGGTTGAGGTAATATCTTATTTCTATGATTCTACATATTTTATTAGCTTTGGTCATTTTTATAATAAGTTTCTTGATCTAATATTGATATCTTGCACTTCTAAGGAATAAGTTTGATAAGTTGTTTCATTGTTGTACACAAGTTGAACTTGTTTGTTTTTAAGATTTGGAGTAGGTTAAGCAGGTAGCCGAGGTTGTTTAGGAGGAACACTATTTTGAGTAGTGTTGTTGGTTTGAGGAGGAAGAGGAATTACTGTAGGTTGCTGAAAATTTTGTGATCTCTATCCTTGTAGAGGTTGACTCCACTTAGGGTTTTTATTTTGAGATACACTGGGAAAGGATTGGTATGGAGGAGGAATTGGTGGTCCTTGATATTACCAAGGATTTGTATTATTCCAAGGAGATGGATTGGGATTATACCATGGTTGAGGAAAAATTTGAGTATTATATGCACCAAAATTTTGATCAGGATTGAAGTTAAAACCTATTTGGAAGGGTCTTTGTGCTCTATACCTCCTTTGATTGATGAAGTATATTGATTCCACATTCTCCTCTGCTCCTTGAAATGTAGTTTTCCATCCTAGAAAAGAAGGAAATTTTTTATTTTGATGACTTTATTCACAAATACCACAAACATATATAAGGTCTAGAGGGAACTCATTTCTAGGATTAGTTTTAGTGAATTTAGGACAATAGACAATTGATTCCTTCTCCACTTCCTCTTGTTTCTTCTTGATCTGCAAAGTATCCATTTATATGGCTAAATAATGTAAAATATCAGTTTTTGTGTCTTCTATTAACCCTCCCAATTCATTCTTTATATGGGCTATAGGGTTAGAATATTGAGGTACCAAACCTGTATCGCTTCTACCTTTCTTTCTTGATTACGTTGAATGGTTCTTGGATATTCTTTTGATATCATCATAGTCCAACTGATAGATATATCCATTGGATAGGAGATTCAATGTTTCCATCATATCTTCTCTTACCCCTTTAAGTAAGACAATATTGAGTGAGTCTTCATCTAGAGTACAATTTTGAGCTCTTTTGTAGCTTAGCTGAAATATCTCTTCAAAGTCTTCTATAGATTCATTAGGTCCTTTATGTTACCCTTCTTTTCTTGTGGCTTGAACTGGTTTTTTGAAGAATGGTTGTTAGAGTCGTCTTCACCATAATTTGGTTGTTGCGGATTTGTAGACCTGAACTCTCACTTGTTCTGGTTCTTAAATTTCTTCTTGATTTTAACAACATATCGATAAGCAACACCCAATGATAAGATGTCCAAAAAATCCATTTCAATTTGGATGTATATGTGTAGAGCCCCACTATATTTCAGAACCATATGTCACTCAAAGTATTTGATACCCATATTAGTCTGCAAGGCATGGAAGGTATTGGTGAACTCTGACATTGCTTGGCCCCTCTCTTGTCACAATGTGTTCCATCTCATGTATTGGTCATCATAGTTTCCAACAGGGTAACTACAATATTTGATTCATGTTGCTCTTCCCATCTTGTCAGGTATTATGTCATGATGATAATGTACCTTTCTCCTGTCCTCTTGGTGGGTGGGTTAATTGGTCCCACAAAATCTATTTCCCATTTTTTGAATACCTGAAAATTTACTTGTGGTCGTAGGGGCATCTCGTCCCTTCTATTCATTTTACTAACCCTCTCACATAAATTGCATTTCTGGAAGTACTCTTTCGAGTCAATGTGAATGGTCGGCTACTATAGTACTGCACGCAATACCTTCGGCATGGTATATTTTCCTACGTAATGTCCTCGTGCCATTCCTTCATGGGATTCTGCTAAAATCATTGGTCTTTCATGTTCTAGCACATATCTTTCCAATATGTTATATGCGCCCATTTGGTATAAGTGTCCTGCGATCAGCTAATAATCTACAGCCCAAACTACTAGTTTTTTTTTCTGTGTGGTGTCGTATTCATGTGGCACAGTCCCTGTACTCAAGTAATGGATGATGTCTGCAAAGTATTAATTGGTGATATGTACTGAAAATATTTGTGCGTCTGGAAATTTGTCCTCTAAATTGGTAAGTTCCTCTTTGTTTGTGATCCTTGACGGGTGATTTGTTCCTACGTTCAACTTTCCTGGCTTCATTATGACTTCAAATTCAAATTCTTGAAAAAGTAATAACCATCTACAGATTCTCCCCCCCAACACTGGCTTGTTGAGTAGGTATTTGAGCATTGAATAGTCTATGAACATCTTAAAATGTTTTCCTAGTAAGTAATGTCTGAACTTCTACAACATGTAGACCATAGCTAGACCTTCCTTGTCTGTAGTGTTGTAGCTCTGGCCTGATTCTAACATTTTTATGCTAATAAATTCTATAGGATGATCCAAATCTCCTTCTCCTAGATGCGCTAGAATAACTCCAACTACCATGGCTGATGCATATACATGTACGTGGAATGTATTCTACTAGTCTGGGAATACTAGTATTGGTGGTGTTACCATATTTTCTTTCATCGTATCCAGACTGTGTTGACAATATTCATTCCACTGAAACTTTGTATATTTCCTTAACAGTTTCTCCATTGGCACAATGATCTGCGCGTACCATTTTATAAATTTTCTGTAGTATCCTATGTGTCCCAATATCTCTCTTAGTTGTCAAGCTTCTTTTGGTGGTGGCAAGTGAACGATTACTGCAATTTTTGTAGGATCTACCAGTAAACCTTGCTTGCATACTATATGGCCCAATAGTATCCCAAAAGATGTTCCAAAGATGCACTTCTTGATGTTTAATGAAATCTGGAACTGCATGCATCTTTCTAACATTAGCCTCAAGACCTCTACATGGTCTTTCAATAGGCTATAGACTTTCCAATCATCCAAGTATACTTCTAGAAACTAGTGGATAAATTCCTTAAATGCAACTATGACTACTCTAGAAAATATTGTTGGTGCATTCTTCAACCCAAACAACATGACCATGTATTGGCAGGATCCCCATTCTATAAAAAGCGTGGTCTTGTATCTGTCTTCTGACCCTATCTTGATCTGATGGTATCCTGAAAATGAGTCGGTGAATGAATAAAATTCCTGTCCTCCTACGTTATCCAACACTTCATCCGTGAAGGGTGTAGGGAATGGGTCATGTAGGCATGCGTCATTCAACTTCCTCAAGTCAACGCATATTCTTATCCTGCCTTGTTTTTTCTCATGAACTACCACCGGGCTTATCCACTCTGATTCTTCCACGGGTTCTATGATTCCAACTTTGAGCATCCTATCGATCTCGGCTTTAAATTTTTTCTTATAGATCGGATTTAGTCTGTATGGTAGTTGTATGATCAGTCTTTCCTCAGCTCTGAGTGGTATCTTCATTTGACCTAGCTCTCTTTCTATGCCCTTCATTTCTGTAAACATTGTGGGGAACATGTCGTTGTACTCGCGAAGTAACTCTGTTATGATTTCTACTGTTTGTTCATCCCAATAGTCTCCAATGTTGGTCATTTTGGGATTCTCAATTGTCCCAATGTTGACTTTCTTCACCTTGATCAACACAACAATTACTTCTTATTCTAGAGGTGAACCTTCCACTTCTCTTTTTCCTTCCGCTTCCTCAATATGAATATCACACGGGTCATCTTCCTATAGTACTTCTTCCTACACATCGTAGTTCTTCCACTATTTGTCTATTTTGTTCTTATTCCTCTGTTATGAGTTCGACTTCTGGTTCCTTAATGAATATCACACCTCTTATCTTCTTAAGTGTTGCATCTATGTTGGAGTTCTCATGCTCGAATGAGAAAGTGACTGTAAAGTTTTTTTATATTACTTTCCAACTCACAGTTCCTCTATGCAATTCCTGGTCTATATACCAATTTGCTGGTATGACCTCTAATGTGTGTATGAAATGATGATGCCATTCTTCTGGGGGTGTCATTTTCCACATTGCTTTGCACCTCTCAAATTTTTTCGTTGGTGCCCCATTTCCATCATACTTCTGTTGATGGTTTCTCCTATGTTCTACACCAAACCTTATGTGCAGTAACCACTTACATTGATACCAATCCTTCATTGTTTCTTTGTGTGCACCCCACCATCTTGCAGGTGTAGCTTTGAGTGTTATATTGAGTGCTAAGAGTCTCTGATTTTCTAACACTTGGTCTTCATAAAGTGTCAATAATTCTTATAAATCATTTACTCCATGGATGTTGGATGGTTCCCTTATCTCCGTACCTACCCATCTTATTGCGCGGTCTATTCTTGTGAATATTTTTTTGGAAACTTCGTGTAGCCTATTTTTCCTATTTTCTAAAACTATATATGAGTCTGATGCACATGAAGTATGCTCCGCCAACTGAGTATCCCATATGTAGTTGGGTTTATGTAATCCTCATCTTGCGTATTTGTCCTATACAAGTGGCTAATTTCCTCCAATTCCAAGCAAGTAGGTTCTATAAACCTTTCCCCTTCTAATGGGTCTAATGGCACAATGACCCTGTATTCTTCTGAATCAAATGTCATTTTCTGTGTCTTTAAATTTATTATGGCTTGGTTATCAAACGCCCAATCCAGGCCAAGAAATGTTGGATATGGTGTTGTGTAGTCCACTATTTCAATCACTTCGAATTCTGCTTTAGTGCGCACTCCATCCAGGTCTACTGTCACTCCTTTTAGTCTCCCAATTGGTAGAAATCTGTGTTGATTTGCTAATTTCAGATGAACAGGTGAATATCCTAATGTGGGCTCTCCCATACATTTCCATGTATTATTAGGTAATATATCAACATCGGATCCTAGATCCAGTATGATATCTCCCATGTTGAAATCTCTGATGTTGGATTTCAACCTAAACTCCCTAGTTGTTCTTCTCCTCGTATGTAGGTGATTCATTTTTTTTTGTTCTAGTTTTCCTTTTGTCTCTATGTTGCATCTCTCTAACATATTTTGTGATATTTTGATAGAGGATGGATCGTTTAATATTTTTACACAGGATTGTAAAAATGCTTTGATTGTACTTACTTGTCCGAGCAACTTCATTTCTTTGGTATGATCCAACAATGGAGGCATCTCATATTCTATTACTTCCTTTCTATGATGTGCGGTTGAAGTCGACGTAGTGTCTAGCTTCATAAATTCTTGTTTGTCTTGCTTAAATGTGTCCTTCTCATTCTACACATTGAACAGCTTCCTTGGTTCATCATTCTTCTTTACAAATTGATGTTGTACTGGTTCTTGTCATACTGCGTTGTTTCCTATTTTAGTTCCTCCAAGCGTAACTATGTTGATGTTTCGTCATTCATCCCTCACTTCTTTTGAAATCCATTGAACATTCTGATTGTTATGATTCATTTTTTCCTGTATCTTCCCTAATAACGTAGGACATTATTTTGTGTCATCATCCGATGCATGACAATACATACAATTGTGACATACCACTGGTCCTCTACCTCTTCCAAAGCCTTCTCTTACTCTTCCTCTACTTCTATAGCCAGCTCGATCCCCTCACAACCTATTATACTGAGGCACTTGAATCTAATGTGTGGTATATTACTGAGGCTGCAAGGTATTATATGGTTGCGGAACAATATTATACTGCTACTATGTAGTGTTGTATGGGGCTGGTAGCTGGTTAAACTGAGGTTCGTCTTGACCGATCATCATTTATTCCTACACCCTATATGCATCTAATGTCCTCTCTCTCATCAAGTCCATATTTCTACAGTATTTTTCATCATGGCCTACTGACTTGCAAAAGTTAGAATATGAATTGTTTGGGATTGTCTGGTACTTCTGCATCATTGGGCAGTGATTTGGGTTGTGACCCTGTTTCTTACATATTTCACACCATAGTCCTCCTGAGGGTAACAGATTTGGAATTTATGTTTCCATATACTGTGTCAATGTTCGACATTTCTTCTTGTGGTGTCCTTAGATCCTGCATATGGTACACCAAACGACTTCTCATTTGTCCTTACTTTTGTTCTAGTTTAGCTAGAAAGTTAAGTTCTTCAAATCCTCCTTCAGCTCTTCAATGGTTGGATATGTCTTCTGATATTAGTTTTCTTCTAGTTGCAGGGTTGCCTACAGAGCCTCTGCCTATGTCTGAAATTTTTTTTGTTGTAGTGGATATTTCAAGTGTGGTAGTAGTGAATTGACAAACATGTGCATGTGTTGCATATCTGTCATGAGATATTTCAACTTTCCTTTCAGTCTCTTGAATATTTGGTCAATCTCCCATATGGATTCTCCTAGTTTCTGTCTAATTTCTATTTGAAATCGGCTTTTGAAACTCATTTATCAATAACTTCTTAATATTCACAATTGTTTTGGTTGTCCCTAGTGGATTGTTTGTCGCTAAAATCATATGCCAAGCTAGTGCATGATCCCTTAGTGTGATCGCTATCTATGCAAGTTTAGTGTCTTCATTTGTGACATTTTTTTCTTCCCAAATCTTCTCATAGATAAACAAGTGCTTCTTTGGGTCCTCTGATGCTTCTCCTTTGAATTCTGGTAACCTGATTGTGGGATCATGTCCTTCCATCTTGAATGTTGAAATACTACCTTTGCATGGTGTAGATACTTGACTAATGCTTCTTGAACTGGCTCCCCCAATTGTTGTACTTTGTGTAGACGCACTTCCTGTTGTCTTCCTTCTCCCTAAATTCAGTTGTCTAAACGCTGATGTTCTTTTTCGTGTGTTAGTCATACATGGGTTTATGGATTCCACATTGGCATTAATATGGATAGGATTGTTTCCTTCTATTCCCACTCTTGGAGGTCTCGTATTCCTCTCGTATGTTGTGCACGGAATTTCCTCAATCTTCTCCACAGCTCAGAGATCCTCTACCTTCTCTTCATCACTTTCCAAGCCTTCCCTCGTGGCTACGACTCTCTTCTTTGTGTTCACCTTGTATTGGTAGTGTACTCCACTTCACGTCTTTCCATCTGTCTCCATGATCCGCTTGATCTAGTCTTAGTCCATCATGATTGGGTCCAAGGCTTCCTCCTTCTTTCCTTTATCCAGCTCTCCTTCCATGTCTTCTCTTTTTGTCAGTGCTTGCCCCCTTCCCTCATGCATGCAGGGAAGTTTAGCTATCTTACTCCATTTTCATTACACCTTTGTTATAGAGTAATATCTTAATAGAAGTATGCTAGGATCTAATATGCCTTCCTCGAGGTCCTCATAGAAACTCTTTCTCTGTTGCGCTATATGACTTCGCGGTATCTACTGCAAATTCTATTTTAAATCCTGTTACAATACCGTTGAGATAAAAATCTAATGCGCAAGTGAATTTTTTATTCATCTTCTGTTATTGGGATATCTGAACTGAGGTCCACTCTAACTTTCGTATCTAATTTGTTGCGTGGTTATCCTTCAGCCTCAATATCCACTACTGCAATAAGTGTGGAAAATCACAGAAAAATACTTCATGCCGATAAATAAACACATACTTCTCAAGATATTTGCATGGTGCTACTCTAGGGTTTCTGTTATATTTATATACAAACTTGAGCTCCTTTGTCTTCAACCAACTTTTTATCTCTTCTTTTGTGGGATTCCATGGTCTCAATATCCCCTTCTAGCGGTACATTCTTCTCACCATCTTGTCGTCTGATTTGGTATTCCTTGGAGCCACCTTCCATAGATCTTCCATTTCTTTTAACAGATTTTCAACAGATCCCATCTACTCAATCCTATACTATTCCAACCGACAACGAAACCATTTGTTGGTTTTAATTATCTCCATTATACCTTTAACATTATTGACTCAGGTTCAAGTCTACTGAGGTTCCAACAAATCCTCTAAAACTATTGGCCCTCCTGATAAACCAGAAGGCAACGTAGCACACAGAGTGCACTGTGTAGTCTCACCCGAGATAGTATTAATGGGTGACTACAATACTTGGGTGTTTGCAGTCCAGGATTGAATGGAGATATTAGAAGTGTGAGTTGAGGGTTCTATCTAACATATCCAAGAATTATACTGTCATTCCCAAATATGCATGCAATGTAATTAACTCATTCATTCATCATGCTAACATCTACTTACAAATAGTAAAAGAGACACAAGCATTCAATCACATAACACAAGTTTTACCATGGTTCACCCCCTCCCAGGCTACATCCACAAAGATTTGGTTCTCAAGCTCTTCTATTATTCTAGTTCCAAAACTACAACATCGTGCGCTTTACAAATCATCCTCAATCGGGTCAAGATGTATTATGAAGTGGACTAGATCACATCAGGCTCCTCAGCCTATGATCTAACCCTCAATATCTACCCTTTTGCCCCTTCTACATCTCAACAACTTGCAAAATTAGGTCGTATGACAAAAGTTTACAACTAGTTATCAAAATAGGACTCCCTCCTCCCGTCATCAACCCGTGACATATTCTATCTATTGATATTATGGTAGGTGTGGAGAGGTATTTACCTCCACGTGTAAACCTGACAAGGATAGAATACTCTAGGAAGCAAGAAGAAACCCTAATGAGTTGGCTAATAACCCTAGAAGACTTTTCGGCTGAAGGAGATAATTTATATTAGGTTATTAGCCTCACAGAGAAGAAGTCGGCCAGAAATAATAATATATACTGAACATACAGATACCCAGAATGAGAAGTTGGCTCAGGTAGTTAGCCAAAATTAGTATAAATACAGGAGGCCAGTTCTCATTCTGATAGGGTAGTCTCAGAATTGCAGAGAAGCACTTGTGTGCATTGCAGTTGCCCAGTTTCTGCATAGGTTTGGAGAACAACTGTCATTGCAGTTGCTACAGCTAGAAGTTACACTTTGACTATCTTTTGGCTAGGGTTTGGAATATTTGATCAGCTCTTATTGATGCACTATCCTTGGGGAAATGTGCGCTACCCTTTGTTTGGCTATATAGCCTGGGGTTTTCTTCCAGAGTGATTCTCTGTCAAGGTTAAGGTGCTCGGAGGGTGGCTTCGGCCTATGGTTGGGTGACAAGGGTATTGTCAATGGTAAAATGAGCACATCCACTTATATTCTAACAGGTTATGGTCCCACATCTCCTTCATTCAATCTAACCACTAACAGGAAACATATCTGTAAGGATATTGAGCTCGTTGAAGAACTGTCGCTAGGGTTACTAGCAGGTGCAGTTGCAGAAACCCTAATCATCTCGTTGAGGAACCTTAAGTGAAGGGACTGACCTAATCTCTAGATATATCAATGCGCCCTAGCCTAGTGCATCTCCTGATACTCTCAGCAAGCCAAGACGTGAAGTTTGAGTTTTTGGTCAATCTACGGTTGACCAAGACAAAGCAACCATGACTTACTCTATGAAGTCAGAGAACAAGTTAGATGGAGATTCTAACTTTAGAGCGTGGAAGACAAGGATTGGCCTCATCCTTACTAAGAATAAAGTGTTGGATATCGTGAAAGGAAAGATCGTGAAACCAGGGTTTGAGGAAGAAAAAGAGAAGGAACCACAGAATGTTGCAGCTATGGAGAAGTTCAAAGACGGTGAAATCAATGCCATGAGTATCATAGTGGAATCTATAAAAGGCCACTTGATACCCTACATCTCCCATCTTGACTCATCGAAGAATATGTACGATGCCCTAACAAATCTCTTCTTGGTCAAAAACATTGGACAAGTTATGAGTCTAAAGAATGAGCTCCGTGACATGAAGATGAATGATGAGGACAACATAACATCATATTTTGTGAGAATCTCTCTGTTAATAGATCAATTACAAGCTATTAGAGAGATGATCTTAGAGAAGGAATTGGTAAACATAGTACTCAATGGTCTTCCCAAGACGTGGGATTCATTTGCCGCAAGCATGAACACAAGGAAGGAGTATCCAACATTTGAAGAACCTTGGACTTGTTGTTCTCAAGAAGAATCAAGGATCAGTGCAAAAGAGAAACCCCAAAATAAGTACGATGATCAATCCTTCACAACAATATTCAATAATTTTAGGAACAAAAGGAAGTTTGGTTCAAGGAGGAAGCCAAATCAAGAGAAAGACATTTCAGAAGTACACTGCTTCAACTGTCAAAAGTATGGCCACTACAAGAATCATTGTCTCGAGCTAAAGAAAAGGAAGATGAAACACAAAGCATCAGTTTCCAAAGAAAAGGAACCTACAAAGAAGTCTAAGTAGGATGAAAGAGACTTCTTCTTCTTAAGGTAACAATACTCTTCTTATTCCTTGTACATATCTTGTATATCTATCTCTTGGAAGATAATGTGTTCCAAGAAGAACTATACCGATGGAAGAACAACAAGATAAGGATTGATATCATTGGATACTACATGAAAGAATGAAATACATCAAGCAAATCATGTGGAAACTGTTGTAAGATAAGCCAAAATCAGAATCAATCATGAAGAGACTTAGAAGAAGCAAAGGCAGAAAGAAGTCAACAATCAAGAGGAAATTGGAGAAAGACTTATGCAGAAGACAATAAAGAGGAAAGAATGGACTTTGTTAGACAGAGGGAACTTCTTATATGCACTTATACATGAAGAAAGGATTAGGAGGGAGCTAATCCTATGATCCATTGAAGATGATGAAATATATATCCATGGTAGCAACCATGAAGGACAGTATGTGTTTAGTTCAACCTCAGAAGAAGTCTTCTTCGAAGAGAAGCCTTAAAGTATCCTTGGTTGTCCATCCACATCCATGATCCTATGATGAAAGGAAGAAGTGGAATCTTTAGGGCATGGAATCTATAAGAAACTCCATGAACCCAAGAGCTAAAGAAAAACATGAGGAAGAACATGAAGATTCCAAGAATGAAAGAGAAGCCAGAACAACCAGTCATTGTATTGAGAATCAAAAGATTACAAACCTGATATGAACTCAATAAATAAATCAAGAAGAGGAACTAAAAGTTGTGATGAATAACATTGTATATATGAAAGAATTGCAAGATCCAGAACTAGAGGTTCTCCCATATGGAGGGAGAAGACTATGACGATTACTTGTTCTAGTAAACCAGACATACCTCTACATGAGTCATTATATCATCCGCAACATCCATGTGTTGGAGTTCTGCATCAGATAAATGAAAAGACTAATTGAACAAAGAGTGTATGAAGGGAAAACTCAATACTTTGAGGCATACTAGAGAGAGACCCTTATATGAATATGGAAAAAGATAGCTCGGTGGAAAACCTCCAGTGCACAGCAGAAGCGTGGTGAAGGTTTTCTATAACAGAGATATTGTATCAAGAAGATTACTCAATAGATCAGATCTCATGATGACAGAAGAAGTGCCAAATGGATATGTTCCAGTTTTCCAACAATGATTTACTCTATTGATTAGAGCTACATGAAGCCTTCAGAAAAAAA
>ML779740.1:407096-438071 GCA_009831015.1 Picea engelmannii | reverse complement strand
AATGATGGAATATGATGATAAATGCCAAATGGACCCCACAATGCCTCTCAAATACCCCTGTACTCGCTATAACATCCATCTGGCTACTCTGGTCATCATAAGTCTCTGCCCTGTGATGATGTCCCAAAGTGGGGACATTACAGACTTCAAAATATTCTTTAGTGCGCACTCCATCTAGATCTATTGTTACTCCTTTTAGTCTACCTATTGGGAGTACTTTTTATTGGTTTGCCAGTTTCAATTGAACAGGTGAATAGCCTAATGTGGGATCTCCCATGAATTTCCATGTCTTCTTTGGTAGTACATTAACTTCATATCCTAGATCCAGTATGATGTCTCCCATGTTGAAATATCCAATGTTGGCATTCAGTCTAAATTCCCTACTTGTTCTTCTTCTTGTGTGTAGGTGATTGACTGTCTTTGGTTCTAGTTTTCCTTCTGGCTCAATGCTACATTTTTCTAGCATGTTTTGCAATATTTTCATAGATTATGGATCACTTAATACCTTTATACATGATTTCAAAAAGCCTTTGATTGTATTTACGTGTCCCATGGGTTGCATCTCGTTGGTATGGTCCAATAATGGAGCCATATTGTACTCCGACACTTCATTGTTTTGCTACACAATTGAAGTTGTCACAGTATCTTCCTTCTAGAATTCTTATCGGGCTTTCTTAAATATATCCTTTTCCTTCTGCATGTCAAACGACTTCCTTAGTTCGGCGTTTTTTTTCACCCGTTGATTTTGTGTTGGCTATTGTCGAGCTGCATCATCCCCTATTTTAGCTCCTCCATGAGTAACTATATTTATGTTCCGTCCTTCATCTCTTGCTTCGATTGAAATACACTGACCATTTTGGTTGTTCTGGTTCCTATTTTCTTGGATCTTTATTAACAATGTCAGACATTCCTCCGTATTATGGTTTGATTCATGACAATACATACAATTTGCTAGTGGAAGTGGACATTCCCTTGCATAATGTCCTGGTTGTTGACAGTTGTGACACACCACTGCTCCTTTACCTCATCTGAAACCTCCTCTTTCTCGTCCTCCACCTCTGTAGAATGCTATATCTCCTCTTGGTGCATTATACCAAGGTGCCTGATTATACTGCGCAGTATTGTACTAAGGTTGTGCTACATTGTAATGTGGCTGTACATTTTTGTATGGTTGTTGCACAATATTATACTTCTGTTGCGTAGTGTTGTATGGAGCTGGAACTGGATTAAATTGTGGTGCAACTTGCCCCGTCATCATTTATGCCTGCACTCTATATGCATCTGATGTTCGTTCTCACATCAAATCCATAGTTCTACAATCTTTGTTATCATGGCCCACTAACCTGCAAAAGGTGCAGTATGAATTATTTGGGACTGTCTAGTATTTCTACATCATCGGACAGTGATAGGGGTCATGGCCTAGTTTCTTATAGACTTCACACCATGGTCCTCCTGTGGGTAATGGGTTTGGCATTCTTGCTTCCATATACTACGTGAATGTTGGACATTCATTCTTGTGGTGGCCTTTTGTCATGCATGTGGTACACCAAACTACTTCTTGTTTGTCTTTGTTCTTATTCTGATTTAGTTGAAACGTTAAATTCTTCAAGTCCTCCTTCATCTCTTCAATAGCTGGGTTCATTTTCTATTACTGGTTTTCTTCTAGTTGCAAGGATGCCTACAGAGCCTCTGCTTACGTTTGGAACTTTTGTTGTCGCAATGGATGTGGGAGTAGTGAATTGACAAATAAGTGTCAATGTTGCATGTCGGTGATGAGATATTTTAAATTTCCCTTCATTTGCTTGAATCTCTGGAAAATATCCCATGTGGATGCTCCTGGTTTCTGTCCGATTTCTATCATCTCATTCATGTATTGATCCTCTGAGCTCGGCTTCTAGAGATAATTTATCAATAACTTCTTAATGTCTTTTAGTGTCCTTGTGGTCCCGGGTGCACTGTTTGTGTCTAAACTCCCGTGCCAGTCTAGTGTGTTGTCTTTT
Organism: Picea engelmannii; assembly: GCA_009831015.1. Lineage (NCBI taxonomy): Eukaryota > Viridiplantae > Streptophyta > Pinopsida > Pinales > Pinaceae > Picea > Picea engelmannii. The sequence goes on along the minus strand of ML779740.1, from coordinate 436,071 downwards.
AGCATAATTTCTAGCTGTGTAAGTTCGATATCTTCATCAATGATATGTTTTTCTTCCTAGATCTTCGCACAAATAAACAATTGTTTCTCAAGGTATTCTGCTACTTCTCCTCGAAATTTTGGTAACCTGATGGTGGGATCATGTCCTGCCATTCTAAATGTTGAACTACTACCTCCACGTGGTGTAGATAATTGACTAGTGCTTCCTGAATTGGTTCGTCCAGTTATTCTTCCTTGTGTGGATGTACTTCCTTCTTTCTGACTTCTTCTAAACTTTGGTTGTCGAAACGGTTGTGTTCTCTTTGGTGTATTATTTTCACATGGGTTTATAGGTTTCACACTGACATTGATATGGATAGGATTGCTGCCTTCTCTTCCTGGTCTTGGACCTCTCATCTTCCTCTCATATGTTGCACGTAGGATTTCCTCAATATGCTCCATAGTAGGGAGATCCTCTACCTCTTCTTCATCAATCGCCAAGCCTTCCCTCGCGACTATGGCTCTCTTCTTGGTATTCACCTTGTATTGGTAGGGTACTCCACTACACATCTTTCCAGCTGTCGCCATGATCTACTTGATCTGGTCATTGTCCATCATGATCAGGTCCAAGGGTTCCTCTTGCTTACCCTTATCCTTTCCTCCTTCCATTTCTCCTGTCTCTGTTAGTGCTTCCCCCATTCCCCCATGCACGTAGGGACATTTATCTTTATGAATCCATTTTCAGTAATCCTTTGTTATACAACAGTATCTTAATAGAAGTATACAACGATATAATGTACCTTCCTTGGGGTCCACGTAGAAACTCTTACTCTACTGCGTTGTACGACTTCATTGTGTTGACTGCAAACTCTATTATAAACCTTGCCATAATATTGTCAAGCCAAAAATCTACTACGCGGGTGAACTTGTTGTTCACCTGTTGTAATTGTTCAATGTGTACTGGGGTCTACTCTATATTTTGAATCCAATTCGTCGCATGGTTATCCTTCAAGCTTAATATCCACTCCTGTAATAGATGAGGAAAATCACAGAAAAAGACTTCGTGTAAATCAGTAAACACGTATATATCAAGATATTTCTATGCAAAATCTATGCAAACTCTAGCTCCTCACTTCATAGCCATGTTTCGATCTCTACTTTTGTGGGATTCCACAGTCTCAACATTCCCTTCTAATGGCTTGTTGGTCTATTCATTAACCTTTTCTTGATCCACCTCTGATAGATCTTCGACTTATCTCCTTTGCTCAATCCTCTCATGTTCCTACCAAGGACAACGAAACCATTTTTTAGTTTACCCTTCTTCTAGTCTTTCTGAGTTTAATGACCCAAGGTTCATCTCTATTTGGGTTTCCAACAAAGCCTCTAAAACTATCGAAAATCCTGGTAAACCAGAAGGCAACACAACTCACAGAATGTGCTATGTAGTCTCACCTGAGATAGATTTAATGGGTGGCTATAAGACTCAAGTGTTTACAGCCTAGGATTGAATGTGAGATAAGTGGGCTATATTTTGAACCACTATTGTAACTTGTAAATGAAACATACTGTTATTCATGACTATGTTGTTAGGATATTTAGACACTTAGGAGTTAGTTAAGATCTACTTGGTATAATATGTCATTAGGTAAAAGTGTGTTTCTTAGTGTGTTTCTTTAGTATGCATTAGTATGCATTTGTAGTTAGGAAATCTGATGGTCACGATATGTTCCCGACATAGAGTGATCCAATGGTTCATACTCTCCTCAATCTTAATGGCCATTGATTTGTGGCTTAGCACCCGATTGGTCCATGATCTCTGTTTAAGTAGCATGGAGGGTCATTTGCAGATGATTGATTGTGAGAAAATCTCTTGTAAAATCTCTCTCTAATCTTTTTCCTTGCATTAATAAATTGCTCCAAGTGGTCGTGTTGGTTGGGGCCATGGATGTTTCCCCGTAGGGGTTTTACCATGTGAAAACATCGGTGTGTTGATCTTTGATATGGTTATGTGAGTGGTTACTGAAGGTGTTTGTCCTCTGTTGGAATACCTGTGTTGTCGAACATGGTATCAGAGCCTGTTTGAAGACCCACTCCTACTGTAGATCGAGATCGTGAAGCCAAGTTGCCTCATCTCCATTTTCTGGCATTTTCGTACGTTTATGGGCTGAGAGGATTGTTCCATTGCATCCGTAGCATTCGTTTAATTCAAAATCAATTTTCGTTTCACTCAAAAAGGTTTCCGTTTGCCCAAGATACGACCATTACAGTCAGATCCGGAGGTATAAAGCCTGAATACACATTTTTAAAATTTCTGCAAAGTTTTATTTTGATTTTATTTCGGTTTGTATTTTTAATTTCCAGGTTGCTACTTTTTTGGATTTGTGTATGCTCTTTTCCCCGCACCCTGTGTGATCTCGGAAAATCAGAAACAGATAGGAAAAGGTGCATGTTCCGGGTAAGCTAACCGAGATCTAACCCTTGTTGTCATCGAGAAGCGAAATTTTTTTCTTGTGTGAAAAGAGTTTTTTTTTTAGCATGCTCTCCAAGGCCGTCTTCAACAGCAACAACAACAAGAACAATCCTCATTCTGAACATTACAATATGTTTTGCTAGACCATTTGGTTAAAAATTGCCTTATTAAGTAAGAGGTCTTGAGTTCAAGTCTCTCTTTTGTTACTTTTTTTTAAAAAGTTCATGCTAAAAATTGTAAAGTGCATTTCACTTCAAGTATAAAAGTGAATCACTATAAGTAGATTTATATTTTATTTTAGAGTTAATTATTTTGCATGCAACTTTTCTGTTATAAGGTAACTTCATTGTAAAAGTGATCCCCACTTCTCTTTATAAAAGTGGGTCACTTCATAAAGTAGCTTACACTATCACGTGGTTATTTGGTTACTGTTTATGTCTTTTTTAAAAGGGCATAACTCTCACATCGGAAGTCCGTTTTCAGTGCCAGTTTTTTTAAAACCACATAACTTTTCGAGATCTTTCCATCTAGATCATTAGTTTCAGTTTTTAAATCCTCATTATCTTCATATTTAATATGGCTTCTACAAGTAATGTCTTTCTTACCAACAACAACAACTTCCAATGGAAATCCCATATGGAAGATTTATTAAGAAGTAAAGGCATGTACTGGATTACCTTGGGAAAGGAAATAGCACCCACTGATGATGATAAGAAAGCCAAATGGGATAATAGGAATGATGAAGCACGTGGAATAATCAGAATGTCCATCTCTCCTGATTTAAGGTACCACCTTCAAGGAATTGATGACCCCGAAGAAGCTTGGAACACAATTGAATCTGTGTTTGGTAAACTCAATATTATTCGAGCACAACAATTAGAAAATCAAATACTAACCTTGAGTCCAAGTGATTTTTCTTACCTTGGAGACTATCTATCTAAGTTTAAAACACCCAGAATTTTATGTGAAGAATGTAAGATAAAAATGGAGGAAGAGAATTGGACATATCTTATTCTTTCTAAGCTAGGTAGTGCATATTCTATGTTTGTATCTAACTTTTATGCCATGAAAGAGGCTCTAGGGAAAGCTTATGTAAAATCCACACTTGAGTCCTTTTGTGCTTCTCTGATTAGAGAGGAAGATAAGCGTGTACAACTTGGAGTGATCAACACTGCATGTACCTCCAACAAAGCCTTAGTTGCCCAACAAAAAGATAAACCCAAGTATCCCAAGAAGCAACATCCTCGCTACAACAACAAACAACCTAAGGGTCCCAAACCCGCTCAGACAACTTCAACTCCTAATGGTGACAAAGGAGAAAAATATAAAAGTAAGAATACTAACAGACATTGCAACTTTTGTGATAAAGATAGTCATGATGAGTCCAAATGTTTCAAGAAGATGGAAGCCTTAGAAGCAGTGACGAAGAAGCACAACATCAGTATTGATTCTTCTTCTTCTTCTTCTTCTCATGGACATGCACTTTCTGCTTTTGGTTTTTCCTTCAATACACTTTCTACTACTACTTCTTCTTCTGATGAGTGGCTTATTGATTCAGGAGCATCTTATCATATGGCTAAGGATAAAGCCATATTTTTTGCTCTAAATGAATGTAACACCAAAAAAATATTTGTTGGTAATGATAGATATCTTAGTGTTGTAGGATCTGGAATAGTTCAGGTAGAAAATGGTCATTTCAATGATGTATTATGTGTTCCAAATATTTCTTGTAACCTTCTATCAGTATATCAAATCACTCATTCAGGTGAAGGTAAAATCATCGAGTTTTCACCTCACCAAGTTCTAATCAAGGATCTAAAAGATCCTAAGCATGTTCTTGCAACTGGAATTGTTGATGATATTGCAAGGTTGTACAAGTTTGACAACTTTGGGTCATCAACTTTTTCATTAGTTTTTGTTTCTCATAGCGATGACTTGAGAAAACTTTGGCATGAGCGGTTTGGTCATCTAAACTATTGCTCATTGCATCAAATATGTAATCAACAGATGGTAGTTGGTCTTCCTCTTGTTTCATGCAGAGATGGTGTTTGTGCCGGTTGTGTTCTTGGTAAACATCGTCGGGACAGTTTTGACAAACATGCCTCTTGGCACACCTCGGGTCCTTTGTAGCTTGTTCACAGTGATTTGTGTGTTCCATTTTCTTCTCCTTCCTTTTCTGGGAACAAGTATTTCTTAACTTTCATTGATGACTTTTCCAGACGTACTTGGGTTTACTTCTTAAAACTAAAGAGTGAAGTTTTTGACAAGTTTTTGGCCTACAAGGCCCTTGTAGAAAAGAAATCTGAACATCAAATTCAAAGTTTAAGAACATATAATGGAGGTGAATATGTGAACAATAATTTTACAAGCTACTGCACTACACAGGGAATCCAAATGCAACACACTGTTCCATATACACAATAAAAAAATGGTGTTGCTGAGAGAAAGAACTGCACATTAAAAGAAATGGCTAATTGCATGATCCAATCTAAGGGATTAAGTCTAAAGTATTGGGAGGAATCCATCAACTGTGCAAATTACATAGTAAATCGCACTCCCACAAAGGCTCTTAAAAATATAACACCGGAAGAAGCTTGGAATAAAATTAAACCAAATGTAAGTCACTTCTATGTATTTGGCAGTATAGCATGGGCTCACTTTCCTGATGAGAAAAGGAAAGCAATGCAACCTAAAAGTGAGAAGTGTATATTTGTTGGTTATTCTGAAGATGTCAAAGATTACAGACTTTTTCAATCACATTGTAATGAAATTATTCTTAGAAGAGATGTTAAATTTGATGAAAATCTCTTGGCCTGCAAGCCATCTTTGGCGATTGTGCCTTCTTCAGCCTATGAGCCATCTTAGACATTTGTGCCTTCTTATGATCTAGTTTCTTCTTCAGATGATGACAATGAGGATGAAAATCCACCTCTGCCTGCTCACCGTCCTCCATATGAGTCCTTTGAACCTGAACCAACACCATCTCCACCACTTCCTAGATGGGTCCATTCAACACAAGAAGCAGCTGGTGATCTTGTCGGTGATCCTTCATATCAGCGTCAGACACGTTCACAGTTCCAACGAGCCTCTTCTCTTTTGGCTCATGTTTCAGAAACTCATGATCCAATGACATTTGCAGAAGCTTCAGGTCATCCAGATTAGGATACAACAATGAATGAAGAGTATTATTCTTTAATGGAAAACGATACTTGGGATCTTTTACCTCTTCCAAAAGGAAGAAAACTTGTTAGGTGCAAATGGGTCTACATAACTAAGTATGCATCAGATGGAAGTGTTGAAAGACACAAGGCTCGGTTAGTTGCCAAAGGATTTTCCCAAGTTGAAGGAATTGACTATAATGAAAACTTTTCCCTTGTAGAAAAAATGAATTCCATCCGCCTTGTTCTTTCCCTTGTTGCCTCACATAAATGGGAGGTCCATCATATGGATGTTAAATCCGTCTTCTTGCATGGATATTTGCAAGAAGAAATCTACATGGAACAACCTCCTGGCTATGTCTAGAATGAATCTAGCCTTGTTTGTTGCCTCAAGAAATCTCTTTATGGTCTCAAGCAAGCTCCCCGAGCTTGGTATGCAAAAATGGATAGCTTTCTTAATGCCACTCGATTATCTAGGTGTCATTCTGATCCTAATGTCTATACCAAGAAAGTAGGAAGCCATCTCATAATCCTTGTCCTTTATGTTGATGACCTTATCATTACTAGTAGTGACTCAAAACTTTTAAACCATGTGAAAACTAGCCTTAAGAAGAAATTTGAAATGACAGACATAGGTTTTTTGCCCTATTTCCTTGGCCTCCAAGTTTTTCAAACCAATGAAGGAATTTTTCTTTCCCATTCTAAGTATGCTAGTGACCTTCTTCATCGCTTTCACATGGACGATTCTAAACCAACCCCTTCTCCCTTCCAGTCCGGAGTCAATATTTCTGCCACCTATACTTCTCCTGAAGTTGATGCCACCCTGTACCATCAGTTAGTTGGTAGCCTCTTATACTTGACTCATACCCGTCCTAATCTTTCCTTTGTTGTTGGTCTTATTGCCCGATATATGCAAACATCCCATGAAAGCCATTGGAAAGCAGCTAAAAGGATACTTCTCTATGTTCGTAGTATAGTTCAGTTCGGGATACATTACAGTTTAGGGGGGACTCCTTTATTGGTTGGTTTCACTGATTCAGATTGGGATGGTGACCCTGATGATTGAAAATCTACTGCAGGTTATGTTTTCAGCCTTGGTTCAGGACCTATCACTTGGGCCTGTAAGAAACAACAGGCTATTGCACTTTCTTCAGCAGAAGCACAATACCGAGCAATGGTAAATTCAAGTCAGGAAGCCCTGTGGCTTCGGTAGATCCTTTCATATTTTGGATTCTAGCACCAACATCCGACCAACCTTTGGTGTGACAATCAGAGTGCCATCAAGCTCGCCAAAGACCCAATTCAACATCAGCGTAGAAAACACATCGAGCTACACATGCACTTCATTAGAAATCTAATTCACGATCAAGTTATTGAAGTTCTCTTTTGCCCTACAAAAGATCAAGTTGCAAACATTTTCACAAAGTCTCTTATAGAAGTGAAGTTTTCCAAACTTCAATCTATGTTAGGAGTTCAGGAAGTTGTCATTAAGGGGGGATAGGATCTAATGTCTCCTTCCTTCTCCTATTGTGTCACTATTGTAAATCCTTCAATCCTATCCCAAGTTGTTCTTAAGGGGGGATGTTAGGATATTTAGACACTTAGGAGTTAGTTAAGATCTACTTGGTCTAATATGTCGTTAGGTAAAAGTGTGTTTCTTAGTGTGTTTCTTTCCTATGCATTAGTATGCATTTGTAGTTAGGAAATCCGACGATCACGATATGTTCCCAACATAGAGTGATCTGACGGTTCATACTCTCCTCGATATTAATGACCATTGATCCATGGCTTAACACCCGATTGTTCTATGATCTCTATTTAAAGAGCATGGAGGGTCATTTTTCGATGATCAATAATCACTCTGTAATATTTTTCTTTGCATTAATAAACTGCTCCAATTGGCCGCATTGGTTGGGGCCGTGGATGTTTCCCTGTAGGGGTTTTACCACGTGAAAACATCGGTGTGTTGATCTTTGATCTGGTTATGTGAGTGGTTACTGAAGGTGTTCGTCCTCTATTGGAATACCTGTGTTGTCGAACATATGCAGTAAGTCCAACAACTTATTCCCATAATATCGCAACATCACTTAAACATGTAATATAATAACTCATGCATTCAACATAATAATAATTGCTTCAGACACTAAATATATGCAAGAATTCATCACATAACACAAATGTTACTATTGTTCATCCCCTCCTGGGCTATGTCCACAAATATTTGGCTCTTACCGCTTTTATTATAGTATTTCCGCGTCTACAACGACGTGTTCTTACAACTCTTCTCAGTCAGGTAAGATCTATATGAGGCAGACTAGAACGCACTAGGATCCCTAGCCTATGATCTAACCCTCAAGATATTCCCTCCCTCATCCTCTCTAGATCAACAACTTATACAAAATAGGTCTTACAACAAAACTATTACATATCGCATCAACTCATCTGTAACTACAATAGTGACAATAATCAGAACTCACAACAACAATAACTAAATCTGAATCGTCTACAATACCTCAGTATCTATATTTATACATTTCTGGATCTTCATCCATTACAATGCATTTCCAAAACCCTAACCCTACCGTCGTTAGGTATTCTTCTACATGCGCAAGTGTTTCTCTTCCTTCCAACTGTTGCTTTCCTTGTGCATGCTTTCTTTCCCCAAAAATGACTTTCTTTTCCACTTTGTCCTTTGGCTTGCCTCCAACACTAAATCTATTTATTATTTCCTCCTTATTGGCACAGGTGCATACCTAGGTTTCAATGCTTCAACAACACACCAAAAAAACCCTAACTATCGGCCCTTTCAACAACACCTGCGAATCAATTGAAGTCTCACCTGAGGTAGAGGTAGGGGTGGTTGTAGGACTCAAGTGTCTACAACCTAGATGTGACACAGATATGTGATCACACTTAATAGATCACTTAGCAGTTAACATTCATTAGCATTCAACCCTTATTGACATTGTAGGAAGAAACCCTAATTATAGAACAATGCAGTATTCGACAAGATCTAACACATCCAAGCACTTAATACATAGAAATATATCACATCTAGAATTAATTCACATTACTAGGCACTAATCTACTACATCATAAGCATATAACTTACTTATTACAACACTAAGCATACATCACATCAATAACATATCAACCATAATGCACAAAGAAACTACAACATAGGATATACGTGGTTCACCCCAATGTGGGGCTACGTCCACCAACTCTTCTTCTTCTTTATTGTCTTATTTCAATATTCTTACAGGCACAAAGCCTCAGAACCTACTCTGCATAGGACAAGAGATATGCGTGCACCTCGCTAGATCCTCCTTCCTTGAGCTTGGTATAGCACAAAGCCTTCTTACAATCACTTGCACTCAACTCTGCAAGTTCTCAACACATAGTATGCACATATCTCCTCGATCACATAGATCCAACTACATAAATTAATTGCACTTATCACAAAATCACACTACTATTACTTACTTTGCCTAGTTTTCTATCTATACATTAAAAAATGGGCCTAACATGGGTAAAACCCATGATATGACATCCCATACCTGTTACATAAACCCTAAACCCAAAAATCCCTAAAAAGGGGGTGAGATCCTATGATCTTCGCTTTGCCTTGTGCTCTGTCTTCAACCAGCCTGTCGAAGTCCCAAAAGTGGTCAAACATGACCAAGGTTCGCCAAAACTTGGTCAAGGGCCAACAGGCCCCCAAAACTCACCTGTGACTCATCCCGAGTCACTCTGATCTAGGTAGCTCTACCTCAAAGGCCTTGATCTTAGCTTGATCTCCCTCGACCTGCTGCTTAGCCAGAGCCTCCTGCTCGATGAAGTCTTGAATAAACTTATCCATCATAGGTCCTTCCAAGCGTTGTTCTATTATAGTGACCACTTGTTCTAGTTATGCACCTTGTCCTTCAATCTCCTCAAAAAGTGTGCAAGCTTCATCTTGCACTGGCTGGAGCCTCTGGGTCACTTCCATGACTTTACTTTGTATGGCATGGACCTGTTGTTGAACCATGCATTGTTCTTGGGCCTTTCTCATCCTCTCGACCACTGATAGTGGCTTCAACTATTCTTTCACTAATGTTACTTTCTTCTTTGCCTCCTGGAGCTGTGACTCCAGTGTCCTTAGTTCAGGGTTCTCTGCAAGGTGCTGGTAGTTCTGTGCACTTCGAGTGTTGAGCTGTTTTCATTCTAAGGCCAATGCCTTGATTATCTAGACTACGGTCCAGGTAGTTTCTTCTCTTTGGTATCACACTTCCCGCAGAATGCTTGGCACTGCTTGTAATTTTAGTTATGATACTCTTTATTGGAGCTGCTAAATGGCTTCAGCAAGCTTCGCCACTTGACTCTCCACTGGGTCTTCTTCCATATGTTCTAAGCCCGTCACAGAGAGAAGTGCTCTAGTGACTACTTCTTGAACTCCACTCTACTCCATGAGAAACTATTCTTTCTCCTTCTAGATCTGCGCTCTATCCTCTGCAAACTTCGCTTGGAGGTCATCTTTTTCTTGTTGCGCAACCTGATGTTGTTCTAGGGATTCATCGTTTTCTTACTTCAATGCCTCTGTGGCCTGCTCTTTTTCTTCCTAGACACGACGAAGGAGATCCTCTGTCGGATATCCTATTCTACGTAGCTCGGCAAGCTCATCTCCCAGTTCAATTTATTTAGATGACGGTGGCACAGTAGACGTTGCGTGGCTAGAGTAGAGGGCTTGTTGTACCCATTTTAGTTCTACTTCGATCCTACCATACTTGGTCTCCTGTTTTGCTTTGTTGCACTGTAAAATATGTTCTAAGGTATATAATATAGCGACGATGATGAGGTCGATGCCATCTACCATGAGAACAGTCTACGACTTAGGCTTAATATCTTTTGATTTCTTCCATGATGAATGTTTCATGGGGGAAACATTTCTTTTATTGGATGTACCAACCTCATCAAGGGGATTCTTAGGGGGTGTCACTTCTCCCTTTTCCAGTTTGTCTTCTTTCCCTTCGTTCTCTACTTCGTCACCTCCTCCCCCTCCAATTTAATCTAAAGTAGTCTCTTCTGATGCAATTCTCTTCTCCTGTACCTCTTCCTTCTTCTTCCTTCTACTACTGTTGGGTGCATCATACTCTTCATGAGTGACTACAGGACTTCTGATAAGGTCAGGGTTGGATAGTTCTTCCTGGTCAACTGGTATAAGGAAATTTTCATGCCATTCCTTAGTTATTTCTTCCATGTCCTCCTCTATGAGCTTATACTAGGATTGGAGGTCTTCTTTATGTTCATCTATGCGCGCAGTAATATAAATAAAATGTCTATCTACGCAGAGCTTTGCAAGAGGCCTGAACCTGTGAAAGGTATTGGGCTTCATGCAAGGGAAGGGCTCAATAGCCCTCTTTAACTGCAGATAATAGGTGTGGAACACCGCGTTTGATTTCCATTGTTTCACCATGTCGCTCGAATACCAGAGCGTAGTGAACTTCACAGCTAGTGGTTTGGACGACTCAATCTTAGGAATGTTTGCTCCTTCTAACATCTCCCAAGAAATGAAGGTGATGAGGATCAAAAGACAGCTAAAATGGAATTCGTAGCCCTGATTCTGAGCTTCGTGACAGTCTATCTCTAATTGGTTGATGAGGTATCTCACCCAGTTCATTTGTATCCCTTCAATGCATTTTCCTGTGAGATTGAAGACAAACCACATGACCTGCGTGGGTCTGTTCTTCCTAACTAGCTTACCAGTGATCAACTGGTAGGCTAGGCGCACTGTGTCATTTTGGATGGAGGCTACCTTGTATTCTCTCTTCCCCTTACCCACATCATCATAGGTATATTTCATTCACTGCGCCAAGGCATGATCTGCAACCTTCCCTGGGAAAAAATCTTGTGGGTCAGGTCCTTGAATGCTTAATTCAGTGATCCTATGGATTAACGTTGGATCTACGGTGATGTGTCTATATAGCCACATATAACTACCATGGAAGCATGAGAACAGGATATTAATGCACACATTAACCTCCTGATGCCTTCCAAAGTGTGTTATCTTCATCACATTCAGGATGGTGGACGACGCGATGTCCATGGTCCACAGTTGGGGAATTATCTTTAACTTCTTCCATGTTGTCTTTGTCAAATATTTGTGTGGTCCGAGCATGTCATAGTTCTTGCGATCTCCCAAGTTGAAGTCACTGATCTTCAACGTCATAATCTATCCTAACTGTGAACCAACTGCGTGTATCCCCTTCAGGAGGTACGCAATGATCAATGTGTATTTGAAGTCCCTCGGGACACTGTCACGACTCACAGCGCCTGCCAAAGGTGGGATGTAGTCGGGAAGGATAGATGAGATGAGCTTCACATTTGACAAGTTATCATGATGCTTGGATCATTTTTTTGTTGCATTTATAGATGGACCATATCGACATGTAGTCGACGGGGATGCTTGCAATCCTCTAGTTGATGAGGCATGTGCACCTACATAAATGACCTTCTTAGCCATGAGGTCTATGAGGATCTCCTTGACAGATTTCTTTACTACACTGAAGGCACCTGACATGCAAGCTTGATATTAGGTATCTCAGGTCGGTGATCAAATACTTAATGTAACAGAACAGGTGGCGAGGTTTCAATAGGCACATCGCAATAGCAATGAATTCTCTACGGGCTCAAATACTCACAATTCTCAAAATTGTTCTCGGTGCGACATTCGACGGGATGAATAGACAAAGTCGTAACATATTCCTCCAATTCACAACAAATCCTTCATCTATGTGGTTCCATCTGTTAGGGCACAGTCCCAATGGTCCAATGGCGATCTTTCCGGTCATAATTGTGGTTCTAGTTGTTCTGAAGCGTCAGTCTAATGGTCGAAACACCTCCAATCATCATATTGTTTTGTCGTGGTGAAGTGCCAATTTTCTCTTCTCTTCTATTCCGACAAAGTTCAAGTTCTACAAAACTTCCATCTGCGAAGTCCTCTCTGGAACTTCCTGTAATTTTTCTAACCTTTCTTTCTTCTTGCTAAGATTTCTAGCTTTCTTTCATGTGATTTGATTCACTGGGTTCCTCTTTCCATTATTGTTCTTATCTCCCCTTGGCATAGTAACTTCGCACTACTGAGGGTCTTTCATAGAGTTCGAGGGTAATACTTCTTCTCTTTCTAGGGTAGGTACTCTATTCTCCTATATGGGAAAGTGTTTCAAGTCTTCATGTGTTCTTTCAACTTCGACAACTAGGTCTCTAGTCCTTAATAGCTTTGATTTGTCCTCCAGTTCTTCTAGTAAGCCCTTTATTCTTCTAGCCATGAAATTTCTTAATTCTTGGTTTTTTTGTTCTAGATATTCCTCTTCTTGTTTCCTTCGTATCTGATCTTTCTCAATCCAATTTTTCCCTGGAAAAATAGAAAATGGGGCATTGTTCTCAACAAACCTAATGACCTCAAATTATTCCTCTGTCAAAGTTCCATGAGCACTCATAGGTATCGGGGTAAGTCTTCCACATAGGGTTATCATCTTCCCTTTAAAAAATCCTATTCCTCCCAATGAAGGAACCATAGTGGGATTTCCCAAAATTTCCCAAGTTCTTTCGGTCATAATATTCACCTATGTTTCCTCATCCAGAACAGAGTCTATGTCGAAGTCTCCTATTCTTGTTTCTATGCACTCCTTCTCTTTTAAGATATCTGATAAGTTGATGTCTATGTGATCATTCAGGGTTTCTTTCTTCTGCAATAATGCAATCTTTGATTCTTTCTAGGGTTCTATCATATACTTAGTCTCTTGGCCTTTTTCATGGTTTTCTTGTCTCATATTCATCTTTTCAACTTTAGCAATCATTCTAGGGAAATACAAAACTTCATGGTCCATAGCTTTACAGCAAATACAACTAGGATCTTTATAAGGGAAATCCTTAGAAAGATGTCTCAGTCTTTTGCAACTATAACAAAGAGTTAATCCTCTCATTCTTTCAAACGATCCCCAACCTTTCTTGAACTGTGCACTGGGATCACAGTATTGAACCTACAAAAATTTCTTTCTAGGATCCTGCATCCATTTGTTAGTCCAAAAATCCTTTCTAGGATCCTGCATCCATTTTTTAGTCCAAAAATACTTTCTATGCATAGGAATATCATATCTTTTATTACTTCTATCAGATCTATTCATTTCAAATCTTCTTTCTTCTATATGTGCCCTAGTTTTCAGACTAGGAAAAAACCTATCAAGCATGCCTAGATCCATTATGTCGAAACACAATTTTTCACTTATCTTACCTTTATCAGAGCAGAAAGCTTTAAGATCTTACCTCTTTTCTTCAAAACCGATTCCTTTCTTAGCACAGAGCTTCGCAAGTCAAGTAGAATACTTCCCACTAGAGCAGAAGATCTACACACAAAGATTTTTCTTTTCCTCAGTTCCCAACAATCACAGTTTCATGTCCTGGAAACAGAACCAGTTGTTGGCACAGGGGTATACCTAGGGTTCAATGCTTCAACAAATCACCAACAAAACCCTAAATATTGGCCCTTTCGATAACACCTACAAAGTCGATGAAGTCTCACCCAAGGTAGAGGCAGGGGTGGTTGTAGGACTCAAATATCTACAACCTAGCTGGGACATAGATTTGTGATCACAATACCTAATAGAGCACTTAGCAATGAGCATTCATTAGTATTCAACACTTATTCAAATCACAGGAAGAAACCCTAATTACAGAACAACGCAGTATTCGACAAGATCTAACACATCCAATCACTTAGCACATAGAAATAGATCAGATATAGCATTCATTCACATTATTAGGCACTAAGCTACTACATGAGAACCATCTAACATACAGATTATAGCACTAAGCATACATCACATCAATAAAATATCAACCATAATGCACAAATAAACCACAACACAGGATATGTGTGGTTCACCCTGGAGTGGGGCTACATCCACCAAATCTTCGTATTCTTTATTGTCTTGTTTCAATCTTCTTACAAGAACATAGCCTGAAAACATACTCTGCATAGGACAGGAGATGTGCATGCACCTCGCCAGATCCTCCTTCCCCGAGCTTGGTACATCAAAGAGTCTTCTTACAATCACTTGCACTCATCTCTACAACTTATCAACACATAGTATGCACAGAGATCATCGATCACATAGATCCAACTACTTACATTACTTGCACTTAGCACAACATCACACTACTACTACTTACCTCACCTAGTTTTCTATTTATACATTACAAAATGGGCCTAACATGGGTAAAACCCATGGGCTGACATCCCCTACACGTTATATAAACCCTAAACCCAAAAATCCCTAAGAAGGGGGCAAGATCCCTCAATCCCCACTTCACCTTGCGCTCTGTAGATTCTTGCAGACACAAGACCTCTGAATGGTCACACCTTTATGAGATAGATCCTGACTTCGCCATCACCTACCAAATGTCGGGCACAAACTTAGTTGTCGCTAATTTCCATCTTCACAATGAGCTGTTATGCCATTTGGGCCATCTCTGTGTTCCATCAAGCAAGCGAGAAAAGCTGATTTGGGAAGCTCAGTAAAGTTGGGTGGCAGGACCCTTCGGTGTTGAAAAGACAGTGGCAGTGTTGCATAAACATTTCTACTGGCCAACAATTTGACAGGATGTCATAAAGTATATAATGTCCTACACCTCTTGTGTTATTTCCAAACCGACCACTAAGAAACAAGGCTTGTACACCCCTCTTCCTACTCCTGATAGGCCATGGGAATCCATCTCAATGGACTACATGTCGGGCCTTTCGTCCACCAAAAGGGGAAATGACTATGTTTTTTTGATTGTTGATCGCCTTTCCAAGATGGAAATTCTCACCTCCTGTAAGAAGAGAATCACAACAGAGGCCACTACCAAGATATTTTTTGAACAAGTATGGGTACATTTTGGAATCCCACAAACTATTGTCTCAGATCAGGACAATCGATTCCTCAACATGTTCTGTTCCAGCCTCTGGTCACTGCTAGACACCAAGCTCACCAAATCCATTGCTTTCCATCCCAGACAGATGGCCAAACTGAGGTCATCAATCGGATGATCGTGCATATCCTATGCATGTATAATTCCAAGTACCCTCACACATGGGATGAGAGTCTTCCCTATGTTGAGAATAGTTATAACCGATCCCTACATAGCTCAACCGACCACATCCCCTTTCAGGTGGGGTTGGGCTTCCAACATTGGGTCCCATGGATGTTGCACTATCCCTTGCAGCCACCTCGATTGACTCATCCCCTGCTCCACATGAAGCTAAAAAATCCACCCAACTCATTGAGAAGATCCAACACATCGACCAATAGGTTCAGGTTATTTTACAGAAATCCAATGCCAAGTACAAGAAACTCCATGATCAACATCGACTGCCACATAAATTTCAGGTGGGAGACAAAGTTTGGTTGCACTTGCAGAAAGAATGCATTACATAGCACCATCATAAGCTTCACCCACTCCATTATGGACCTTACGCCATCACCAAGGTTGTGGGTGACAATTCTTTTGAGCTCAACATTCTCCCTTTCCTTGGCCCACACCTAGTGTTCAATGTGGCTCTTCTTCGACCATATTTCCCACCATTATTGGACACCTCAGAGATAGAAGAATAGTTGAAACCAATAGATCTCAACCCTGACTGCATGAAATAGGCATCCTGTGATCATATTTTGGACACACTGGTCAAGGGTACTTGACAACAAGGATCCAACTTTATCGAGTTGTCAAAGTAGGGCAGCTCCTGCACCAAGGCAAGTGGCTCACCAGGGGCCAAATTCAACAGAAATTTCCTCATCTAATGGGGGAACTCAACAAAATGGATACCATTTCTTCCTAAGGGTGGAGGATTGATCCAGATGGATGTCAGTGGCCTCCCACCTATTCCAACTGGTTCTTTTTGGCAATTTTCTAGTTTGGCAGTTTTTCCCTAGTTTTCGGGGTCGTTTTGAGGCCCTAGACAACACTTTTAGAGTTTGACACAATCAAACAATAAACAAAGTCATCGTTTGATGGAAAAGTAAGTATTCCTCATATATACCTTTCCAATGGGCTATCGTGCACCTAAAACAGATATTGTATGCAAAAGTTATGACCCCGGGAAGTTGATGTACTAACTTACCCCAATGGGGCCCACATGACTTTTGGTGATTCATCTCCTAGGGTTAGGTTTTTGGATGTCTAGGGTTTTGGAATTCATGCTTATTGTCAAAATGCCTTCAGAGCCTCATTGTAATCATCTTCTTGGGTGCCTTGCGACAACACAAGTTATATGCCAATCTGGAGAAGTGTTCTTTCGACATGTAGAGAATCCAATATTTGGAATACATCTTGGATGAATAGGGTGTGCATGTGGATCCAACCATGAAGACACTGACCGATCTCCATAGCTTCTTGGGCATCGAAAATTTCAACCACATATTTGTATTGAAGTTATCTCAAATCACTTGGTCCCTAAGCCACATGACCAAGGGTGGAGCAAAGGCCAAGTGTTTTTGGGTTGTATCCCAAAAGAAAGCATTTGAAAATTTGAAATTCTGCCTCTACTCAACATCAGTCCTTATTATGCCATATCTACAAAAACGATTTGATATTGATATAGATGCTTCATAGTGTTTTATCAAAGGAGTTTTCACTTAGCATGGGAATCTTGTGTCCTATCACAATGAAATATTGTCTAATGTTGTTCGTAGATACCCCACCTATGACAAAAATATGTACTCCATTATCCAGGAGTGTCGATAGTGGAAGCATTACATTTTGGGGAAGGAAATGATCATCCGCACTAATCATGGGCCTATATAATTCATGTAGACATAAGGAATTTTATAGAAAGACCACCATCAGAAGTGGTCCACATACCTATATAAATTCCACTTGAAAATTAAGTACAAGAGTGGAAACACCAACCATGTTACATACTACCTCGATTGACCCTCGATTGTGGGGCTAACCACACTTCTTAATTCCTATGGACATGAGATGTACCAGTGGCCACAATTATAAAATAGTGACTCTCAAGAATTTCATCTCTAAGATGGCCTTCTATGCCATATGATCCATCTATGTGTTCCTTCAAGTGAATGTGCAAATCTGATTTGGGAAGCTCATTATAGTCGGGTAAAAAAACACTTTGATGTGGACAAAATAGTGGTAGTACTGCAAAAGAATTTTTATTGGCCAAAGCTTCAACAATATGTCCACAAGTACATTAGGTACACCACATCTTGTTCCATTTATAAACACTCCATGAGGAAAAATGGGCTATAAACCCCTCTACCTACTCCAAATACGACTTGGGAGTCCATATCCATCGATTACATGCCTAGTATACCTTCAACCAAGCATGGGAATGACCGTGTCTTCATGATCCTTGATCGATTATCTAGGATGGTAGTTTTGGAAACCTACAAGAAGAGCATCAGAGTTGATTTCACTACTAAGCTCTTCTTTTAACGTGTTTTTGTTCATTTTGGGCTCCCATGGACCATTATTTTAGAGCGAGAGAGTAGGCTCCTAAGTACTTTTTGGTCCAGCCTATGGTCAATGATGGACGCCAAGTTGACCAAATTGATTGCCATCAATGTATAGAATGATGCAAAACCAGAGGGATTCAACAGTTTGATTGTTGATATCCCTAGGATGTACAATTACAAACATCCATGCACATGGGAAGAGAACCTTCCTTATGTTCAACATAGCTACAACAGATCCCTCCATAGCTCTATTGGCCACATCCCTTTTCAAGTGTGCTTCCAGGGTTCCAACAATTGGCCTCCATTCACGTAGCTCTTCCCATTGCAATTTCACAAGGAGAATCCTCCCATGCTTAGACTAAAGTTGATCGAGCATACATATTTTTTGATCGAATCCATCACTTGTTAACGGTATACACTAATGACTGGTAATCAAGTGGTTTCTACCATGTTCGACTTCAACACATGTATTCACATGGTTAGATTCGTACTATAGAGTGGTGGAGATGAAGACCCTGGATATTTTCTGATAGATCCAGGTTGCGTTGGAGTATATTCAGTGTACTGTTGCATAGATCCACATTGTATGTCTGGTGGCTATGTTCAAATTTGAAACTTTAACACATAGATCCACAGTGTATATTTGGTGGCTATGTTCAGATTTGAGTCATATCGACATGGATCCACAATGTATGTTTGGTGGCCATGACCTGTCTTACTTGACATGGATCTTCTCATGTCGGCATTTATGGTTTGAGTCATTTGTATTCTGAGTATGGGAATGCCTACCTCAGTGATGATATATTATTGTATTGTATTTCCTTGTTTGTTGGCAGGTTTTCGACCGACTGTTCTGTGTTCCTTACACACACTCAACAATCTATTTCAGCTATCACTTTGTTCTAAATTCATACTTTTGGGGGCTCTCTGTTACACATTATTTTTTTCATCCCTATGATCGTTAATGATGTAAACCTATCTTTTGCCTTCAGAAGGGTCAGTGGCCTGAGTTCCTGAAGAGAGAAGGGAGAAGAACTTTTCCTGAGAAAAGAAGTTGCATTTTCTTTTGTAAAACCCTTATAAAAAAGGAGGTTCGTAGGTTGCTATATAGGCAGAGTGCGAGAATGTCTGATGTTCACAGGTTTCTCTATAGCTGGGTTGCGAGATGTTTGTAGGTTTCTCTATAGGCAGGGTACGAGAATGCTTACACGTGGAAAAAACGAGCATTTTCTTGAATCTTCTAGAAGGAGAAACTTCCATGGTGAGGTGGCATCCAAATGGTTTGGATATTACTCGCTTTCATGATTTAGTGGGATCATCCTAACCTCCTCACCTTATCCTCTTCAACTTATAAAATGAGCGGAGCTCTCATGGAGAAAGTTAACTTTGGAGATTTTGGGATTGGCTAAGTTGGATTTGGCTTGGAATTATTATCTTGGTTAGAGTGGTTTTGAGTTTTGCCTTTGTCAAGATAGATTGTGAATATTATCAGATATGTGCTCTCATAATTGTTGGAGTGAAAGTGTGTGGGGAACGAAGGACAGTTGGAAGGGACCTTATGACATCAAGGCCATGGTTGTAATCTCTCTTTCACATTTAATATGATACAGTAATATGATTCTTTCCTATAAAGATTGTTGTGTTTTATTGTATGATTCCTTGATCACATACATAGGTTTATATTGAGTTTATGCTATTACTATCATTTTGGTTGGTTGCGTTCTTTTGTAGGTTCATCATTGTATGAGCGTTGGAATGGAGCTAGGATAGCGATGGTGAGAAGAAGTGGTGTTTAAACGGTATGCGACCTATCCCTCTTTAGTTAGTAAATTCAATATTTAAAACATAAGGAAAGCGTCATGTTCTGGTGTGTTTTGTTCTAGATCTAGGTGGATCTAGGGAGATCAGTTAGTGTCTGCACCTACCGATTTGTCCAATAACAAAATTGGCGACTCCATTGGGAACAAATTGTTTCCTATTTAGTCTAGTTTCCCTTGCTTTGATTGATTTTTTTCTGGTTTCTGATTTTGTAGGACATCCATCTAGACTCTCTAGATCTAGAATTTCACTTAGATTCCCTGTCCTTTTTCAAAATTTTCTTTGATTACAGACATTCTCGCACTGTACCTCTCTGTGGCCTGCGAGAATCATTGATGTTTGCACCCTGCTGTTAGATCCAGTGCGAACTTCTCACACCCTACCAATGTCTAGCCTGCGAGAATATCTAATTCTCGCACTATACTTCACTACTAGGCTGTGAACTTGTTTGTAAATTTTTTGGATTGGGTCTTGCGATCTTTTGATGATCCATTTTTTCTTTGATCAGCTGGATTGAGCTTTTGGAGCCTATATTGATCTGTTTACAGTCTTCTTGACATTCTTTGAGTTACTTTTAGCCACATTGGCTTTGTTTTGTTTTGAAGGATTAG
The DNA here is from genome assembly GCA_009831015.1 of Picea engelmannii. Classification (NCBI taxonomy): domain Eukaryota; kingdom Viridiplantae; phylum Streptophyta; class Pinopsida; order Pinales; family Pinaceae; genus Picea; species Picea engelmannii. The sequence continues at coordinate 415,542 of ML779740.1, read as the reverse complement.
TCTCTTGCTTTGAGTGTCTTTCAATTACAAAGCGTGTGTTTTCTTTAGAATTGCTTAGGAAAAGATCAAATTTCTTCTGAATAGTTCGCTTTAAAATAAAACTTTTATTTTGGGTTTCTTTGTTTTAAGAAAGTTCATTATTGCTTTTAGTGAAATTGTTGAAACAAAAAGATTTAGTTTCTTTCTTTATATTAGATTGGGGGCATCCTTGCATTTGAGGTAGCGAAATTGCATGATTCTTGGCATTTTTTGGTCTTAAATTATGAATCGTGCATTGATGTACAATACCTTTGTCTCATTTCTTGAGAATATTGATATTGATGAGTTTTAAGATTTTGGGACATTGTGCATATGGGAATGATAAATGTTTTCTCCTTCTCATAGCATAGCTTTCCTCGAAATGAAAAGATTGCATCTTCATCTCTTTGCATAACTTTCGAGTTGGTCAAAACACCATATTGTCCACTCCATTTTCCTTTTGAGTAACAATAGCCATAAAATAAAGCACTTATAAAAATTGATTAGACATTTTTTTATACTTTTTGGTAGCAAACCTACATTAGATTAGTATATGGCTTTGGAATAGGTGTGAGAGATAACTTTCCAAAGTTGCAAACAAACATAGAATCTTGAGTTAGGGAGCGTTTAAATCCACTTATTACATTTTGTCCTAGGAATCCCTTTTAACACAAGGGTCAATCACGAGGTCGCATTGAGACTGGTAGAGTTACTCACCCTGCTTTGTTGGTCTTGGTGTAGAGGTTGCACGTATTATGGGGGTCAATTGAGAGGTATACCCACAATGATGAGTGGAAGCCTTTCAAGTTGATTTTGGGCTAGATACCCTACCCTTGCGCGTGGATCGGATTGTCGACTATTTCCCCGAGCATCACTGTAGTGATTGGTAACCTTAGTGGCCTATCTCTTTAGGGTCTTTACACAAGGTGACTATGGAGGGGAAAGTCTTCACGGTACCTGGATTCGACGTTGGCCAAACTCACTCGGGCTCCTTGGAGGGTATACCCATGATTATGTGTGGGAGCTTGCACCAGGGTGTAAGTCCGTTAAGCAGGTCGTCAACATAACTTTTCCACCTGCTCTATCTTAGCCCCTTCTTACATTGTTCCCGCGACGTTGGGTTTCATCACCAACTAGTGCATTCATTGTGAGAAGGTTTTCTTTGCTTGCTTGCTTACTAGATTTTTAGCATGTGCTATTTGTTTTCCTTAAAGGACTCTAGATTGGGTATTTATTTAATGGCATCAGTTCCTAGAATGACCAATGAAGGAATCTCTACTCTAGGGTGACCTTTTATTTTTCCTTCTTATGGAAACATTGGTCCTCCTCATATTGCTACTTTGAGCCTTCCGGGTCTCACAATTGGATTACTAGTATGGTTGTTTTCCACTAAGGTAATCCCGAATGTAGTTAGTGCTTCAGTCACAAGAACTTCCCCCCATGAGCATCAACCTCATGTTGATCCTTCACCTTCTTCACTAGTAACGTCTTCTTCGCCTTCTTCGCTTGCAAGGTTGCCTTCTGTTTCATCTTCTTCATCGAGTGAAATTTCTAAAGCTAGTAACCCGGTGAATAAGAAGAAGAAGAAGAAAGATAAACAAGGGTCAAAGCTTCCAACCACTGTCAAACATGTTGGAAAAAAAATAGTTATTGTTAATCGTTCTGGGAGTGTTGATGATGTCAAGATCACCCAAACAACCCGTAAGCCCAAGTACCCTTGCAGGCTTTGTAAGGGTAGCCATCTTTTTAAGGATTTCCCTGGTCTATCCAAGGTTATAGAAGTATGGTCTACACACCCTCGCCAACCCATGTTGTTAGCCTCTGAACAACATGTTGATGACCCCCCATCAACCAGTCATGATACAGTTGGGAAGAAGAAAAGTAGAGTCAAGTTCCCATGTATGTTATGCAAAGGGAGTCATCTCTCTCACCTTTGTTCTCATATGGACGAAGTCTCGAAATTACTGGAAGACGTGACTGTTTCATAGCCTCAACTTCGAGCTGCTTACCGTAAGATTACTCTTGACCCTCCTATAGTTGATGAAATGATCAATATGGTTCCCCCGTCGGTCAATCCAGTTGATCAAGTGGTCAATCTGGTCACGTCCTTAATTGAACCAGTTGAAAAAGTGGTCGATCTGATCCCATCCTCGGTCGATCCCACTCTCCCATTAGAGAGTGTCACCCAAGTGGTCGATCCATTTCCACCTGTCAACCCCATTCTCCCCTTGGAGAATGAAACTCAAGTGGTCGATTTGATCTCCCCATCAGTCGATCCTACTCTCCTGCTAGAGAGTAAACCCAATACTACCCATGTTTTTCTCGTTGATACAGAATCTCCCGTGCCGAGGGGTATTGATACAGAATCTCCCGTAGGACCCCCTCCAAGTAATGAGACCATCCATTTTAATTGGGGTGTTCTAACTAGACCTCGTCTTCCCTCTTACATTCCTTTCCAAGTACAGGTTTGTGGTCGGGATGTTCCTTAGACGCTGATAGATGAAGGTTCGTCTGTTAGTATTTTGTCCTCTATTGCTTGGCAATCTTTGGGTTACCCTCCTCTTGCATCGGTTACACAAAATTTGTTATCTTTTAACAGAAGAACTAGTCAAGCTTTAGGGACCCTTCCTCAATTTCCTATAACTTTGGGAGGGAAAACTGTCTTTATTGACATCAGGGTAGTCCAAGACCCCTTGGATTTCTCTTTACTCCTTGGGCAAGATTATGTCTATGCCATGAAAGCTATTGTGTCTACTCTTTTTCGTGTGATATATTTCCCTCATGATGGACGAGTTGTGAATGCTGATAAACTTTCATTCATTGAACCCAACTGGATTGCCTCCCTAAATGGTTCTTATATGAAGACGATATCCCCCCCGCCATAGGTCAATTATGTGGCGTTGTCGCCTATGTCTTCAACTTCTGATGACTTAGATCCAATAGTTGACATGGCGATCTCTTTGATAGGGTTGTTAGAGCTTGATCTCTTTACTCTTGTCGCCACCCTCGACATGGTGTCCTTCCAGATTGTGTTTATTGCTTCCAGTGAAGACCTCTTGGAAGACATGACTGAGTTTTGTCCCTTGACATGGTGTCATTCCGGAGCATTGTCCTCTTGGAATCCATGATCAAGAAGAGAGACTCCGAGGATAGTTTTTGTGTCTCTGAGGAAACCTCGTTAAAAAATGAAACAAAGGTCTTTGAGCATGGTTTTTTTATTTCAAGCTCGTTAAAAAATGAAACCACTTCCGAGGATAGTTTTTGCATCTCTGAGGAAACCTCGTTAAAAAATGAAACATAGGTCTTTGAGCATGGTTTTTTGATTTCAATCTCGTTAAAAAATGAAACCACTTACGAGGATAGTTTTTTCATCTCCGTGGAAACCTCGTTAAAAAATGAAACAGAGGTTACGAGCATAGTTCTTGTTTCTATGTCAAGCTCATTAAAAAATGAAATAGTTTTCCCCCTCTCTATTTGAGTCAAGTCCTTCATCTAGTATTTGAAGCTTCATTTCATTCTCCTTTGCAGTTGGATGAAATGAAGCTTTGGGGGGAAATTATTCAGCTTCTAGACTTCATGCTGAAGCTGAGCTGCTAGCTTCTTAAGCTGGGGGCTAAGTACCAACCATGCATTGGGAAGTCGCAAGCATGGTTTTCTATGGTTCAAGCTTGTGTAAAAATGAAACTAGCTACCTCAAGCATAGTTTCCTCTGGTTCAAGCTTGTGTAAAAATGAAACCGGGCCCAAGCATAGTTTTGTTTAGTTTTTAAGCTTGTGTAAAAATAAAATCTATCCCAAGCATAGTTTTGTTTTGTTTTAAAGTTTGTGTAAAAATGAAAACAATCTCGAGCTTAGTCTTTTTTCTTTCTCATGCTCGTAAATACATGAGAATAAGTTACCGAGCTTAGTATTTGTTCTTTCTCATGCTTGTAAATCAATGAGAATTTAATCGAGTATACTTTTATCACTTTTTCGGACTCGTAATGGTTATACGAAAAAGGAACCCCCTGGAGTTCCCTTGAAGCTCTTTTCATACTCTCTAAAGATGAAAAGATTGTCGAGCGACCTTGTTCTTTTCACGCTCATTAAAGTATTTGAAGAAAACATCTGTTGAGCAATAGTTTATCTCTTTTTTGGTCTCATCAGACTACTTTACGAAAAAGGAACTGAGAGAGTTCTCTTTAAGTGCTTTTTAGACTCTATAAACATGAAAAAACCCCTAAGTTTTCTTTCTTTGGACTCATAAAACAAACATTGAAAGTCCTATATGGGACCGAACCACTCCTTCTTAGGGTTCATTAAACATACTTCGAGGGACTCGTCTGAAGGATGAGCTTAAATTGACAAGCATATGTTATCCTCATCGAGCTTGCGTAAAAATTAAGAGGTACTCGCCAGAAATGGCGGGGGGGGGGAATTTGGAAAAAAATGTATCTAAACCTGTATTCTATGGAAGAGTCACTTTTGAACATGACACCCTTTCACTCGCCTTGTGTTTAGGTTGGAAAATCCATTTGTCTCCTGATCATACTCCTATAATATTAAAAATTGGTCTGTGATCCTTGTTGTTGAGTCAGTATTTCCAAGACAGTTGTCGTGTCGTCAATATGTTCAAAGAGAAATTCAACCCGAAAATCCTTCTATTGCGTCGGCCATTTCTGCAGTCTTTAAGCCTTTTATTGCGATGGTCATCCCTGAGTCAGTCCAGAATCACTTGTTACTCTGATCTACATCAAATCTTGTTACTTGTTTCGTGTCATTGATGTGGGATATATTAAGGCCCTCCTATGACGAGTCTTTTCCTATCGACTTCAACTCATTATCCAGGAGTTAGAATTAGAAACTAATTGGTACCTTAGAACTTGCATGCCTCAATGGTAGGTTTCCTCGCTTTCGATAGTGGGTTTTCATTATTGAGCCCTGATCGGGAAATGTCGCCGAGTGTTCGACTTCAACTCATTTATTCACATTAATTGGATTGTACCAGAGTACCTTGGGAGTCATTGACATTCATGGTGATTTCCCTCGCACTTGTTAACGCTATACACCAATGACTGGTAATCAAGTGGTTTCTACCATGTTCGACTTCAGCACATGTATTCACATGGTTAGATTCGTACTATAGAGTGGTGGAGATGAAGACCCTTGATATTTTCTGACAGATCCAGGTTGTGATGGAGTATATTCAGTGTACTTTTGGATAGATTCACATTGTATGTCTGGTGGCTATGTTAAAATTTGAAACTTTAACACATAGATCCATAGTGTATATTTGGTGGCTATGTTTAGATTTGAGTCATATCGACATGGATCCACAATGTATGTTTGGTGGCCATGACCTATCTTACTTGACATGTATCTTCGAATGTTGGCATTTATGCTTTGAGTCATTTGTATTCTGAGTATGGAATGCCTACCTCAGTGATGATTTATTATTGTACTATATTTCCTTGTTTGTTGGCAAGTTTCCGACCGTCTGTTCCGTGTTCCTTACACACACTCGACAAAGTATTTCAGCTATCACTCTGTTCTAACTTCATACTTTGGGGGCCTCTCTGTTACACATTATTTTTGTCATCCCTATGACCATTAATGATGTAAACCTATCTTTTGCCTTCAGAAGGGTCAATGACCTAAGTTCCTGAAGAGAGAAGGGAGAAGAACTTTTCCTGAGAAAAGAAGTTGCATTTTCCTTTGTAAAAACCCTATAAAAAAGGAGGTTCGCAGTTTGCTATATAGGCAGGATGCGAGAATGCATGATTCTCACAGGTTGCACCATAGATGGGTTGCGAGATGTTCACAGGTTGTTCTATAGGTAGGGTGCGAGAATGTTTACACGTGGGAAAAATGAGTGTTTTCTCGAATCTTCTAGAAGGAGAAACTTCTATGGTGAGGTGGCATCCGAATGGTTTGGATTTTACTCACTTTCATGATTTAGTGGGATCATCCTAACCTCCTCACCTTATACTCTTCAACTTATAAAAGGAGAGGAGCTCTCATGGAGAAAGTTAGCTTTGGAGCTTTTGGGATTGGCTAAGTTGGATTTGGCTTGGAATTATTATCTTGGTTAGAGTGGTTTTGAGTTTTTCCTTTGTCAAGATAGATTGTGAATATTATTAGATCTGTGCTCTCAGAATTGTTGGAGTAAAAGTGTGTGGGGAATGAAGGACAGTTGGAAGGGACCTTACGACATCAAGGCCATGGTTGTAATCTCTCTTTCACATTTAATATGATACAATAATATGATGCTTTCCTTTAAATCTTGTTGTGTTTTATTGTATGATTCCTTGATCACATACATAGGTTTATATCGAGTTTATGCTATTACTATCATTTTGGTTGGTTGCGTTCTTTTGCAGGTTCATCATTGTATGAGCGTTGGAACAGATCTAGGATGGCGATGGCAAGAGGAAGCGACGTTTAATGGTATGTCACCTATCCCTCTTTAGTTAGTAAATTCAATATTTAAAACTTAAGGAAAGCGTCATGTTCTGGTGTGTTTTGTTCTAAATCTAGGTGGATCTAGGGAGATTAATTAGTGTCCGCACCTACCGATTTTTCCGATAACAATTAGTCATAAACCCAGTTCATTTTGAAATTCAAACAACATCCCAAGGAGAAGTACACACATGTGATGAATATTAATTGTTTTTTGGCAGGGGTCAAACCCCGACTTCCAACACTATAGGACCAAACTGGAAGAACCCCACAACCGATCATGTATGAGGATTATAGTTTCATCCTTTTCTCTTTTGAATTTGAATCATATCCACCCTTTGACCAGGAGGTGATATTGGGGGGTATATCCCATAATTTTTCACCATCCCTCTTCCAACCAAAGTATAAGAAAGTCTCCTTTTACCAATTTTCCAATAAACATACCCACCAGGGCCTATTCCATCAATCCTTCGATCCTATCCACACCTACATCAGGTCTGAGCACGAGGTTTACCTTGTCCTTTCTACACATAATACAATTTTTTCCTTTCCTAAGTCTCATAGCATCATGGATTAACTTCATATCTAAGATTCATGCATTAATATGTGACCTTAGATTTTTCCCCGATAAAAACTCTCTCAGCCCTTCCATAGCTTGGTGAGATTTAAGGACATTAAACTCCACCTTATATTTCTTCCTTAGATTCATAAATATTGAAGGCTCCACAGTTGGAAATACATTAATCCTTGTCTCATTTCCTTTATGGTTGGAGTAATATGGCCTCATCTAATGATCTCTATCATTCATCGAGGGAATGTCTCGCTCGACCCTTGGCTCGCCAATTGGCACAATATGTCCAAGAATATGAGGAATCACTTGATAGTTTAGATCCTTAAAATCTCGTGCATCTCTTTTTTAACCAATTCATCATGTGTCCAAAAGATGGATGATGGACTCAGTGAGTCATCCTCCCTATATACCACCATGTCTAGACCGGGATCCATGGCTTTGGTGATAAACTAGGCCATGACTATAGGATTTAGGGACCTAGAAAATAAACCCTGTAAAAACCTTAGGATGACCCATCACCTTCATTAGGCCTCAAAAACACCGAGCTCTCCACTTACTATAGACCCAAAAAATTCCCAACATGTACCCACAAGTTACCTTTAAGATTGCTTAAACATTTTTGTATTTACAATGTTTCTTAAACCAACCACCACTAAAATGAAAAATGGTAAAAATGTCTTATTAAGAGTCATTTAAGATCACTTAGTATGTCCACTTGCACCACAAATTTTTTATTTTTATGTTAAGTAAATCAAATATATCAATGTCAAATCCTGCTACTATTGGTTTCTATGGCCCTTGTTCTTTAAGGTGACCCAAGTTTGAAACTTGGTTAGTGGGAAGGAGACACATAAAATCCAACCATGCTAAGAGTTGGTATGGCCCAAATAGAATGCAATCCCCTGAAGTGGTGACTTTGATGACTTAGAGACCCATCTTCATAATTTCTTAAACCATAGGCTAATCCAACAAATTACATACTAACTAAGAAACACACACACACATATATATAAATTCAACTAATTAATAGATACAAAACCATAATTTAAATATATATAAGACTTACAACGAAAAGTTGAGTTTAAAAATTACAATAAAAAATTAAATAAAATACTTTTAAGATGAAAAAAATGACCAAAAAGAATTACTAGATACAAAGAATCCATTTTTAAGATATTCCATGTTAATACGAAAGTACACAAAAGCTAATTTCAAAATGGGTGAAACTTTTCCATATTTTTAGTTACCAAAATACAAAAGGAATAAGATCGGCTCAAGTCTTCCCCAAGTATAACGTTCAATAAACCAATCCATATTAAAAGGCTTAATAGGTGAAAATGTCTTATTGAAATCCACCAAGATCTTGATCGAATGCTTCGCGAACTCAGAAAAAAGTTATATTCTTGATCGAAGAGCTTCG
>ML779740.1:373206-394024 GCA_009831015.1 Picea engelmannii | reverse complement strand
TGGCCTAAAGCTGACATAATTAAAATAACATTACTAATCTAAATTACAACTAATGGCCTAAAGCCGACATAAATAAAATAGCATTACTAATCTAATATGCCCCAATTAAGGGGTAATGAGCCAACATTAGGGCTTAACACAATCTTGAATGCCTATCAAGGTGTAGAATAAGGATTATCATGACCATGAAACCTTCTAAACTATCGAAAAAGGGATCATATAGTAGGAAACCTTCTAAAATATAGACAAAGGGATCATATAGTAGAAGCATGAGCTAGGACTAAGGGCCAAAGGATGTCCAAGAGATGATGATCATAAATATCATAGGTGATCCATATCGATAAATCACAACTCATGTCACATAATAAACATACAATAATTTTACTGATGCAATACCCCGGTTTTGAGCCCCATATTAAATAATGTATTTTTTGAATTTATGAAAGGCCAGGGTGCCCAAATAATTAAAATAGGCTAGGGTGCCTAGGAAATGTAATGTTTTGATCATTATTAATAACAAATACATCACTGACAGACAAGGACAAGAGTTATAGGGGGCTATGATTCCACAAGAGAGGAGGCTTTAGGGGCTAAGTGATTATTTTATATTTTTATTTACCCATTTTTGTTTTTATGGAGAATAACAGTTACATGAGCTTCTTGGGGGAAGGCCATATGGTTCTTTAATTCCAATAAATACATAAACTAATTTTTGGTATGTTTAGGGGTTCGCTCACTCACTCATTTTTCATTGTTCATTATTCACACTATTCATTATGTTCTCTCTCCATTCGTTCTTTCAACCATTCCTGATTCCTCATTCATTTTGATCTTGGATTGGGAAAGCAAAATGAATTGTGGAGATGAGCCATGATTTTTTTGGAAGTAATAACTGTTGGTGTATTCCAACCATGAATTAATGCCTTCATGTTTGAGATGCATTGGCATGTGTTAAGTTTTTCCCACAATTGTGAATCTTGAGAGTCCCATCATGGATATTCTTGACCAGATGAATTGGAGCCCTCGAAGGAGGTGGAAAGCCTAAGGGACTACATGGCATAGAAGGGGGTCCAATCTCTTGGGTTGTGCATTTTGGGTAGAAGAGAGATGGTGTACTTTGTATTGTTGTGTGTGTCGAGAAGCCTATGAGAGCTTGATTATTGACTAGTTTGGGAAGCTGAGTGACACTCTGGAACTATCCTTGGGAGTGACATTGTTGTTGAGACTTGAAACAACAATTTCTACAGTTGGGTGGAATTTCCTTGGTATGCAACCAGTTGGTGATTCATTTCATTAAATATAAGTGCTCTTTTTCATTTTTTCATCTTCTTATACATTTATTGTCACTATGTATTGATTAATATCTCTGAGCTGTGCATTTTTTATGTGTTTGATTGTTGGTTATTGCTATGCATGGCATGCTTAAACATTATTTATATTGTAGCATGAAACTTGATCTCTACATGTGAATATTTCATGCCTATTAATTAATTAAAAAATTATTAGAATTTGAAATTAGTTTAGAAACAAGATTGAAGTAGCATGCCCAACCTATGGGTGGTTGGGTACGTTATAGATTGGTACCAGAGCTTATAATTGAAACAATGGGATGGTATGGGCCGAAACTATTGTATAGGGTATTATGGTTAAGAAATAGTATGTCTTTGAGATTTTAAATCTCATGAGATCAAACGAAATCCAGAGCGTTGTGCAGATAGAGATCCTTTGTAAAGGATCATGGAATCATGATCACTCCGTTTTGAATTCTAGAGAGATCACAATCGTTGAATTAAGGAATTCTATATCGTTAAATTAGAAGTCACATGAATGAGGACTATCAGATAGAGGTGAAACGAGAGGATGGGAGAGCTTAAGTCACAACTGTTAGATTGAACTGATCAATTATCAACCATTGATTGAAGCCAAGAAGGAGATGGAAAATTATGGAACTTCTCCACTTCGGTCATTATTGGAGATATGGCAGAAGCATGAAATCTTGAAGTCAGAAGTTGCGAAGTCCCATCATTCATCTGATTTGATAGGAAGTTTGGGAGTCATGCGAACCGTAGATCCAAAGTTGAAGGATAGCAAAGTTTTGGGACTTTGGAACTTTGCCATTTCACCTATTATTAGAAACTAGGAAAATACATGAAATGTCGAAGATGCGAAGTGTCGAAGCCACGAAGTGAAAATCCGCAGTTCATGAAATCACACAAGCCGTTATATATGGGGCAGAGAAATGTGGACTGTCTGCTTGGTTGATGAGGTGTCTTATGCCACATGGCAGGGTTTACATGTGAGGGAACATGTCACATGAATAAAGTTCCTTTTTTATCTCAACTTGTCCATTCCTAGGTGACACGTGGCACACATACCAAGGGTCCATGTCACCATTGGTGAAATCAGCATGCAATGTCTCCAAGATTATGGCCTTCGAGAATGTCTAGCATCTCTATCAGAAAAAGTGTAGAAGGTTGAAGTTGTGAATAAACTCAGATCATCGACCTAAACTACCTTTAGGAATTTTCTCAACCATTAGATCAAGGAGTGGAAGGATTTCGTAAGCACTTCGGCAAGTATCACTTTGGGGGAGTTGAATGACTCAAGAGTTGTAATATCCTAGAGTCCTAGAGCGTCGAAGTCCCGAAATGAATAAGTGACATCCATCCTGATGCTTGATTAAATCATGGCCGTTGGATTAATTAGTGGAAGGATAGTGTAAGCAGAGGTGTTAACCAATGACAAGCGATCATCGTCACTTTATGACCACTTTGGTAGGTAAAACTTCGGGGGATTTGAACAACTTGAGTGTTGTAATGTCCCAGAGTCCCAAAGCATCGAAGTCCCAAATTAATTAAGGATCGTCCATCCTAGCACATGATTAAGTTGTGATCATCAATTTCATGGATCCTCCAGATGGGTCGAAATCATCCAGTCAACGAGAGAATAAATCTCAACCCTCCAATCTATTAGTAGAGATAATATAGGTGCTTCAATGAAGTTTTCTTTGAGGATTATTACTTTGGAAGAGGGCATGAATGCCGAAGTACGGAGGACTTGGTTCCAGAACTAGTCTCATGCTAAGGTGAAGGGGTTGATTAGAGGAGTGAAAGGCATAGAAGTAAATAAGATTGCGAACACTTTTTTGAACGAGGTCTTGTGTGGAAGAATACAGAGAAGGGTGCTAAACAGTGAATAAGCTCATGGGTTCGAGCCCGCAGTCACAAGGAAAGTGGATTGTAGAAAGAATTTGTGCATAATTTGAATTATGTACCAATTTAAAGGGGATGTGGAATAATTCGACAAGATCCTATTGCAAAACAAAAAAAAGGGTGTAAGTGACTTTTTCGGGAAGCCATCACTTTCAGTTTAGATATCAAATTGGGGAAAGAGTATAGTCATTGGAAAGATGATTTGGAGGAGAATAACATTGAATTGTTATAATTTGGAGAATGATAATATATTTCTTCATGAATTGAGAAAAAAAAGGACATATAGCATTGTTTGGAATTTTTTTTATAATATGCATAATTCTAACAAAATTAGGGGGTATAAACATATCAGTTCAATATAAGAATGCATATTCAAGAAATGGAACAAGGATAGGGAGATTACAACCATGATAAAGAGGTAAAAGGGTAAAATATCAATGCTGGTAATGCAGAGACATAATCAAATGGGCACAAGAGTAGAGGAGAGAAAAACACCTTATTAGATCCTATGATAAGCCTAAAAATAGAAGTGGAGAGTTAGAAACTAGACAAACATAGGTTTATGAGAGAACAAAGTTAGATAACTGCTCAAGTAATGAAAATATTAAATCAGTTGCAGAGGAATAAAAATAATGGATCAAACTCAATATGGGATAAAGAGGGAAGATATATTGAAAGAAGAGATAACTACAATAGAGCTATTTATTCAAGAAGTGCTACCAGAACTGGTAGACATCACTGACCTAACTAAACAAGGAAATTTTATGCATCAGAATATTCCATAAGCATCCCAAAAGTGTCTCTTGTTAGGAACCAAAGAAGAAGACATGAATTTGATAGTTTGCAAGGAAAGTTGAGGAAGCTTAAGACACCATCCTTTGATGGTGAAAGAGAAAGGGAATATGATGTTGAAGCATGGTTTCTTGGACTCAAGAGGTATTTTCAATTGCATAACTACTCATCAAACCTGGAAGCCATAATTTCCACATACCATTTACATGGGAAAGATGTTATATAGTTGGATCAACTGAAGCAAGTTGAGAACATTAATGAGAATATGATCACTTGGAAGCAATTCCTGAAATATTTTCAGGAGTACCTTTCCAAGCACTTCTATGACAATAAGATTCAATAATTCTTTGAACTCGAGCTAGGAAGCATGACCATGGCAAAGTATGAAAATAAGTTCTTGGGATTGCTAAAGTATGTGGGGTTTATAAAATATGAGAAATTGAAAATAAAGAGCTTTTTAAATGGACTTCCATCCTTTTATAAAGAGAAGATTCAATATGATGAACCCAGGACTTTGACTGAGACCATCAGGAAGGATAAGTACCTATATGAGCAAGGAAATGGAAGAGAGTCTTTGCAGAAATATTGGAAGGATAAGAAGGAGGAGAAGTGTGACCAAGGAAAGAAAGGATTCAAACCTCCTTTCAATATAAATAGTACAAATATAAATAATCAATACCAACCTGCTAAGGATGAATCCAAGAGAGAAGACTCCTTGGGGAAAAGGGGAATACCACCAATCCAATGTTGGGGATCCAAAGAAGATCACATGTACAAGGATTTTCTTCACATAAAATACAAAGTGAAGATCATGCACAACATCCAAGAGGCTAAAACAATAGAAGACATGGGAAGAATATATGAAACCTTAGATGATTGACAAGGAGAGTACCAATCCAATATGATCGAGGTGGAAGGTAAGATCATTAATCAACATGTTGTTATTTTAATTGATTAAGGAGAAAGTCATTGTTACATTGATCCTAAAATAGTGGATAGATTACATTTGGAGAAAAGTAAGCTTGAAAATTCAAGTTTGGTTCAACTAGCCACTGGAACCAAAAGAAGGATCAATGATATGGTCATAGGTTGTTCCATAATTCTAAACAAAGTGAATACTAATGTTGATCTAAATATTATACCATTGGGGCCTTATGATATTCTAATTGGAATGTATTGGTTGGACAAGCATCATGTTGTGCTAGATTTTCATAGAAAGACATTTACATGTCTTGATGAAGAAGGAAAGAAGAGCAATGTGAAAGGAGTTCCAAGACCCATTTCTATAACGGATATTTCAGCCTTATAGCTGAAGAGATGTTTCAAAAATGGATGTCAATTGTATACATCCCATGTGGAGGATCCAAAAAAGACAAAGGGGTCAAGCCTTGAAGAATTTTTGGTACTACAAGAATTTGAAGATGTATTCCAAGAAATACCAAGGTTTCCACCAAAGAGGGAGATAGATTTTTGTATTGATTTAGTGCCAGGAGCTACCCCGATATCAAAAACTCCTTACAGAATGATTACACAAGAATTAAAATAATTACAAATGGAGTTGGAAGAATTATTGAAGAAAGGGTACATACATCCAACTGCTTCACCTTGGGCAACACTAGTACTCTTTGTCAAAAAGAAGGATGGAACATTGAGGATATGTATTGACTTTCGACAGTTGAATAAATCCAACGTGAAGAATAAATATCCTCTATGAAGAATTGATGACATCTTTGATTAACTAAGAGGGGAAAATATATTTTCAAAGATAGACTTTAGATCAGGATACCATCATGTACGAATCAAGGAAGAAGACACCGATAAGACATCCTTTAGAACCAGGTATGGGAATTATGAATTTGTAGTGGTGCCATTTGGACTATCCAATGCACCAGCTATATTTATGTGCTTAATGAATGGAATATTCATAAATTGTTTGTATAAGTTTATCATAGTATTCCTAGATGACATACTCATTTATTCTAAGTAAGAGGAAGAGAATGAACATCACCTAAGATTGGTATTGCAAGTGTTGAGGGAACATTAGTTGTATGCCAACCTTAGTAAATGCTCTTTTTACCAAGAATAGATCCATTACTTGGGACACATTATTTCATAACAAGGTATAGTAGTGGATCTAGAGAAGATTGAAGCCATTAGAGGATGGACAACACCCAAGAATGTTTCATAAGTTAGATATTTTATGGGATTAGTTAGTTACTACATAAGGTTTATAGCAGGGTTCTCTAAGATTGCTCATCCCATCACTTCTTTGCAAAAGAATGGAATTAAATTTGAATGGACAACTTAGTGTGAAGACAACTTTAATTTGTTGAAATAATTTCTTATTAGTGCACTTGTTTTAAATATTGTTGACCCAAGTGAAAGTTTTGTGCTATGTACAAATGCATGCAAGGAAGGACTTGGTGGAGTCCTCACTCAAAATGAACATGTCATTGGTTATGAGTCCAGAAAGATTAAGGAACATGAGAGGAACTGTGCCACACGTGACGTGGAACCTATTGTCATTGTTCATGCATTTAATATGTGGAGGAATTACCTCATGGGGAAGAGATTTGAACTAAGAACAAAGCATAGTGGTCTGAAATATCTTTTTGAACAACCAACTTTGAATGTCAGGAAAATGAGATGGCTGGAATTTTTAAGTGAATACGATTTTGACATCAAGCATATCAAAGGAAAAGAAAATAAATTTTTTGAGGCACTTAGAAGAAGATTACATCTCATGCATGCTACAATCATTAGTATGCATCAATCATATTTAAAGAGCATAATTTTAGATGTTGTTACAGATCAACATTACATACAATTAAAAGAAAGCTTATAGCAAGAAAATGCACAATGGAAAATTAAAGAATATGAGATGAAGGAAGATGGATTACTTATGAATAAAAATAGAAGTTATGTTCCTAGTTCTATAGAACTTAGAAATTTTGTATTAAAAGAAATGCATGATGTTCCATATGTCGTACATCTTGGTTACCATAAAACAATTGCAGTGGTAAGAATCCAATTCTTCTTTCTAGGAATGAAAAAATATGGTGTTGATTACATTGCTAGATGTATGGAATGTCAAAGAAATAAGGTTGAGCATAGGCACCCAATGGGTTTGCTACAACCATTACCAAATCCAAAGAATAAATGGGAAGTGGGAATCATTGATTTTATAACTAAATTTTCGAGGACAACAAGACAAGATGATTCAATCATGGTAGGGGTTGATAAATTGAAAAAATGTTGCTCATTTTGTTCCTATAAAAATGACTCATACAACAACTAATATTGCAGAAATTTACATGAGGGAGATTGCTAGGTTGCATGGGATACCTAAGGAAATTGTTTCAGACAGAGACACAAAGTTTACTTCAAATTTATTGAGGGGATTATTTAAAGTATTTTGTACAAAGATGAACTTTAGCACAACATACCATCCACAATCATATGGGAAGACAGAAAGAGTCAACCAAGTAATTGAAGACATGTTGAGGATGTATGTGATGGATAAGCAATCTAGGTGGTAGGATTAATTGCACTTGGTTGAGTTTACCTATAATAATGGGTATAAAGCTTCATTGGAAATGAGCCCATTTGAAGATTTGTATGGTAGGAAATGCAATAATCTGATGAGTTGGGACAACCCAACAAATAGAGTAGTACTTCGGCTAGAATTGCTAAAGGATATGAAAGACTAGATGGTTAAAATTAAGCATAATTCAAAGGTAGCTCAAGATAGACAAAAAATTTATGTAGATAAGAACATTAAATATAGAGAATTTAAAGTGGGGGAGCATGTTCTTTTAAAAGTGAATCCCGACAAGAGATCTTTGATGTTGGGTAATTGTACAAATCTAGTAGCTTGATTTTGTGGTCCATTTGAGCTATTGGATAGAATAGGGTCAGTTGCATACATGCTTGCATTGTCTGCGTCCATGAATCTGCATAATGTATTTCATGTTTATTTGATAAAACAAATATGTACATGATCCTTACCATGTTATTTATTGACATCTGATTCAGATAGAGACAAAGGGAGACTTTCAGGTCCAGCCAATGCAGATATTGGAAAGAAAAGTCAAAATTCTTCGTAATCGAGTTATAGAGATGGTAAAAGTCGAGTGGACCTGCTACGCTCTTGAAGATGGTACATGGGAGCATGAATATTCCATGTGGGAAAAGTACCCACAACATTTTTAATAAATTTTGAAAAATTGATTTCTTTTTTATATATGCACTGAGGACAATGCCAAAATAAGGGGGAGGGGAATACCCTAGTTTTGAGCTCCTTATTAAATAATTTATTTTCTGAATTTATGAAAGGCCAGAGTTCCAAAACAATTAAAAGAGGTTAGTGGGTAAAATCGTGAAGATGGGTAAAACTTTTTCTTGTTTTATGAGAAAAAGAGATGTATTTTCACAAGTTCTTCAACTTCTGACATACAAAAGTATTTTTTTTATTTATAATTTCACTTTACAGTAAAAACAAAACTTCTGAAGAATTTTGTTGGCTTTCCAATAACTATTTTTGAATTTTTTTTTATTAAGATTTGATATGTCAATTTGACAACTGTTTAACAGTATGTTCCTTGAACATGAAAGGAATGATAATGAGTTATTTTTTCCCACAACAATATATCTATTATTAAACTTATATTTTTAAGAAATGAAATATACTGCAACAATCTACAGAAACTCTATTTTATTATGACTATAATTTTGAATCTAACGGATGAATATTATAATTTCTAGAATTTTTTGAAGTTGACCAAGCTGAAAACGCTGTAGATTTTAAACATGTGTTTTCCCACACCTTGTATCTATCTTAATTTTTACTTAAAAGAAAAATCTAAATATACCCTTTTGAGAAGAACAGTTTAAGGATTATGAATATATTTTTTTCTAAAATTTTCACTGTATATTTTTAGAGATACAAATATTTCATTTCACTGAATCATAACGTCTGCTGAAAATATTATGCAGTGATTTTTTAAAAAAATTAAATAAAATTAGATAAAATAATGAAAATGAAAAAAAATTATAGGAATTGAAAGTAGATTCAATTTTGCAAATGCTGGTGTCATTTTCAAAACCAAATTCTAAGTATTTGCAAGAGTCTGCAACCTCCAAAGTTCATGTAAGCTTGGGGGGAATTCTCTGGTTTCTTAATACAGTCCCAATTTTTAGTTTTCGGCTGAAAACCTAAATTCTAACAGAAACCGTAAAAACTAAACGATTTCCAAGGTTTCTGGTCGAAAAAACCTTTTTTTGGCCGAAAGATTGTTGAGCAAATTCTGTTGGTCGAAAAAAATGAAAAGACACGTCATATCATTTCATTTCGTACCAAATCATATAAATACACTTTTGGCCAAACACATTTAACAAAATTCATCGGATGGTTGGATAGATATGAGCTCAGGGAAAGGGATTTCAAAGCATTTATATTACTGATTGCAGTTGTATTCTTTTCTTTCTTGATTTCTTCCCTCTGTTCTATAGGCTTCATTGGAGGATCAATATCGATACATGATGGTTTTCTAGAGAACCTAAACAAAGTTTTGAATCATCTTTTTGGGTTTTTTTGAATAAGGTAATTGATGTTTGTTCAAGTTTTTATTGGAATAACAATTTATATGTTGAAAGATAAATGTTGAGCATTTTTTCAATATGAAGTCTTTGTTGAACATATCTTTTACATATAACTATAAAAGTCATGGGAAACAAAAGTTTACACAACAAAAAATTTGATCTCACTCGAGATGATACTCACCAAAACGAACAAAGGAAAGAGAATTATTGGAGAAAGAAATGAGAACATGCAAATATTGAAGAAAGAAATGATGATAATGTAAATAGAGATTTTCAACAAGAAGAAGTCCAACTAGGCATGCATGCACATACTGTCTGTAAATAGAGATTTTCAACAAGAAGAAGTCCAACCAGGCATGCATGCACATACTGTCTGTACTAAAAGTATAGAGGTCAAATTTAAAATATAGTTTGATAATTGATTGTAATTACAATTTGATGTTTTTCCAAAAACATAAATAGATTTGTCTCATAATGTCAAAAAAAGACGTTGAAATCGAAATTGAAGCAAAATACATCGAAACCAAAATTGAAGCAGAAGACGTTGAAACCGAAATTGAAGCAGAAGATGAATCACCTATAGGTATGTACATAAATTTATATAATACAAGATGAATACTTGTATATGTAGTTTAGTGAATTTATGTTCGGGTTTTGTTTTTTTATTAGAAACTTTAATTTGAAATATGCAGGAGAATATATCAACATTGATGATGAAATATTAGAAAATGTTGATACTGACAAATTTGGGAAGAAAAAAGCTAAGCATTATATAAGATATCGAGCTAAGAATATGAATAATACTTTTTTCAAAGATGAATCAATAATAGTACAAGCTCAACTTATACTCAGTCTAATGAAGTCAAGAAAGTTAAAAGAAGCTACATCATTATTGGGTATTCAAAAGTTGACAAAGGATACAAAGGTGAAACAAAATGTCTTTGACAATATAACTAGTGTATTAAAAGCTTTTGGAAAATCTAAAAAAAAAAGATGTCAGTGTTGCACGTAGAGTGATACAAACAACAATTGTTTCATCTAGCATTATAAAAGATCATTTGACATGACACATGGAAAAATGATGGGAACGTCAAGAAAAACATTGCACAAACATAGAAAATTTTGATTTCAAATAGTGCAAATGATGAACTGGCGTGCTGGACAGTGATTTCTAGACAACCCTTCAAAGAAAGACTTACAGAAAATGTTATAGAATTGGCCCGTAATTGTTGGTTGGAAGAATCTCATGTTTCACCACATACAAGGGATGTTTTGAAATGAAGAATAGCACAAAAACAATATGAAGAACATCCAAAACATATATTATCAATGAGACAAACAGAATTGTTCAATAAGTTCAAAGAAGAGCATAGAGAAGTTAAAATTTCCATCAATACATTTGTCCAACAAAAAACATGGTTTGTTAGACCCATCATAGTTCATGACACTTGTTGTTATCCTTATCATATGTAATTTGAGTTGTATTATGAAGCTTTTTTGGATTTTGGTAAAACTTTATGGCTAAGTTCACCTACTCGTTCCAGATTCCATACTTTTATATCTGAAATTCTATGTGAAAGAGAAGATGATGATTTATTTTACAAAAAAAAATGTGTTAGTGGAAAGAAATTTGATTGTTGTGGAAATATAAGTTTGTTTCATTAAAAGTATCATATTGATATGAATGATCAATAATTTTCTAATATAACAGTCAATTGGAAGAGATATGAATATATCAAGAGCACGGCTCCACGTTCTTCAAATGTTATTTCCAAAAGGATTGATTTGAAGGTAGATAAAATTTGTGTGATAGATGTTTTGAAGAAGTTTGAGGAAGAAATTTATAAATACACCAAGCGTTCACATAGAGCTCGATGGAAATACCTACAATTCAAACAATCCCATGAAATGTTTCCATGAGGGAAAATTTTGTTTGTAGTTGATTTTGCAAATAATTACACATTCGTTGCACAAAAAGAAATACAGAGTGAATATTATCATTTTGATCAAGTCACGATATTTTTCCACGTTCTATATAGACATGCTCAATGGAGTATTGATAACATAGAAATCACCAACGACAATCAACATGCTATTAAAGAATATCACTTTTATAAAAGTGATGATCGAGCACAAGACACACATTATGTACAACATTGTTTTGATAAATTTTATGATTCATTGGAAGAACATGAAATCAGATTCGATCAACATTGGATATGGTAAGATGGGCATGTGGGTCAGTTCAAATCTTCACGATCATTCTATTGGTTATGTCGTCTTCATAAAAAATTAAACATTAGACATTGTTGGAATTTTTTTGAGACTAGTTATGCAAAAGGAGAGCATGACGGTGCAGAGGCGTGTGTAAAACAAGAACTTTGAAGGTATCAGATGAACCCTCATGCCTACCGATTTGAATCCACTGAACAAGTTGTTGAATGGTGAAAAATGGTGCTAAGCCATGAATATAATCCTTCAAGAGATGTGCACAAGTGTGTCTATATATAAATGTTACACATGTACACATGATATTTTTATTTGAATGTGTTCAAATTTATATTCAATCTGCAATCATTTTCTTGAGAGATTTCATGTTAACAAGCTCTTGTCTTGTGTAGGTTTTTTTGGTATGTTGGAATCCAAGATCTAAATAGATCAATCTCATACGACGCCAATACAATACCTAGGACTCGGAAAATACATTCAGTTAAAACAAAATGTTATCAAAATGTGTTTTCATTTGATAGAAGAAATGAGTCTTGGTTTTGTTCAGTTTGCATAAAGGAAACAAAATCCATAGATATTTGTGAAAATGAAAAATACAGAATATGTTAAAGCTTGGAGACATACCAAACTTAATGTAAAAGGGAAAATGCCACTTGCAATCTCAGAGGATGTGGAATCAAATGAAACTATAGTGTCAGTTGATGACGATAGAGTTTTTAATCTTGTTAGAGAAGGTAATTTTTATGTTTAATTTTTTTCAAATAACTTGTATATGTACTTGTGTGATAATATAACATGAACTATTTGTTGTCCAATATATCCAATTATTTGCAAGAGATGTCTTTGCCATGGTTGCACCTGTAGACAACAATGAAAACATGAAATATTATTTTATGCGATGAACAAAACAAAAGATGAGGCTATTAGAAGATTTTGCTGATAATGGTTTTATATATGAAAGAGGATCCATTTTATTGAAATGATATTTTTTTCAAGAAACCCATCAAACTGTAAAAACTGCTAAAAATAGTAAATTGTCAAAATTGCTAGAAAATTGTTTTGAGTCAGTTGGAAAAGGTTGGTGGCCACCGATATCCACCTGGATCACCAATACTCATTCACTTTCAAGACTACAATTCAGATGTCACAAGTTGTCAATATAGTCATTTGGTATGTGCAATGCGCCTAAAGTTAATAGAAGTTCAATAATAATAAAAAAGTTAGAAAATGGAAAATGTCCAAAGTCGATCATGAACAAATAATTGAAGATGGAATACCATTACGATGTTTTTAAACAAGTGGCACATGTACATTCCATAATTTTTTATTTTGCATTGAAATTACATGTATTTATGAATATATAGGATTCTAGAATCATTTCCAGTTTAGTTTACTTTCATGGTCTATTCAATTAAGAAAAGTTGTATTTCCCATTAATTATAAAGTTTATCAAACCTTATTTACAATTTCAGGGAAGAACCAATAGATTGTATCTAGGGAACCTAAATTTACTTTGGATGATTATACTTTAATCCTACAAATTATCCAAATCATATACAAAAATCCTTTAATGCATGTAACCAATTTACTACATATAGAATAAATGCATTCATTATTTGCAATTTGATTGTTTAATGGTTTTTCATATGAAAAGGATAACTTCATATCAAAACTAGGACCCTTTTCCATGTGATTATAAGGGACTATTGATGGCTTAGAAAAACTTTAAATTATGATAAATTTTAATATCAATATAAATTTCAATGAAGACCGCTTACTTATATTAAATTTGATGACTTGTTTTGACTATTTATATTGTTGGACTTGTATTAAATTTGATGACTTGTTTCGACTATTTTCAACCATATTTCCAAACAGGATATATATAAAAAGGGTATGTATAGAAAACTCCAGATCATTCTTAAAAAACACAAATAAAATATGGTTCAACCATATTTTATATGTGTTTTTAAACCATTACACCAATCAAAATTATTTTATGAGCATTATACCAATCGGAATTGAGTTGTATACAATTATATTTTTTTTAGTTTTGAGTAACTAGAGAATCCCCCTTGTTACAAGAATATGGACATAATTGATGTTGATATTATCATGAAAAAAAACCCTAGTGATCCATAGCAATACCTCTGTGACTCTCTATTAGCTCTGACATATGTGGTTGTACCTACTACATGATTTGTGTTGGGGAAAACCAATTCCCTGTAACTATGTGAATAGAATGAGCCAAGGCGGGGGGGACCCCCTTGTACAACAATGTAACAACCAACGATAGAGTGGGAACACAGGCCAAACGACCCACCTTTGAGCCGCTGTAACACCTAAGAGAGAAAATCTTGACCAACGAACATGAACTCAGAAAAACAATGGATGTAGATCCAAGCACGTCTCATCCAAAGGAATCTCATGGATTTGAACCTGGTAAGTGCATCCCTCAATCAGAAAAACCCCCTAGATATCTCATTCGCTCAACAAGGGTAGGTGAACACACCCAGTTCATGAGGGAACATGCCTTAATCGGCAAGTTCTTGGGACTCTAGCCCTTTGAACAAGATTTAACACGCTGGATCAAAGATTGGTGGAACGCTAAGGGGGACTACAGGGTTCAACTCAGCTCCAAAGGGTTCTTCACAATCATCCCTTACAACCTGGAAGACAAGGATAGAATCTTTTACAATGGGCCATACTTCTACAACTTAGTCGGACTATTCCTACAATTCTGGATAGACTGTCTCAGTCTAGAAAAGGAATACTTTAGAATGTCCCCTTGTCTGGATCAGGATCTACTCCCTGCCATAGGAGTACTGTATGGAAGAGATAATTATGGGAATAGAAATACCGTTTGAAGGTATTTCAAATCATCGAAGGCCACCAAACTGTGAAAATACACCTCTTATGCAAGGATCTATGTATACATGGATATCTCAAAAGCACTACGAAGTTCAGTAACCCTGGAATATCAGGATGAATATTGGAACCAAACCATCAACTATGAACATATTCCCTTTCATTGCAGGAAATGTCATGAGCATGGCCACCTCTTTTGGGATTCCCCCTAAATGCCAATGCCTCCAAAGACAAAGAACACAAGAGGAAAGATGGCTTCACCATAGTTACAGGCCGAAAAAGAAACCTACCCAAGAAGCAGAATCCAGATAGTGCCCCAAAGATCATCACCAAGAACTCCTACAATATCTTGAATCAGTTATGGGAAGAGGATGAGATTCAAGACTCTCACAAAGAAAAAATCCAACAGAAAGGAAAAATTCAAGCCACACACTCTGCCACCCAAAGTAAAGAAGATCACCAAGGAGAGAAAATAGGGGAACACGGGGACACTTTGATGCATCTTGATGAACAAGACCTAGTGGACATAGATCTAGAAAAGCTAGAGGAAGATTTTAACAGAAAAACCTGCAAACCATACATGTAGAACAACTCAGGAAAGTGCATAAAGTTTTCTTAGATTCCACATCTGGATCCATATCACAGCTAGGCATAGCCACAGACCCCAATACAGACTCAAAGCATGATCCAAGGGAAGGCAAAAGATGGGGATGAAAATCCACCCACCAACTCATCAAAGAGGTAGGAAACTTCATGCTCCACTTTGTCCAGATCCACAAGCTCTTGGAGGGATACCTCCACCCTCCTCCCCAATCATCATGATGAAATTCATAACTTCGAACATCAGAGGCCTCAATGGAATATCCAAGCAATGAACTATTCAAGACTATATAAACGTAGAAAATCTAAATGTGCTCCTACTATAGGAGACAAAGTGTGTTGGATCAAAGGAAGAAACTATCTTCCACCGATGCTAGCAAGGATGTGAATCCATACACACTGAATTCTTAGACACATAAAGAGGATTATAAATCTTATGGAATCCCATGACTATCATAATGGACCGACCCTTCTCTATTGTTGGTACGATCACAACCTACTTCACAGCCATAGGCTCGACCAATTAAGGGGCGATAAAAAATGTCTATGGACCCCAAAATCTATAGGACAAAGAGAGCTTCCTAAAGAGGTTAAAATCCATTAAACCACTTCTGAGCACACCCAACTAGATATTGGGAGGTGACTTCAACATGATACTTACTCTAGAGGAGAAAATTGGAGGCACCAGAAGACTAGAACAGGACATCAGTAAGTTCAGAACCCTCATCGATCAGTTAAATCTAGTAGATGTTGAGGCCCAGAATGACATCTTCACCTGGTCCAATCGAAGATCAGGATATCAATAGATTGCTTACTGACTAGATCATTTTTTGGTCGTGGAATCCCTATTAGTGGAGGATTCTTCCACGAGCAGGCTCAGATCATTGGCCTGTCTCACTCAGCCTAGACATAGGAGCAACACCAAAACTCTAACCTTTCATATTTGAGAAATTTTGGCTCTCTCACCATGATTTCCACAGGCTTGCAAAATCCTAGTGGAACCAAGAAGAAATAGAATATGAGACCTGCATGTACAAGTTTCAGCAGTGCCTCAAAACTTCAAGAAACAAGTGAAGCTATGGAATAAAACTACATTTGGGAATATACTTCAACTAAAGTAGGAAATCGAGGACAATATGGAAACTCTACAAAATACCTTCATCGCAGGAATCAGAACCAAAAGACTAATGAAGGAAGAGGAGGAGCTACAAGCAGAGTTAGAAGAACGAAAAAATCAAGAAGAAATCCTCTGGCATAAGAAATCCAAGGTGCAATGACTTAAAGAAGGAGAAAGGAACACTAAGTTATTCCACAGAGCTATGGTGCACAAAAGATACATAAACATGATAACTCATTTGGAGGACACTCAAGGTAATCGCATACAAGAGCACAACCAGATTGTTGAGGATATTACCAACTACTACAAAGAACTTCTAACAAAAACTAATACAGAGAGGAAGACATCAATTGAGAAAATAAGTAGGCGCATACCCACCCTAGTGACTCATGAGAAGAACAAGGCCCTAATGTGGCCCATCACTCAAGAATAGGTGGACTACGCAGTTAAAGAAATGGCCCCAGGAAAAGTGTCAGGCCCAGACGGCTTCACCACGGACTTATTCCATCACTGCTAGGACATGATTAGGAAAGAAGTTTGGTAGGTAGTGGAAGAATCTAGAACCTCAGTCCAAGTCATGTCAGCCCCCAACACCACTTTCCTCACCCTCATCCTAAAAGAGGAGAGAGTCACTCATCTAAAGCAATTCCGATTGATTTCCCTATGCAATGTCATCTACAAAATCAACACCAAAGATATAGCCACTCGTCTCAAGCCAATTCTACCCTTTGTAATATCCAGGGAACAAGAACACTACGTGGAAGGTAGACAAATCATATACAACGTCATCCTATCTCACGAGGTCATTCACTCGCTAAAGACAACCAAGACCACATGTATGCTTATCAAACTTGACCTCTCAAAAGCCTTTGACAGATTCAGTTGGTAGTACATGAGATCTATGTTAGAATCCTTTGGTTTTGAAAAACACTGGGTGGATTGGATCCTAAATCTCACTTCTTCAGCCTTTTTTTCCATACTGATCAATGGAGTTCCCTCACATCCCTTTTCCCCTTCTAGAGGAATTCGGTAGGGAGACCCCTCTCTCCCTTCCTATGTTTCCTAATGGAAGAGGGTCTGGGAGGCTACCTCAAAGCCTCGGTCCTTGAGGGAACCCTCAAAGGCCTTCCCTTGCACAAATTATAGCCAGCCCCCTTGCACAACTAGTTTGTTGATGATACCCTCCTCCTGAACAGTCCTAATGTTCAAGAGGCCAACAAACTCAAGTCCATTCTCAAAGACTTTATCAACGCTTTAGGAATGGCCCTCAACCTTGAAAAATCTAAACTCTACTTATTCAACACGCCGATAGCGGTCTAAAATCACATATCCTACCTCCTAGGAATACCTAAGAGTTCCCTTCCATCCAATTATCCTGGCAAACCCTTCACAGGGGTGCCTGCGCACTCCATTTCCTGGGATAGTCTTCTCCTCTCCATCTCCAATAGACTCAACAACTGGGCCTTCAGACCTCTTAATATTCTAGCTCGAATGGTGCTCCTCAAGTTACTTCTACAAGCCCTTCCAACCTACATGTTCATTGTCCTTGCTACACCTAAGTCATTCATTCATTCCATTAGAAACTTACAATGCAACTTCTTATGGAATGAAAACCAACCAAACAAAAAGTTGGCTTTAGTAGGCTGAGATAAGCTCTACAAGCCCAAAACCATGGGAGGCTTAGGGCTCTGTGACCCAAGAAATCTTAGCCAAGTCATGGGATCCAAACTGTGGTGGCGGTGGCTTAATCACCCCACATAATTTTGGGCACAAATATGGAAGCAACAATATTTCCAGGCCACGCCTGTCGATCAACTAATCAGATTGAATGACTAGATTCAGGTATCCAACATTTGGAACATGGGATGGCTCAACAAGAATCTAGATCAAAAACATGCTTTTTGGGAGATCAGGGATGGGGAAAGTGCATTATTCTGGTAGGACTCATGGCAGCAGTAGACCCCCCTGATTGGCATAGATGAACTTAGACCCCTTCAGCATGTGCTTCCACTTGTCACATTCTGACGGATTAAGAATACCTGATAAGAACTTGTCGTGGTGCACCTAGAAGATGGATCACTCGGAACTATAGCTCCCAGGGGAAATGAATCTCCAGGCACAGAAAACATATACAAACCAAAGGAAAATCCCCATTAGAAAAGGCCTGGATATTCTCAGATGGTGACACTCCACAATGGTCAACTTCTCAGTAAAATAATCTTACTACCTATAGGGGAACTATTCGGAGCAAGACAAGGGACGAATTTGGGGCAAGATCTGGAACTCGACACTCTAGCCAAAAGTTTCCATCTTCCTCTAGCTAACAGTTCAAAATCGCATCCTTATCTGGGATAATCTCAAAAAGAGAGGCTTTTTTGGGCCCTCAATTTTCCAATTATGCCAACAACAGGAGGAAACAATGGAGCGCATCTTCAACAACTACCACTACAGTCAAAAGCTCTAGGATCTTGGGTCTCAAATAATGCGACTGTCCAATAGAAACATAAATAACATTAGAGATACCATAGAAAATTAGGACTTACTCACCTATCGGAATCCCATTCTCACTCACATCTAGAATCTTCTACTGGGCTTCACTCTCTGGAATATTTGGAAGGAAATAAGTAAAATAATCTTTCAATCAAAATCCTCACCTTACACCTTAACCTGGGAAGGAATCATGCAACTTATTCGGGAAACAATCAAAAGCAGGCTTTGGAAGACCGAGGAATTAAAATGTAGCGCGAACTAATAGTTTATCCTTCACAACTGGCACCTTAATCTCGCTGACACCCCCACTTCTACAACAGTCACTAGCTGCCTCAGTAGCCCAACCTGCTAGACTCCCCCACTAATTGGTTTCATAAAAATAAATTTTGACGAGGCTTAAAAAGGGAATCTGGGTCCAGAAGGCTTCAAGGTAGTCCTCAGGAACTCAAATGGAGAAATCATACACCTAATGACAGGATTTATGGGTACAACAATAATAATGGAGCCGAGTTATGGAGCCTCCTGAGAGGAATCAAGGTTGTAATAGAGCACCACTTCAATAATATCATTGCAGAAGGGGGCACCCAGGTCATCATTCCGCTCATCACCAAAATCCTTCACGAAGAACACCCCCTGAATATTTCACCCTGTTAAAGACTCTCATTACTCTTGGAGGACTTCAGTTCCCTACTATGGCCCAACCTCACCATCATCCCCTCGCATTTAAAAGGGGATGCAAAAAAAGTCATAGATTGTTTGGAAAATGAAGGAGTGGCCACTATGATCGAGCATATCCACTGGAATGCCCAAATTTCTCCTCGCTCTAAACTTTCAGGTCAATGTCAAAATTTAGCCAACAGGGACTACCCAACCTCGGATGGGGTGACACGTTGCACACGTGTGCCACGTCCCATAGGGCCTGGCGAAACCATAAATAAGGGTCTTCAACTCCCATCCCCTCTACATTAAGAAAGGGAGATAGCCATAACTAAAATCCCACATCCATGAGACCTTTCACTCACATAAACAACCAGGCAGCCACTGAATTCAATGTTCAGGAGGCTTTTTATCTACCTCTACATCTTCCTTCCTCATTCCATTTTTGGCTCGCACTAGGCTATCAATCTGGAGCTTGGGCATGGCCATCACTGCATCCACTAGGAATTCTCCATTAGATTCATTCTTACGATGCCTTGGGACCGATTTTACACATCAAAATTACTCAATCCAATGATGACATATTGTCGTCATTACCAGTGTCACAAGTGTCACATTCTAGCCTTAAGTGCCACAAGTGTCGTAGACATCATACAGTCACCTTGCCTATGTTGTGTCTTAAACGACATTACAATAACACTTAAGACACATTCAAAGACTATTTTAATAAGGAGAAATCACTTGACAAAGAGTACAAATATTTTACTATGGAAAAAACCACTCAAAATTCATTTTTGGAGGCCAGTGCTCCCCTACTCAATTTCAGGGAGTGTCAGCACTCCCTGCCCTCCTTTGGGGAAGATTTGAAACACTTTGTGCCCCATTTTGAGGGAGCGCTAACCTGTTTGAGAGAATTTTGGACTATTGAGGAAAATCAAGGATAAATCCCCCTCATCTCTGGAGTTAGTTGGATTCGAATCTGAGGTCAAGGCTGGATCTTAGGAAGAATCCAAAACCGATGGAGAAAGATCCTCAACCTATCCCAAGAATACCTAAGGTGGTTATACCTATCCAAGCCTATTTAAGGAGGCCTCTTGATGGTGAAAGAGGGAGACATTGAAGGCATCAAACTTGTGATCTCGTAAGAGATATTCATCAGTGAAAGTTATAGTCATTATAATCGTGGAAATTTTGAGAAAGGGTCTAGACAAAGAGAGCTTGGTGAAGTTGTTGCATCTACATCTATGGATGT
>ML779740.1:314636-373156 GCA_009831015.1 Picea engelmannii | reverse complement strand
TATATATATATATATATATATATATATATATATATTCTTGGCCGATTTCCTTCAATTTTTTGTATGTTTCCTGGATTTTTTCTTTTTGAGAGATCTATTTCGAAGCTATTCATGGTAGGAATAGGAAGTATGTTTTGTCATTGTTGTTCCTTTGATTGCAGGACCTTATGAAAGACCTGGAGATCAATATCAGTCTGGATCGAGCAAGGACAAATGTTATTAAAGGTATTTATATTACTTTCTTCTTATTCCTCTACTAGTTTAGCTTCATTAGAAGGAATATCAGTGTTCAATATTTGCACCTTTCTATATTGGTTATAGGGGTCTAGTATCTAAGAGGGAATCCACTTGTCCGCAGGGGGATTTTTCAGTAATAGAAATTGCATCTACTCTGTTCCTAGACTCGAGGATAGACTAGTCCAGCATTCCATATGTTGTTCTCCCACTGGTTGTACTACTAATGAAATCTAAAGTTTCATCTGAGGAATGTGTTCTAAGAAGAACAAAAACAGCAATGAACCGTATCCAAACTGCTTCTACTTCCCTGCTCTGCATATCGAAATAAGTTCCTTCACATTCTGAAGGAATCCTACACTCCAGTTAGATAGTCTTGGCTCCATACACTGTAAACCATAGGCCTCTAGTGATCTTGAACCTAAGTGAGAGCTAGTACTTCCTGCTATACTCGTAATGGAAAATATAATGGATCGAAGGGGTAGATCCCTGATCTCTTTGACCACGATATTACCTCCCACCAGTCTAGATCCTGGGACACAATGATTTGCCAAGTACTCGTCTACAGGAACGGGAAGTGCCCTCTGTTCGGATAAAATAATGGGGGCCCCGCTATTTGAGAGGTCAATCAGGAAGTACACATATTCCAACTTAATGCTAAGAATTTGCATCCCAATTTGGAACACCCACTCCAGGACATTCCAAAAACTGATCATATACTCCATAAAAAGAACCTCTTTTTTCATGTGTTGCATCTTAAAGAACTTGAGGAGACCACAATTCCTCAAGGCATCCCTTGATCGGGGGCTTTGAAACATGGCCACGTCATTGAGCTCATTCCCTCTTTCTTTCCACTCAATCATGACTTTTGTCAAATTTACCTACAATAAAAAACTAGCAAAAGTCATTAATCATGCTATTTTGACAATTTTTGGGCAATTGAAAAACTTAAAAAAAATATTTTGCTCTACTTTGGATGCCAACGCCCCTGTTACACTCACATTAGAGCACCAATGCTCCCTCAAGAGGCTCACCAGAGTGCTGACAATTTTTCATAACATCCCCCTTACCATTTTGGAGGAGCGTTGGCGTCTTTAGGCATTTTTTCTTGTGCATTTCGGGAAGTGCCCCTATCACTCCCACATCAAAGCGTTGGCGCCCTCTTACCAAGACTAGAGGGCTGTTGGAAAAATCGGGCAAGACTCCCCCTATAATTCTATATGAGTGTCGAGCCCTTTTGGGTGATTGAGATCTCCCAGGGCATCAATTTTAAAACTCAATAATTGCCTAAAAACAAAAAGTGAACCGTGTAAATTGAAGGAAAGGGAAAGAGCACCAACCTGATCCAGACGGCAACACAAATAGTTAATCGTTGCTCTGACACCGTTGAAAGAAAGGATCACCCTCCAAAGCTCAATTTATCCACTGCTAAAATATTTGCACAAATGAAATGGTAAAAGACATTTTTTCCCATATTACTATTTATAAATTTTCATTTTTGCCAAAGCATAGTTATTTTGGGTTTTTGAGAAATATTTTGGAGGCATAATTAATACCCTGGTGGGTAGTTTTGTCATTATTGATAGGTTTTAAAGCAGTTTTGTTCGTTTCTTATCTTGTCACATTAACGAACATGGTCTTTTGTTCATTCTCACGCTCGAAAAAACACGAGAACGCATCGAGTAACCTTTTATCTCTTTTTCGAACTTGCATGGATAAATGAAAAAGGAACCCCCTAGAGTCGTCTTTAAGCTCTTTTCAGACTCTCTAAACGTGAAAATATTGCCTAGTGATCTTGCTTCCTTTCCCAATTGTTAAAAGGTTTGTAAGGGTGTCTTCCGAGTGATAATTTATCTCTTTTTCAGCCTCGCAAGACTAACATTACAAAAAAGGACAACACTGGAGTCGTCTTTAAGTTCTTTTCAATCTCTCTAAACATGAAAAATCACCGAGTTTAGCTTCTATGGAATCGTTAAGGGTAAAATCATGAAGGTGGGTAACACTTTCATAACAATCGGGTCTCAAAAATTCATAGCAGCAATTTTTCGGCCGAAAAAATGTTGCTAGGATTTTTTTCGGCCAAAAGTTTTCACGTCAAATTGAACGATGCCCTCAAAATTCATGTACAATGTTTTTTAGATGAATTATTTTCCTTTGGTAAGCATATTTCGGACGAAAGAATTTTCGGCTGAAATGTTTATTTTTAATGGTTTTCGTTAAAAACTAGGTTTCGACTGTTTCGGCTGAAAACCTGAAAATCATCTTACTTGATCTTTTGAGGTAGTAGACTCCTACAAATACTCAGAATTTAGTTTCATAATTGATACCAACATTTTTAAAATTGAATTTACTTTCATTAGATATAATTTGTTTTCATTTTCATTGTTTTTATCTAATTTTACTTAATTTTATAAAACAATCACTACATAATATTTTTAGGTGAGATTATGATTCGGTGAAATGAAAAATTCATATCTCTAAAAATAGAGAGTGAAAAATTATGGAAAAATTATGCTCATAATCCTTAAAATGTTCTCTTCAAAAGAGTATTTTTAGATTTTACTTTAAAATAAAAATTAAGATAGATACAAGGTGTAGGAAAACATGTGTTTAAAATATGCAACATTTTCAGCTTGGTCAACTTCAAAAAATTCTAGAAATTATAATATTTATTTATTAGATTCGAAATTATAGTCATAATAAAATAGAGTCTATGTAGATTGTTGCAGTATATTTTATTTCTTAAAACATAAGTTTAATAATAGATACATTGTTCAGGGAAAAAATAACTCATTATCATTCCTTTCATGTTTAAGGAACATATTGTTCAACAATTGTCAAATTGACATATCGAATCTTAATAAAAAAAAATTGAAAAATAGTCATTGGAAATCTAACAAAATTATTCACAAGTTTTGTTTTTACTGTAAAGTGAAACTCTAAATAAAAAAAAATACTTGTGTATGCCAGAAGTTGAAGAATTTGTGAAAATACAATTTTTTTTCTCATAAAACAAGCAAAAGTGTTACCCATCTTCATGATTTTACCCTTAAAAAATCATACATTGAAGCGCCCATACGGGACCAAACCCTTAGTTCTTCTAGTTCGTTAAATAAAGGAAGAGGGACTTATCGAAGGTGATTTATATCGAGCATGTGTTACCCTCCTCGATCTCATTAAATTAAAAAGAGGTGCTTGTCTATCTAGATTGGGGAAAATTTTGAAGGAAGCAAGCCAAGTAGTTTTTGAAAACATTGCAAGTCACTCTTGAGGTCGCCCTTGAACATGACACTTTTTCTTTGTACGCATTTTAATTCATTGAATCTATGAGTTGAACCAATCCTCTAAGTTTTCTTACTCCTTTGGGTCACCCGATGAAAGTCACAATATCCACTGCATCATCATGTTTTGGTCCATGTCATGTTTCTATTGTTGTGCCTCAGTGTTCAAGGAAAGTTTTTGCCTCGAGAGTCAACCATCACAAATTTCCTGTTTCAATACCTTTGTCAATCCATGTTTATTTGATCCACCAATTTACATCTTTGTGTCAATTTTTTGTCATTGATGGGGGATACATCAAGGCCCTCCTACGACAAGTCTATTCCTGTCGACTTCAACACATCATCTAGGAACTAGAATTAGAAACTAATTAGTACCTTGGGACCTGCATGCCTCAATGGCAGGCCTCCTTGCTTCTGACAATGGGTTTACATCATTGACCCCTGATCAGGTGATTCCATGAATGTTCGAATTCAGCTCATCTATTCACATTTTTTGGAAGGTACTAGGGTACCTTGGGAATCATTGACATCAATGGTGATTTCCCTCACACTTGTTAACGATTTACCTCATTGATCGGTAATCAAGTGGTCTTTGCCATGTTCGACATCATGACATCTATTCACATGGTTAGATTCATACCACATCGGGATCGGTAAGAAGACCCTGGGTTGAGTGATCACTCTGGTATGTACTTTTCCCAGGTTGTGACGAAGCTTCTTTTGAACATTGACACATATACTGTCACATAGATCCACATTGTATTTGTCTGTGGCTATGTCTTGTCGTCTCGTATATCCACTATGTATTTTTTGTGGTTATGTCTTGTCATCTCGTAGATCCACTATGTATTTTTCATGGCTATGATCAGTTCATACCATGGAAGTATAGATCCACAATGTATCTTGGGTGGCTATACCTTTTTGTTAATACAATTATGGATCCGCAGTGTATTTTATGGCAGCCATACCTTGCAAGTATTTATCACCCAAGCATAGGTATGCATGCCTTGGGTTTGAAACATATCATGATGTTTGTTTGATGGTTTTGTTCAGCTTCTAATAGGATCTTTGAGTCCATACCCTTACTTGAAAAATTCTACAAAGTACTTCATTCATCATGACTTCTAACTTCACACTTTGGGTGGAAATCTGTTACACATCAAAATTACTCACTCCAATGATGACCTATTGTCGTCATTACTGGTGTCACAATTGTCACATTTTAGCCTTAAGTGTCACAAGTGTTGTAGACATCATACAGTCACCTTTCCTATTTCGTGTCTCAAATGACATTACAAGAAAACTTAGGACACCTTCAAAGACTATTTTAAGAAGGAGAAATCACTTGACAAAGAGTACAAAGATTTTACTATGGAAAAAGCCACTCAAAATTAATTTTTGGAGGCTAGTGCTCCCCTATCCATTGTCAGGGAGTTCCAACGCTTCCTTCCCTCCTTTGGGGGAGCGTTGAAACACTATGTGCCCCATTTTGAGGGAGCATTGGCCTGTTTGAGAGAATTTTGGATTGTTGAGGAAAATCAGGGATAAATCCCCCTCATCTCTGGAGTTATTTGGATTCAAATATGAGGTCAAGGTTGGATATTAGGGAGGATTTACAACTGATGGAGAAATATCCTCAACCTATCCAAAGAATCTCTAAGGTGGTTAGACCTCTCCAAACCTATATAAGGAGGCCTCTTCATGGTGAAAGAGAGAGACATTGAAGGAATCAAACTTATGATATCATAAGAGATATTTATCAGTGAAATTTACATTCATTTTGATCGTGGAAATTTTGATCAACGGTCTGGACAAAGAGAGCTTGGTGAAGTTGTTGCATCTATATCTATGGTTGTAAGCACTTTGCTTTTTTTCATTAATATATATATGTGCTTGGCCTGTTTCCTTCAAATTTGTGTATGATTCATGAATTTGTTCTTTTTGATAGATATATTTCAAAGCTAATCATGGTAGGAATAGGAAGTATGTTTTTCCATTGTTCTTACTTTGATTGCAGGAACTTATAAAAGACTTGGAGATCAATATCAGACTATATTGAGCAAGGAAAAATGTTAATAAAGGTATTTATATTCCTTTCTTATTATTCCTTGAATAGTTTAGCTTAATTAGAAGCAATGTCTATAGAAGATGGTGTGCTTGTTTTACCATTGACGATACCCTCGTCACCCAACCACAGGCCAAAGCCTCCCTCCGAGCACCTTAACCTTGACTGAGAATTCCTCCGGAAGAAAATCATAGGCTAGATAGCCAAACAAAGAGTAGCTCATCAATCCTCAAGGATAGCGCATCACAAAAGACTGATCAGATGTTCCAAACCCTAGCCAAGAGATATCCAAGCCAATACTGAAACTAGCTACTGCTGCACCTGCACCTGCAACCCTCCTCCAAACCTGCGCACCAGACTGCAACTGCAGTGCGCACCAACTGGGAAACTGCAATTATGAGATGTTGTCAAATGAGAACCGGTGCCCTGTATTTATAGTAATCCTGCCAGTTTGTTGGGGACGACTTCTCCTTTTGGGTGTGTGTCTTTTCAGTATATTATTATTAATTCTGGACAAATTCTTCTCTTGGAGGTTAATAGCCTAATATAAATTATCTTCTTGAGACGACAAGGCTTCTAGGGTTATTAGCCAACTCATTATGGTTTCTCTTGCTTCCCAGAGTCTTCTATTCTCATCAGGTTCACACATGGGGGTAAATACCTCCCATAGCTACCATAATATTAACACTCCCTCCTAGCTAGAGAGGTATTTACAAGTAATGGACTTGAGCAGAAAACACACCATTTACCCGGTAGCATCAATATAGTCATCTAGACTATTTCATGACTAGATCATGAGCATCACCATCACCATCAGCTGCATCATCTCTCGAAACCATACTTCATCTAAGCAGTTAGATATGATGTTCGATAAGTCACTCTCACCATAGAGTGATACAAGAGGAGTAAAATCTCTGAACTGTTTTCCATCTGGAAAATCTCTGTTCATCATTCATCTGAATGATCATTGTCTCCAATAAACTGCTAATAGTCTCCAAGGCAATTAGAACAAGGATAGAACACACCTGTGTCTATTCATGGTAGTACATAACTTCAATCCAGTGGTTAACTACCACATCAAGTAACACACAAGTACTTGATCAGCAACGTATGGTTTCGAACGGTGAAATATATTCACCACAGTAGTCCTCATCTACTGTCATATAGTCATCATAACAAACATCTGAGAGCATCCTGCATAGAAACAATGTTATGATAAAAACTGTATCATCTGGGCCAATCTTTCACTCACATCTGTGAGATCTGAAAGAATGTCTGCCCTCAGTATAGAATATCAACAATAATCATCTGGGCCAATCTTTCACTCACGTCTGTGAGATCTGAAATAATGTCTTCCCTCAATATAGAACATCAATAATAATCATCTGGGCCAATCTTTCACTCACATTTGTGAGATCTGAAAGAATTTATGCCCTCAATATAGAATATCAATAATGATCATCTGGGCCAATCTTTCACTCACATTTGTGAGGTCTGAAAGAATGTCTTCCCTCAATATAGAATATCAATAATGGGCTATCTACCCCATTCTTCTCAACCAAGGAAGAAGGATTGTTTCTTATTTCTGAACCTGGACCATTTCCCACCCTGGGCCATTCTTCCGACACTAAACAAGGTGTAACCTAGAGAGAATGAGTCTTCCCTCGAGAAATGTTTGGACCATTCCTTACCCTGGTCCATTCCTCCGACACTAAACAAAGTGTAACCTGGAGGGAATGATTCTTCCCTAAGGAATGACTGTCCTGGACTATTCCCCACCCTAGGCCATTCTTCCGACACTAAAAAAAGTGTAACCTAGAGAGAATGAGTCTTCCCTCGAGGAATAACTATCCCTGATTGTTGAGCCTGGACTATTCCCCACCCTGAGCCATTCCTCCGACACCAAACAAAGTGTAACCTAGAGAGAATGAGTCTGCCCTTGAGGAATAACTGTCCAGACCATTCCCCACCCTGGTCCATTCCTCCGACACTAAAGTGTAACTTGAAGATAATGTATAACCCTCGAGGAATGTCTGTCCTGCATCAACCTCCAAAACGGATGATTCTTAGAAACTGCTCACAACTGTGAACTTCGAAAGAATGACTGCTCGTCGAGGCAGACTGTTCTACTTGACCACTACTCAGAGTGACTGCCAATAAGAATGATTTTCCTAGACCACTCCCCATAATGGGAAGTCGATGTCTATGATACATCAACAATCAGTTTGCCTCCCATGTTAACTACAATGGGAAGTCACTGTCCGTCAGAAATATCAATCCACTTTCCGAATAGGAAAACATCTATCCAATCTGGACTATTTTTCAATTACAAAGATAAATAATATTTTCAATGCTCCCTCCTGACTGGAGAGTTATTTCAATCACAAAAATAAATGTTTGTGTACCTTCTTCTAGTTCAAGTATGCAAGTTCTTTCATCTTGAAGAGAAGCTTTACCAAAATGTATGCTTATCTTCTCATCTGCGGGGATATGTATTGGAGAATCACTTTCTCCTTTATGGACTTCATCATGGATAATGTAATGCTTGTACTTTAGTCTGGAACACTGTGAAGGCTTCATGTAGATCTGAACAATAAAGTATATCATAGTTGGAGAACTGGAACATATCCATGTGGTACTTCTTCTATCATCATGAGATATGATCTTTTGAGTAGTCATCTTGATGTTATAGGAAATCTTCACCATGATTCTGTTGTGCACTGGAGGTTCTCCACCAAGTTGTCTTCTTCTTATCTGCATACAGGAGTCTCTTTCTGATATGGCTCAAAGTCTTGAGATTACTCTTTATACTTTCTTTATTCAATTTCTCTAGAGAACATTCTTTGCATTCGTCTGATGTAGAATTCTGACTCATGGATGTTGTGGATAATATAATGACTTATATAGAGATAATTCTGGTGTAATGGAACAATCAATCATCATAGTCTCCTCCCTCCATCTGAGAGAACCTCTGGTTCTGGATCTCGCAATGCTTTCATTCATAAGTCTTCTGTACATTGTTCTTCATCACAACTTTCAATTCTTCTGCTTGATTGCTTTTAGTGAGTTCATATCATGCTGGTAATCTTATGATTCTTGATACAATGACTGGTTGTTCTGGTTCTTCTTTTTCTTTCTTGGAATCTTTATGTTCTTCTTCATGTTTTTCTTTAGCTCTTGGGTCCATGGAGTTTCTTATAGATTCCATGCCCTAGAGATTCCACTTCTTCCTTTCATCATAGGATCACGGATCTAGATGGACAACCAGGAATTCTTTAAGGCTTCTGAGGAAGTATTCTTCTGCGGATGAACTGAACACGTACTGTCTTTTCATGGATGCTACCATGGATATATATATTTTTCATCATCTTCAATGGATCATAGGATTAGCTCCCTCCTGATCCTTGCTTCATGTATAAGTGCATATAATCTTCTCCCTTCGTTTGACTGAGTCCATGCTTCCGTCTCTTGTCCTTACAATATATAATAGAGTCCACGCTTCCATCTGCATCCTTATTGTCTTCTGCAATATATATAATTGTCTTTCTTGTCTAACAGAATCCACGCTTCCATCTTGTTGTCTTATATAGAATGTCATGAGTCTTTTTCCAGTTTTCTTTCGATTGTTGACTTCTTTTTGTCTTTGCTTTTTCCAAGTTTCTTCAAGATTGATTCTAATTTCGGTCTTATCTTGTAATGTCTTCCACATGATTTGTATATCATCCTTTCATATGTATTATCTAATGATATTCATCCTTGTCTTGTTGTTCTTTCATAGGTATAGTTCTTATTGGAACACATTATCTTCCAAGAGATAGATATACAAGATATGTATAGAGACAATGCAAGCAAGATATGTATAAAATAAGAAGAGTGTTGTTACCTTTTAGTAGAAGAAGTCTCTGCTATCCTGCTTAGTCTTCTTTGCAGGTTCCTTTTCTTCGGCAATCGATGCTTCATGATTCTCCTTCCTTTTATTTAGCTCGGGACACTAATTCCTGTAGTGACCGTACTTCTGAGAGTTGAAGCACTCTATTTCTGAAATGTCTTTTCTTTGTTTTGGCTTCCTTCTTGAATCGAACTTTCTTTTGTCTCTGAAGTTCTTGAATCTTGTTGTGAAGGTTTGATCATCGTGCTTCTTTTGAGGTTTCTCTTTTGCATTGATCCTTGATTCTTCTTGAGCAAAAAAAGTCCAAAGTTCTTCAAATGTCGGGTACTCCTTCCTTGTGTTCATGCTTGCGACAAATGCATCCCATGTCTTAGGAATACCATTGAGTACTATGTTTACCAATTCATTTTCTGAAATGATCTCTTCAATAGTTTTTAGTTGATCTCTTAGCTGGGAGATCCTTACAAAGTAGGATGTTATGCTGTCGTCATCATTCATCTTCATGTCACAAAGCTCATTCTTCAGACTCATAACTTGTCCAATGTTTCTGACTGAGAAGAGATTTGTTAGGGCATCACACATCTTCTTCAATGAGTCAATATGGGAGATGTAGGGTATCGAGTGGTATTTTATGGAATCCACTATGATACTCATGGCATTGATGTCAACGTCTTTGAACTTCTCCATAGCTGCAATGTTCTGCGGTTCCTTCTCTTCTCATTCTTTAAACACTGGCTTCACGATCTTTCCTTTCACAATATCTATCACTTTATTCTTAGCAAGGATGAGGTCAATCCTTGTCTTCCATGCTCTGAAGTTAGAGGCTCCATCTATCTTGTTCTCAGATTTCATAGAATTCGTCATGGCTTGCTTGACTTGCTCAAACCCTAGATTTGACCAGAAATTCAAACTTCATGTACTTATCTTCTGAGAGTACCAGGAGATACGCTGGAATAGGGCACACTGATATATCCAGAGATTAGGTCAATATCATCACTTAAGGTGCCTCGACAAGAGTTTTATGGTTTCTGCAACTGCTTCTGCTGGTAACCCTAGCTGCAGTTCTTTTGGAAGCTGCTCTTGCTAGTAACCCTAGCGGTAGTTCCTCAACGAGCTCAATATCTAGTGACTATGTTTCCTTCCAGCGTTTTAGGATGACTGAAGGGGTGTGGGCCAATAAACTGTTAGAATATAGAAAATGGTGTGCTCGTTTTACCATTGACGATACCCTCATCACCCAACCACAGGCCGAAGCCTCCCTCCGAGCACCTTAACCTTGACTGAGAATTCCTTCGAAAGAAAACCATAGGCTAGATAGCTAAACAAAGAGTAGTGCATCAATACCTAAGGATAGCGCTTCACAAAAGACTGATCAGATGTTCCAAACCCTAGCCAAGAGATATCCAAACCAATACTGAGACTAGTTGCTTCTGCAGCTGCCCCTGCAACCCTCCTCCAAACCTGCGCACTAGACTGCAACTGCAGTGCGCACCAACTGGGAAACTGCAATTCTAAGATGCTGTCAAATGAGAACTGGTGCCCTATATTTATAGTAATCCTGCTAGTTTGTTGGGACCAACTTCTCCTTCTGGGTATGTGTCTTTTCAGTATATTATTATTAATTCTGGCTGACTTCTTCTCTTGGAGGCTAATAGCCTAATATAAATTATATTATTGAGCCAACAAGGCTTCTAGGGTTATTAGCCAACTCATTAGGGTTTCTCTTGCTTCCTGGAGTCTTCTATTCTCGTCAGGTTCATACGTGGTGGTAAATACCTCCCGCAGCTACCATAATATTAATAATGTCAGTGTTCAACATTTGCATATTTCTGTCTTGGTTATAGGGGTCTACTATCCAAGAGGGAATCCACTTATCCGCAAGGGGATTCTCCTATAACAACCAAGGAAAGACGTGTCGTGGCCCATTCTGGTACACCCTGGTTGCAAGGTAGAAATGACTGCAAAAAATGGAGTTGGCACTCTCAATTGCTTGCACCCAAAAAGATCGACTTGCTTGCAGTGATGATACAGAAAGAATGGCCTGGTCGCATCCAACAATTTTTGTGGTGGAGGTCATCTCAAAAGAGGTCATCCAGCTCCCTCCATATAATTTTCTATTCATGGGGTGATAGCCTCCAATTATCCTCCCTGGGGATGAAATTCAGGTGGATACAGGGGAAAAAAACATAGCTTCACCAATGGAGGATTTACCCATTTGTTACATTGAGGAGGAAATCCCAGACGAGTACCTCCAAATGGCCCAAAATGACTTACTCTTAGAGGATATCTCTCCACTCATAGTCTCTAAACACAAACCAGGGAGCACAGGGACAAGCGCGGAAGGCAGGGTTGAGGAGCGAAGCGCGACAACGGGACACTCGGAGGACGTGATGGATGGAACGAGGACTAGAATAGAGGATGGACACTAGGAGTCCGCGATGGAAGGACGCATGTCGAAGGAGGGTGGTGAGGTCCTCGCACCATATCCTATCCCTCCACCCTTCTTCCACCCGGACCAACACAATTTGGTGCTCGATTTGAGGGACCAGATGGAAGACCAGGCCTACCGTGGTGCACTCATGAGAAAATGCATGGACATGCTCTATGAGGTTCTCTCCAAAATGACAACAAAGAAAAGGTGTCTGACATGTATGAGACTCTATGCCCTACCAGCTTGATACGAGATGCCTAATGATGACCCTGACAATGAAGACCTCAATGAGTAGCAACATGGCTAGATTTTCCTTCTGGTTTTGGTTAGTTTCCCAGCTCCAGCTGGGGGTTATGTCTTTTATGTTTAGTTGATTTTTAGTTTCAGTTGTCATGGAGAATTCTGCATACTATGGACTGTCACTTGTCCTGGTTTCCTTCAGGAAGGGAAGATGGTGATTTGCCTATTTTGACATAGTCATCCAGGGCTACCAATTATTTTGGTTTCCTCTTTTTGGTGGAACAACTGACAGCCCAAGGATAGCTGTATATTTTTTTATGATATAATATAAAGGATCCACTCTCTCTTTTTTACTTAAAAAATAAATTGAGTTATATATCTTTTGTATTGTGAGCATTTTATTTTAAACTAAAAAATTGTTAAACACCATTTCCATTGAACACCTACTTTTTTCAATAGTATTTTTTTCCATTTTATTTTAATAATATTGCATTACTTTTAAAAAAAGTTAAACATATTTTATATTTTCTATTGTAATAATATCTTGTTTCAAATTTTGACTCATTCCGATTTTTATTTTATTTTACGAGTATTATATAAATTAAAGTTGAATTGAACATCTCTTTTATTTTGAATTTTTCTTTTAATTATTGTTCTCAAAATTAAAGAAGAGTTAAAAACATCTCTTTCATTTTGAGATTTTATTTTATTAAGGGTATATGAACTTTGAGGTGAATATCTCTTCTAGCTTTGAGCATTTGTTTAATGACTATGATAAGATTAAAGAAGATTTGATCATCTCTTCCATTTTAAGGTTCTATTTTATTGTCACATCAATTTGAGCATTTTATTTTATCATTATCGCACAAACCAAAAAAGAGTTGAACATCTCTTCTATCTCAATATTTTATTGTATAAACATTACCTATAATTAAGTTGGATATCTCTTCTATCTTGATAATTTTATTTTTATTATTGTTGCATCAATCAAAGAAGAGTTGAACATCTACTCTATCCTAGATTTGAGAGCATTGACTTCTTTAAGTGGATTTTTATTTTTATTTTTTAAATTAATATTCTAACAACTAAAAATAATTTAAACATCTCTTCCACTTGCTGTAATAACACTTTAATAATAATATCATATGTATACCAATATATCCATTATAATGATTAAGTTGTTTCATTTAAACTTATTTAGAAGTGTTAATGATTAGAATCAAATTGCATAAATTATAATTAATAGATCTTCTCTAACAAAGTTAAGGGAATTAGTACTACCTTTCCTAAAGTCAAGTGAATCATTGATCCTTACAAAAATGTGGGTTTATGTGAATAGTACTAAACCATAGCCTACAGATCGTTTTACTAATGTAATTCCCTTTCATACATGTTATTTGAGTTGTACAAGGGGTATGCGTTGTTACTTGGCATGTCTAAAACACAATGATTGAATGCATACCTCTTCCTTTGAATTCCACATTGGTTACGTTCTTCCAAAATCAAACACAAGTTTTCTGAAAGGAAATTGGTAGATCATGGAAATTTATTCATTTTAATGCAGTTCATACCAGCATAGGCTTTGCATGGTTTAAAGTGTTTTCTATTACCATATATTCTCAAATAGGTTTTGCTTGGTTTAAAGTGTTGTCTACTATCATATATTCTTAAATAGATATTCAATGATACAATCTGGTATGTTTGGCAGTTCACTTTTTTCTTGTCCATCTATTGGGTTTGCATATTCTTAAATATATAAACAACAGTTCACATTATTGTATTATTGGCTTTGCATATTCTTAAATAGATAAATAACAACACATTCTTGTATTATTTCACACTCTAATTGTTGCTTTTCATTTATTTAGTATATCACATACGCCTATCTTTCCTTTAGTTTTTTTTATTAGTTAAGTGCATCTATGTAACCAACAGGGTCATTAGTAACTAGAAAACAAATAAATCTTTCAATATAAAATTATTCTTCCAAAATTATTCTGCTAAAATATTTTGATGAAATATGTTGA
The DNA here is from genome assembly GCA_009831015.1 of Picea engelmannii. Classification (NCBI taxonomy): domain Eukaryota; kingdom Viridiplantae; phylum Streptophyta; class Pinopsida; order Pinales; family Pinaceae; genus Picea; species Picea engelmannii. The sequence continues at coordinate 358,989 of ML779740.1, read as the reverse complement.
ATTTTATCATGTGTTTTTTAACAATCCACAGTGAACATAAAATGCAACATTTAAATTAATACATAGTAGAAAAATATTTAAGAGTTTGATGCTTAATTTAATGCATTGTAAAAAGGATAATATACAAAACATTAGTTCATAACTAACAACTTTGCCACTTTTTTTCCATCAATTTTGAGAAATCAAATATGAGACAATAAATTGATATTTTGAATTCCAAAATTATATATATATATATATATATATATATATATATATATATATATATATATATATATATATATATATATATATATAAAATCAAAGTCTGAATAGTTACACTATAAAATATATAGGTTCCACATCCATTTTAAGATGATAACAAAAACTAAGAAATTTAACTCCAAAATTATGGACTCTAAGCCATCACTTTAAGATAGATCACTTCATACCTGCAATTCAAACCTACAGAAAAAACAGAATTCAAAAATTAAAAATTTACAAATCAAACATGTGAAATAAAATAGAATTCAAAAATTGTGATTAAAAATAAATTGGCATATATACCAAAAGAGTCAAGTCTCATTCTCCAACATACTCTTTATCACAAAATATATTGTAAACATATTTTCCACCAAATATAATTTAGTTATCTGTAACAGTAAAAAACAATAATAAAAAAAACAAATAACACATATTAGTATATATACTGTAACTAAATATTAAATAAACAATAAGAAATAATAACATACCCAACAACAGTTAAACATATTTAAGATAGTTACTCTCCACATTAATCATACATGATTTAAACAATTTGTAAAATCTTATCTAAAATCTTAAAAAAATTTAAAGAGAAAAAATGTGTTTCTGGTGAAAACAAATTGTGAGTTAGAGTTAGATAATAATCTGAAAATAAATATAAAACTGTGTATAAAGAAAGTTCACAAATCTCCATATTAAGTCATTCTTCCAATGAAATACTTATCTCCTTGTGGATAAAGTCTCAAATCCTTCAGGTGAAATTCTCCTTGTGGACAAAGTCTCAAATCCTTCTGGTGAAATTCTCATCCCAGGTGATGTTATTTGATCATATTTACACAGCAATAAAATACTAATATCTTCAGCAGTAAAATACTTCTCTCCTCTTCTACAATGGTCATATAATCAAATTCCATGATGCCCTTTCAAATTAAGGGACTCATAAATCTCCATATTAATCCATTTTTCTAAAAAATTACTTATATCTAAAAAAGTTCACAAATCTCTATTTTAAAAACCATTCTTCTGGAAAATACTTATCTCGTCTTTCAGTGGATTAGATGTTCTCATATAATCTTGCATGTACATAAAGAAAACACAAATCCGCACATGTATATTAAGTCATTCTTCAAAAGACATTTAAATATTTCATCTTTGGGATGTATTCATATTACATATAATCAAATGCTCTTTGAAATTATGTGTGAAATATCTCACATATACAATATGTGTGAGCTAGCTCACATATACAATATGTGTGAGCTTAGTTGTAAATCTACTTAAATGTCGATTTTTGTGATTAGTAACCAATTTAGTTAAGAGTTTGACAATACCCTGGCAAGAAGGAATTCACTTCGTTGTATGTAGAAAACACAAATGTCCATACTACATCATTCTTGGACAAGAAAGCAAGGAATGCAATCAAAAAAAATTTAGAAACTTTCCCTTTTTCTAATGTGGGATAGAGTCTGTTTTCAAATAATCAAATGTTCAAGTTCAAAATTAGGTCTTCATCATGATCTAACCTTAAATAAGTTTGAATATACACCATTTAAGACAACGATAAGATAATCTAAGGTTTCTATATATTTCAAAATAATTGATCAAAACATTGAATAGGAAAGACTAAATTAAAAATTTGAGATTTTTTTTTTTGATAAAAGTCAAAAACATACATTTATGAATCATATTGAATGGACACATCCTTCCCAAATCTTGGTGCTTTGTCTACTTCCTGCTTAATCCCAATCTCCCTCCCAAGAACACTCTTAGGTACTCTCTTCTCCACATTAGCCTATATAACACATTTCAAATTTAAAAATTTGAAAATTTAAATTTAAATGATTATAACACATTAAAATTAAAATGATTTTAACACACTAAATCATACATGTGAACTCCCACCCTCTTCAAACTCCCCTAATGAGAATTGAGACACGCCTCCCCAAGTAGTAGGAGATTAGAGATCTGTGAACAACACAACTAAGAACTAAATCTAGTATTCAATGTGTTCACATTTATACAAAATTATAAATGTTGTTGATCTCTTATTCAAAATATTGGAGATTCAACAACTAAAGTGTGCATATGTGAATATTAGAAAACACATAATTGATTCAACCCATCCAAATTTAAACTTGTGGAATCAAGTCCCCTATTTAATGGAGATTCATTTAACATATCTCCAAACTGCAATTAATGACAATAACAACTCGATTATTTCTATAAATACAATGATATTTAAATCTAGAATTAGAAGTAAACAATCCTAAAATGCATAAAAAATTTACTAACTAGAACACATACCAATCTATTGTTCGGGTCATCATTCTGAATGACCTTCTTCCAACCATCATGAAAAAAAAAATCATACTCCAAAACATCTTCTGCTGACATTGTATCTAACTCTGCATCTGTTTTATAAACAATTATGGCCCGAGAATTGGCTTCCGCTCGCTGACAGTTCATGCCAACATCAACACCATAAAAAATCACTTCCAAATTTTCCTCAATTTCATTTCTAGCCTCTTTTCCAACCTTTGATGTAGCTTGAAACTCTGAATGTGAAGCAAATGCCCCTATTGGGTGAGGTACTAAAGGTTTTGGAGGCCCTGGCAATGTCGCATTTTGATATGCCCATTTGCGATCATATGTCCGTCCTTTACCAGTCCCATAATATTTGGAAAGTATACTAGTATAATCAGGGTTCATGTGCAAGAAAAACTCTGCATAAAAGTCTCTTGCAAAATAGTGTGGAACCGCATCGTTCCACGACAATTTCCCATATGCCACCAAAAATCTGTTATACAAATGTCCTACAATGTCAGGGTGCTTAAAATATTGCACCTTCAACATCTTCCACTTTGTCCCATCTTTGAAATTGAACATTGAAATTGCGTCTTCTTTTGAAACTCTATTTTTTACTGCCTCCCATTTATCAGGGCCCATCACCTCTGACTTTTTCCGCCTCATTAGATCGACAAAACTGTCAGTGGTTGGCCCCATCTTATTATATGCATCCATAAAGTTTTGCAATGAATGCAAAACAATTTGCAATCTTTGTTTGCTCTCCTGAGAGATTTTCAAGACCACCAAATAATTTTCCAACCTCCTTTTAACACATGAGCATCGCTTAAGCGTCATTTCTTCAGTAATCCCTTCTCAGGGAAGTTCATCACCAACATCCAAAGGATAGGTGGACATAGACATGTAATCTTTTGTTTCTTGATAACGTGGCCTCCTAAATCTATCTTCACCCTATGCACCGACATTAAAATCTGCGTGACAACCACTCTCTCTTTCATTGTCATCCCTCACTCTAAAATCATTGTCTACACATACATTTGAAAGTAATTATAACATTTAACTTCACATAAATTTAAATACAAAAAAATACAACAAAAATAAATAAAATCAAAGAAAATTACTAGAAGTATTCGCTTATCTTGAGGTATTCCCTACATTCTTAGGTGTAAGAGTATCAATGTGCAACCTATCTAAGAAGGTTGCATTCATAGAAATTGATTGAGTATATTCTGCAGGTTATCTATTCACAGACTCATTTGAAAATCTCCTCTGACGAGATTGTTATTGGTCACTCGGAGTCTCAGTCAAAGAAGGAGTTCTTCTTCTTTCTTCTTGGGAGAACCTAGAGCATTTGAGAGGAATGTTTGGAGAATCTCATGTCAATATCTCCTTAATATCTATCCTTTGAAAATTCATGAAAATTATGAAGAAAGAAAAAGAAAAAAGAAAAAATTAATAGAAATGTTCTTTATGTTAGACACAATTATAATAGGGTGATGCATAACTCCACTACACATGCTCATTTCAAATATCTTTTGGTTCTTTAATATTATCACAAACAACCTTGGTAAATCCATCAATAGTACATGGGTCAAAATTTAGTAACGGAGTAGCAATTATCTATATGGGCAATCATATTTCATGCATCCAACATGTATGGAGCACAGCCCATGAAAATCAATGAGTAACTTTATTTCATGTTTGGTTGGATAGAAGAAATATGCCATCTACAAAGAAATGACACTAAGTATCAACAGGTCTATATTAAAATTGGAGGGGGCATTAATAGAGAAAATGTATTATATGATAGACCTTTTTATATACTAAGTGTCTGTGATTGGATGATTTGACGCTGCTCAACATGCATTTATATGTAGTTATAAAGCATTTTTTATATTCTTACCGACCTTCTTACAGTGACCTCGTCGATACAGGGGTTGAGAATTGCCTTTGAATCATTTAACCTTTTATGTAACCTTAGGTTTTTTGTAGTATGTAAAATCTTTTATGTCTATATTAAACTTTATTATCCAAAAATATGTATTCGTTATAATTATTCCTTTAGTCAAAGGGTCACTACAATTGCAAAACAACACCAAAGTAAGAGACTGGTTCCTTTTTTAGCAGTTTACTATGATAAGAGTCTATGGTTTGGAAGAGAATCCATATCAAAAGTGAGTGTTGAATTTGTTTTTTCTAGAGACTGAAATAAGTGAAATTCAGCTAGTTGTTGACTAAAACACCAAGCATATTACATTAAATGTTGATCGGATGAATTTCAAGGAAAAACCAAATCTACACAAGTGTATCTATTCTAGAGGTTGAGGGAATGACTACAGTGAATATACTACCTATGTTTCACTATTTGTTTTCTATTTTTTGTGCTATATTAATGCAAATTTTCCATAACATATTACAATGTAATATGTCATAACATGTATTCCTATATAACATATTACATTGTAATATGTTATAAAATATTACAATGTAATTATATGTTACATTCTAACATATTATTTCCTAGTAGCCTTATCACACCCCGAGAATCAAACCTTCATAAGGTTTGACTTCTGCAAGTTCTTGGCAAATGCAATGCACCAACAATTTTTAGATTTTAGGGGTACTAGGTCATTTAGGTACCAATCTCACATGATCCATATGTTAATCCATCAAAACTACTCACATCTGGGTTATTTTAAGTCTAGGATGGTGAAGGACCAGCCAACTTGTTGCTCTCCCAAACATTGAGTGGTTGCCTATGGTATGAGAACATGTCACCAGTGAAGGTTTTTTGCAGTTTGTAAACTCTTTTATGTCTATATTAGACTTTATTTTCCATAATGAAGTATTCTTTATAATTATTCCTTTAGTCAAAGGGTCACTACAATTGCAAAACAACACCAGAGTGGGATACTAAATATGTAAGTTTATAAATTATTTTTTAATGTCTAAATATGTATTTTTATAGTATATTTATTAAATTTAAATATGTATGTTTTAAAAATTTTCCATTGTGTTAGCACTAGGATTCACCTTCAAATTGCATGGAAGGCAAGCCCAATACCCATCAAGTTATACGTGAATGAAAGAGTTTTTAAAGGGTCAAATGGAAAAGGACTCAAATGGTAATGTTCTAACTCAGACAATAGGGATAGCATGCACCAACAATTAATGTCTTGTCTAACTTCTATCAGTAGTTTGGGAGTAAGTATGAATAAAGGGAAGACTTGAGTGAGAGGAGTGTAGGGATTACTGCAAACATCAGGTCTACAAAATTCTAAGGAAGAAAGTTTATAATCACAACATCTTCTTGACATCAGAAGCTAAGGAGGCTAAATAAACATCATGATAATATAATGATCAAATATCCACCATAACATCACCACAATAATTCATGTGAATCATTCAAAGAATGAATATTTAGCATCAGAAGCAAATAGACTAAAAGATAAGTTGATTTCTATTAGCCAAAATTTCTTAAGTCCGATACATCACTAGATCATAGTCACTTCATCAAAATATTACAAGTAAAGGGAGACTTTCTCAACCATCTGAACCTAATAAAGAAATTGATCTATATATTTATAACAAGAAAGGGATTCAATAGTTGGAGGTACGAGCTGGCTTGTTTCCCTTGAAAGTCTCTAAACATTTATTTGTTCTAACAACTAGAGTAACAACCTATGCTATAAAACAAGGAAATGTTGGTGACTAATCCAATCATTCTTCTAACTTCTTTGATCTTGTTTTGTTGCTCAGGTCCTATTTTTCCATGTGCCCTTTTGGATCTTGTAGTTGTCCTCAAAATGTCGGATGCTACTTCTATAACTTTTCCCATCATCAACTTATCCAAAAGTTGTTGGCCTAGTCCTCCTAGATTCTTGGTGTTTGCTGGCAACTTCCTTGGGTAAAAACTCTGGGTAGCGCACCATAAAACAGAACAAGGAGAGAAGGTAGCGCTTATAGGTAACGCCACGATGCTACATATATGTGCCAACATTGGTCCTCTGTTGAAATATTAGGTAGCGCCTATAGGTACCATCCCTATGTTGTGCCTGTGTGTAAACCTACTCCCTACCAAATATTACATAATGCATGTGGGTAGTGCCACTATGTTGCACCTATATTCCGATTATATTCTCTGTGGAATATTACACAGTGCCTTTACGTAGCATCACTTACGTTGCGTCTGCATACAGGTTTGGGTAGCATTACCAAAACACAATGCCTTTCAATATTCAATATGTATTGAACAGTGTGTGTCCTTTCATGATGACAGAACCATTTTACTTAGGTTCCTTGACTGTACCATAGATAGTTTCTTTTACCACTGGATGAAACTATGACTTAACAAAAACTCAAAATCCATATAGCTAAACGCCTAGAAGCCTGTATAAATGGCACAGCTAGTATGTGCATATCAGTTAACCCTCCTAGAAAGGGACAATTCTAAAAAATGGGGCTTACCATTACCATCCATTTTGTCATTTTAACACTTAGCCTCACACTCTTTCTAGTAGAAAGAGGATCTTCAATTGGCACAACAAACTTATTTTGTGTAGATGTGCTCTCCTTAGTTACTGGTTTATCATCCTCAATGGCAGCTTCAACCAACACCTGTAAATTCCTTTCAGCTACCTCATATTGAAAGTGTTTCAACTCTATCTTTAACTTCATGTTCTAAGACTAAAAGCCTATCTTCTGTCTATAAAGAATCATCAGTTGTTTATGAAGGGGTAGATCCTTTCTCACTGCAAACCTTTCCAAGTCAAGGGTATGATTGTAGTCAACCATGAGCTCTTCCATCTAATCCAAGTGGACCTTGTATTCTTCTTTAATACGAGCTATTTATTTCCTTGCATCTCTAAGCTGATTGATAATTATTTTGTAGGTCCGACTGTCAGGAGGGACAATGGCATGCTTAGTCTTAATCGGATTTTCCTAAGACTCCTCTTCCTCCTATATGGGAAGTGTTTTTTCCACCTCATCAGGTTTCTCAATGGTCTTACTTTTACCCTTCTTTCTCTGCACAGTGGTTTCTTCATTTCTTACCATAGGCTCCTCGAAGTGTTTCACAGGGGTTTCCTCTTTTCTCTTTAAAGGTATTTTAGTACCTTTACTTTTCTGTACAAGGGATTCTTGTTTTCTTTCGATGGGATTCTCAATGCCTTTCTCAGAGGTCTCATCTCTCTTCTCCAAAGGTCCCTTAGCACCTTTACCGTTCTTCTTTTGTACAAGGGTTTCTATTTTCTCCTCTACAGACTTTTCAATATTCTTCCCCTTCTTCTTTTGAATAGGGATATTTGGTAAGGACTACTCTCTATAATCCTCTTTAAGAATTGATGACCTTGTGAAAGGTATTTTACCTTTAACTTAGAGTGCTGGAGGAGAAGGGGAAAAGAGAAGCTTCTTCCTTCTCTTAGATGTAGCTTTGGTAGAAGGAGGAACCTCTTCTAACCCTAGTGAAGGAGGTGGTGAAAACTCTTTGTGTGGAGAAGGACAGACTTCCTCCTCAGCTTCAATGACCTACTTGTTGACCTCTGACACTTGAACATGGGCTCTTCCCTTTCTCTTCCTACTGGTCCCTGTTTTGGTAGCACTGGTAGGTGAAAAATAACTTGCCATATGTGATTGAGGAGTGGGTTCTAGATCCAAATTAAAATGAGAGGTAACCAAAAAATGCTCCCATGAAATATATTTCTTGTCCAATTCCTTAGATACTAGCATTCTGATTAATCCAGAGTGGAAAAGGCTAGAATCCACATCTTTAGATTTGGCATGTATCGTGTCTAACATCTTACCTATACTCCTCAACAAGTAATAAGGAATATTCATCTCAACCTTACCAGTAAAATGTAGAAAAAATCTTATATGGTACTAGTATAATTTGTTGAATCTCCCTTCACAAGTAAAATATCTTTGTATGATCTTCAGTAGTCTGTCAAATTGTTAAATCAATTGGCTCCTTGGCATAATTTTGGACAGGTCATTGGCTTCATATTCAGGTTTGAAGAGATATTTTTCATAAGCTGAACTCAAAGCCATGGATTTGAACCACCTTTCACCTGTAATGGGGATCCCTATTGCAGCTAAGATGGAGGCTTCAGTCACTTCAAACTCCAAATCCCCAACCTTAGTTTTCTTAGCATCAAAATGCAATGCAAATTGTCTTGCTACCTCTGAATGGCCTCTCTGGATGTTCTAACAGAAGAAGAGGCACCCTACTCTTTGAAAGGCCTCTCTTGCCATGTGTTCTGTATTAAAAAGAAGCATGTCCATTGGTTATGTCCTAACTATCTTGCCTCCTTTATGTGCCTTCTTTGATTTAGGGGTCTCCATGAATCAGAATGAGGGCTCCTAAAATGTTTGGTAATGCTCAGGAGACTTTGAATGGGGTTCCAAATATGAAAGGATGAACCTATGCAACTGAGTAAAACGTTTAATTTCGAGATGAAAGGAGGCAGGGGAAGTAACAAGAGGTTAAGCAACACCTCTAGGTAGTGCAATGTATACGCAGAAGATAGACTAGTCTAAAGCTTCCAACTTCAAGGGCTAAAGCAGACAACAAAAATATGAATGACATATGGGCCATGAGGTCTATAGGTATGAAAAAGAGAGGATATGAGGCTATCATACAAAGATGAATCTTTTACCGTTGTGAAAACTTAGAAAAATGAAAACCCGAGCACAAATTTCCTGTGAAGATTAATACGCAAAGGAGGTAACAGTGGATACCTGTGTAGTAGACACCTGTTGAGCTCTTTAACATGATCTTATGATGAAAATGAGGAAAATTCGGCCCAGGAATCTTGCACAGTAGTAAGATTTGGTTGACATGCGACCGCCTGATCAGAACTGGTTAATTCACGCAACACAACACTATTGAGTTTTCAAAATTAGAAACCGTTATCAAGGAACATAAATGCAAGATCTTTTGAAGGCACTTTAACCAACTTTTGGTATTGAAAACAAGGGATATGATATCGATCATGGAAATCATGACTTGGGGTGGTGGTATGATAAACATGACAGGTGCTACGAAACTTCCTGATGAGTAGGCAGCGCTTCCAATTCAAAAAATATGATTAGATAGGTAGGTGAGGACAATGAGGCATGCTTGTGAGGTCATGAGTGAGGAGAGAGGTGTGCCACATCAGCCTAATCATGGGAGGTATAGACCTCAGGGAAAATCATGAAAGGGACCAAAAGGAATAAACCATAAGATAAAAGGGTTCAAGGATAAAAAATCAAATTGAGGATCAAAACATGAGCTATGACTCAAAAGTTTAGTCATCCAAGGGGTCCTATTAGACATAACATTAAAGGGTTGAAAAAAATATTTTAAGAAATTTTTAATTTAAGGCTTTAGAAAAGATAAAAACAAACTAAAAGACTAAAGGCAATTTAGTGTTATAACACATTGCATGTATATTTATTAAATTTAAATATGTATGTTTTAAAAAAATTCCATTATATGTATATTTTACAAATATTCCTTTACAAATTATAAGATAAACAGTAATGTACAACAAGAAATTCTAGAATCAACAATCTATAAAATAATACTAATAACTTATGATACTCTAATATTACATATGTAAAAATGGATTTATAAATTTAATTCCTAAAGATTTGTACTTTTTATAAAATAAAAAACGTTTGAAATAAAAACTTGAACAGTTTGAAATTTTTATGAATTTTTTATCAAATAAAAAATGTTTGAAATGACTATGAATTGGCAGAGGTACTCGTTCATAAGAAGGAACAAAGACTAAACATTCATCTATGAATCAATCAACTCATAGATAAGTAAGGGATAGACAACAAAGCAAATTCTTATCCTTCACTCATCATCTATGCATGGAAAAGAAAGACTGCTCAGGCACGAACTGATGACTAAAGGGATAAGGGACGAAATATCAAAACACAATCTTTTCATAATAATCAATAAAACCCACACAAAGAAGGCATTGAAATTAGAACTTGGGTTCTCCAAGGGATTGTCATTTAACTAAGAGGTTTATCATTCACAATGCAGAGTTTATCAATAAAAATGCAGAGATGTACCCAAGTTCAAGCAATTAAAAACATAGAGAGAAATCGAAGTTTTAATCAATCAAGTCACAGAGGTACTCGTTCATAAGAAGGCACAAAGACTAAACATTCAACCATGAATCAATCAACTCAAATATAAGTAATGGATAGACAATAGGGAAAATTCTTATCATTCACTCATCATCCATGCATAAAAAAATCAAGGCATTTGAATCTATAGGTCTTTAAACACTGAATTGAAGACAATCAATTCAGCTCCTAGCTGACTACTTAGGCACAGACTGATGCCTAAAAGGATAAGGGACAAAAGATAAAACCACAATATTTTCATAATAATCAATAAAACCCACACATAGAAGTCATTGAAATCATAAGTTGGGTTTGCCAAGGGAAATCAATTCAGAAAAACAACAACCAAGGGGATTACAAATACAAGTTAATAATTTATTAATGGTCGGAATGAGAAACTTAACTTTAAGTGCAATTTATTAAATTCCCTATAGTCTAGGACCATCATTTAGACTTATCCTTCTTTTTTACTAACATCACTAGACAAGAGAATACATTCTTCTTGAGACGCATGATTTCAACTTCTAACATAACTTTATCCATTTAATCTATCTCACTCTTTTGAGAATACATAACTATGAAATATGTTATGGTCACCTAAAGTTACATAAAGGGACCTAATTGTACAATAGAAACACACACGAGAATAATATTTGATTGAAAAGTATTTCCACTAAGGGATTTATTAACTATAAACTCTGTATCTCCCTTGCTTGATATAGTTTTGAGTTTATTTGTTGTTGATTATTAAACCTAACATCCTATCCCTCCATGTCCGAAGTTTCACAAACAACAACGACAATCTAGGACACAACAAGTAATATGTGAATAAACAATAAAGTCGTTAAGTCCTCTTCAATTTTCAAGAATGATTTCCCCTCCCAATTATTTCTCTTTAATGAGGATTATTTAAAGTTTGATTTACTTTATTTATTTGTATGCATGATTAGTTGTGAACATTTTAAAAATATGCATTAGTAACATCGCTAGCTATTATCGTCTACGGGTGGGATATGTGTGTGCTAGCTATGCCTACATATCCAACACACATACAATATTTGTAAGTTTTAAACCTGTGAAGTAAAGCAATGCATATAGATTCTTAAGCAATACATAAATTAATCAATGGCTCATACACAGAGTACACAGAGATTTTATACTGAAAACCCTCAACTGGGAAAACCTTTCTTATTTTCATTATATCGAATTTCACCATTCACCATACAATATATACAATGTTTTTAGGTATTCCGTAGATACAAAAACCCTAATACCTTAATCCAGGATTAATTTACAAATCTGCTAAAAATAGCAAAATCCGCTAAAAATAGCAAAAAACTGCCCAAAAAAACAAATTTCGAGGCGTTGCCCCGAACCTCGTCAGCCCCAGGCTATAGTCTATTGTCGAACGCTGTGCGTAACTAGGGGGGGGGTGGCATATTTACTACCCCCCCTGAAACCCCCCTAGGAAAGAACCCGACGCAGATGCAGTCATTGTATCTGATGCGCCCACACACACACACACACACATGTAAAGAATATAACACATACCCAACAATATTATGGTTCAATAAACACATTAGTTACTAATGTCTAGGTTATTAATGAATTATTTAATAAGTTTTCAATTTGAAGTTATATTATATGAATATAAATATCATCAATAAGATAAGTATTCAATAACTTTGGTCAATATGTGTGGAGTATAATAATTAGTTACCATATAAGACTCTTTTATTTCTATATTAGACTTTATTATCCAAAATGAGCTATTCGTTATAACTATTCCTTTAGTCAAAGAGCCAATACAATTGGAAAAGACCACCAAAGTGGGAGACTGGTTCCTTTTGAGCAGTTTACTATGATAAGAGTCTATGGTTTGGAAGATAAGCCATATCAATAGTGAGTCTTGAATTTGCTTGTTCTAGAGATTGAAAAAAAAGTGAAATTCAGTTAGTTACTGACTAAGAAGCCAAGCATATTAAATTAAATGTTGATTGGATGAATTTCAAGGAAAAAGCAAATCTACACAAGTATTTCACTCAGTCTTACACAGAGATGTGACCAAGACTCATGACAATATGTAGGACATGTGGAGCATATGGGGAGATTTACTTACCCATTATCATTAGGTCTCACTAGATGGTTTCAAGATGTGTTTTGTCAATCTAGTCCAAATATAAATGACTCTTAGCAATGAATATTTCTTTCTTTTGTTATGAAATGAATAACACAGAAAAATGCAAAACTTGGCGTGAATTACATAATCATGTTAATCATTGAGTTTTTGAATGAAATTTTTGTTTGAGGCCTCAACTAAGGGAGCATATATCTGGGAATCAAATCCAATATAGGGCCATCCATGCCCAAAGTAGTGTGGTTGGATGAAATACATTCCATGTTATTTTCCTTGCATCAACAATCAAAGGTATTGTCTCCTTGGGAAAATTGGCATTCGTAAATGCAAGGTGTCTAAGGGATTGTGGGAATTTTATCCTTGTACATGCAAAAAAAATACCATATGCATTCACTTGTTGAGAAGTGGTGCAATGGTATTCAAGATGTTATAGATCAAGGATCCCATGGATTTTATTTATAATATGAGAATCTCATCTAATAAGGACATCATTTCATGTGTAGGACTCCTTTAATATCCTCAATATTTTGAATAAAATTTATAGTCTACTTACTTTATTAAAACCATAAAACCAATATTTTATATCATCAAAATATTTTGAATACATTTTATAATCTAGATTCACATTATTAAAAACCTACAACCAATGTTTTGTAGCATCAAGTGAAAAAAGATTGAAAGCAACATAACTTAAAAGATTGAAAACAACATAACTTACGAAAGAGTTAATATAATTTAATGGTAAACAAGGAATTGTAAGAAACATTATAAGCTAAACTTTGTAAGTAACTTATGATACTCTAATATTACATATGTAAAAATGGATTCATAAATTGAAATCCTAAATATTTGATTTTTTTATAAAATACAAAACGTTTGAAATAAAAAGTTAGACAGTTTGAAATTTTTATGATTTTTTTATAAAATACAAAACTTTTGAAATGACTATGAGTTGGCCATGGGGAGCCAACCATGTGTCCAAGCTGTGGGCATGCCCAAGGCTTGGCCACAGGGCTAGCCCCCCACGACCAAATCATAGCCAATTTTAATAAGGGATTATCTATGCACAAAAAAAAGGGCATTTGAATCTAAGTCTTTAACACCAGAGTGAAAGACAGTAGATTTAGCCCCGACTTAATATTTGAATATAACAAAAAGAACAAAAAATATGCATAAATTTATTTGAATTAAACCTTTTAATAAATTATGTGGTCAAACAATAGACCAGAAATATTACCAGTCAATAGAATATTGTCTTTAAATCTAAACTCGACAAAAACAAATGCACATACCAAATCTAAAATCTAAATACTAATTTTGACAAATTTAAAATAAACATAAATATTTCTTCTACCTATAGCAAACTATATAACACATTTATGCACAGAATTTTATAACACGTTTATAATCAGAATGTACAAATATTAACAAATTTGAAATAAACATAAAGATTTCTTCTACCTGTACCAAACTATATAACACATTTATGCACAGAATTCTATAACACTTTTATAATCAAAATGTAATATTTTGAACAATTACACAAACTAATCGCAAGTTCATCAAACAGTTCGAAAACTAATCAAACAGTTACTCATATCTATATCTATTTTTAGTTGATTTAGTTCAACTAACTGCAGATTAATAATAAATTAAGAAATTAGTTGAAACATTTCAAATTAATCAGATTAAGTGGAAAACTACTAATATACAAGGCACAATTAATTTGTACAGGTGATATCAAGATTTGAAAAAAAAATTGACATTTCAAAGTAAGCTAGACACACAATGGCCTTGGTCACCTATCTTCTCTTCCTAGTTTTACAACACACAACCCAAATGAGATTTGAATAATTTTGTTGTTAAATCAGTTTACTAGGGTGTACAACAACACACTATTCAACCTTGGCCATAGGGTTGGACCCACGGCCAAGTCACATTCCAGTGGACTGTGACTTGGCCGCATGGGCCCAATCCTGTAGCCAAGCCCTTGGTGTGCCCACAGCTTGACTACAGGGCCACCATATAATTTAAAATTAAAATTAAAATTAAAATAAAAAATAAAAAATTACAATTAAAATTATAGACTCCAAGCACGGCATATAAATTAAATTTAAAATTTAAAAATTACAGTTAAAAATAAATTATAAATAAAAATGAAATTTAAAGGTTTTGGGCACACTATTCAGCCTTGGCGTGCCCACTTCTTGGCCATAGGGCTGGCCGCGGGGGCCTAGCCTTATGTCAAGTCCATTGGCATGCCCATGGCTTGGCCACAGGGCTGGTCCCTCGCGACCAAGTCACAGTCCACTGGACTGTGACTTACCTAAAAGAAAGTTAAATTAAATTAAAGAAATTTAAATTAAATTAAATGAAAGCAAGTTAAATTCAATTAAATGAAAGCAAGTTAAATTATTGGAATTTGTTTCCATAGAAGTATCACACAAAATGAATAGATTAACATAGAAGTATAACCTGATATAAAACTTTGTTATGTGCTTTCCTAATGGTACAATAATGCGAGCTTAAATATACTGTTTTTTCCTTCAAGTCCCCACAGGTTTTTTCTTATATTTGAATATTCTCGAGTCATATAGAAGGCTTGGTTCATGCTTATAAAAATCATAAACTCATGCAAATGAAATTGAACTTTGTTTTCTTGTTTCTTGATTTCTGATTTTAACACTAATATTAATATTTTTCTTGTCTTATACTACAAATCAATGTTCTAAGACTCTGACTCTTTTAAGACTGGTATGGCATGTAACTCGGGAAGACTCTGGCAAAGAGAAAAAAATACATTGTGAATGATATGGTGAGTTTTAGAGGAGTCTGGTGAAAGGAGAGTATGATTGAAGAGTCTCTAGAGGTGACTGTTTTCAACTGTGACTTGGCAAGACCCGGGAGTCCGAAAAGAGTCTGACGACACTACTATAAATAGATAGGGTACTAAACTAGAACTAAACTAGGGTACTAAAATAGAACTATAGTAATGGAGAAACAAAAACTATATTAAACTCAGAAACATGTGGATAATGTCATAAAGAAACAACAATATGGAACATGGAAACACATATGGAAATTGATAGTAATATAAACATGGGATTACCTGAAGCTCGGCCTGCCCGACTGCCCGCCAACACAACAGCCTGACCTCTCGCAAGAGCACCCACCAACACAACAACTGTGCCAACACAATGACCATGCCAACAAAACATCTGTGTCAACAAAACGACTTCTCACAATCACTCACTCACTATCACAATCAGGAAGAGCTGGGAAAAACATTACAATTACATTGTGCGGTTAATATATAAATAGTTTTTCGGCTGAAAGAATAGTTCAAATGAACTATTATTTTGATCGAAAGAATTTTTCAACCTGAATATCTTTTGGCCAAAAACATATTGACGGATGGAAAACATTCGCGTGACTAAATTTATACATGAAAATTGAGGGTGTCATCACTGTAGCATTCGATTTGACATTCCAGGGT
Organism: Picea engelmannii; assembly: GCA_009831015.1. Classification (NCBI taxonomy): domain Eukaryota; kingdom Viridiplantae; phylum Streptophyta; class Pinopsida; order Pinales; family Pinaceae; genus Picea; species Picea engelmannii. Next base: position 342,685 of record ML779740.1, on the reverse strand, counting down.
TCGAGTGATAAATAGTTTGACCGAAAAAAAATAGCTCTCAGCCAAAAAAGTATATTAGTTTGACCGAAACAATGTTTTTCAGAATTTTGGAGATGAGATTGTCATGAAAGTGTTACCCACCTCTGTGATTTCACCCTTAGTGTGCCTAGGAAATGTAATGTTTTGATCATTATTAATAATAAATACATCATTGGTTGCTAGATGGACATGGACAAGAGTTATAGGGGGCTATGATTCCACAAGAGAGGGGGATTGAGGGGCTAAGTGTTTATTTTATATTATTCTTTGCCCATTTCTTCTTTAATGGATAATATCAGTTACATGAGATTTTTGGGGGAAGGCCATATGGTTCCTTAATTCCAAGAAATACATAAACCCATTTTTGGTCTGTTTGGGGGTTCATTCACTCACTCATTGTTCATTGTTCATTGTGCACACTATTCATTATGTTCTCTCTCCGTTCGTTCTTTCACCCACTCTTCATTATTTATTCATTTTAATCTTGGCTTGGGAAAGAAAAATGAATTGGGGAGAGGAGCCATGGCTTTGTTGGAAGTAATGATTTTTGGTGTATTCCAACCATGAATTAATTCCTGCATGTCTGAGATGCATTGGCTTGTGTTAAGTTTCTCCCAAAACTACGAATCTTGAGTCCCAATATAGAGATTCTTGACTAGATGCAATTGAGCCCTGGAAGGAGGTGGACAACCTTAGGGACTGTGTGGTAGAAAAGTGGTTCCATTATCTTGGGCTGTGCAAGATAGGTAGAAGAGAGATGGTGTACTTTGGGTTGGTGTGTGTGCTGAGAAGCATGTGAGAGCTTGAGTGTTGACTCGTTGGGGAAGTTGAGTGACACTCTGGAACTATCCTTGTGGATTCATAGCGCTGGCTCAGGGGCAACATTGTTGTTGAGACTTGGAACAATGGTGTATACGGTTGGGTGGAACGTCCTTGGTTTGCAATGAGTTGGTGATTAATTTCATTAAAGATAAGTGGTCTTTGTCATGTGTTTCTCTTCTTGTAGATATATTTCCATTATGTATTGATTAATATCTTTGAGATGTGCATTTTTTATGTGCTCGATTGTTGGTTATTTCTATGCATGGCATGTTTAAACATTTGTTATACTGTAGCATGAATCTTGATCTCTGGATGTGAATATTTCATGCCTCCTAATTAATTAAAAATTTATCAGAATTCGAAATTAGTTCAGAAAAGAGCTTGTAGTGTGCCCATCCTGTGGGTGGTTGGGTACTTTAAAAATTCCCTCTGATGATGTGCAAATGGTTTACCATTAGACACGTGTAAAATTTTCAGTGGCATCTCATCACAATAAGGAAAAGGGAAAACCATCATCATGGGCATGCGACAACGGTTTTATGGTTTAGAAGAAAACGCTTGTCACCATCAGGGAACAATGCATTCTTTCTTGTTGACCAAGCAACCTATGGTGATGACATGTGACACTGGCCTACCGAAGTATTAGTTGTCACTTGGGTGGAAGGGACCCACCAGAGGACACCATAGGTGCACTTCGATGACCTTGAACTTGATGACATGTGGCATGCTCCCATGCCACATAGATTCTACCATGGACCAATGAAAATATGCCATGTTTCCATGTATCCCAGGTGACGTTCCACAATGACATCATTCAAATTTTCACTTGCTCCTGAAAATTCAAAAAATATAGCTAATGAGAAGGTGACCTGTGGCTCACAATCATATAAAAGGGGTAAAAACGAGCATTTTAATGGATTTTTTTAATGAAATTGTTGCATATTAAATCTATTTCACAAGATTAAACCATGATTTGTATATATCGATGACAAGACAGGTTGGCCTCACATATGATCATCATTTCCAATCATCATGCCACCTAGTACATCCAACAAAGGATTCAAATCATTGGTTGCACATATGAACATATGATAATTATATCACAAAGTAAAACAGTCTAATGTAGAACATCATTTCCTCCACTAACATCCTCCCTAGATACATATCAATGTATTATAAGAGAAACTCGTAAAAGGAAGTAATAATAAATCAACAAGCACTAGAATCTAAGCCAAGTGTCATGGAAGTTGATCTGTCTGCATGGATTTTCCACCGGGAGGGACCAGTTTTTTGTCACGGTCATTGACGTATGGGAGCTTCACCTTTTCTCACAAAGGAGAGGAAAGTCTCTCTCTGTTCGCACTAATTCTAACACATGAGCAGTAGGACATTATACAATTCATCCTAATATATAGTCATACTGTCTGAACAACACTCGACAAAATCATACAATAGAGGATCCGTAGGGATGATCGATAGTGCTCCACATCAACACAGGACTAGGACTGATAGGAATGACCGAACCATTCTCTAGGCAGCAAATAGCCTCACTCATTCACAATTTGAATGCGTCTACTACAAAATTTCCATCCAATCGAGCCATTTTAAAGGATATGGAATAAACGAGCTCGGTTTGGTAAAAGTATTTCTCTTCAAAAAACTTCAACATCCTTTACATTGGTAAAAATAAGTTTTTTACTAAATAGAAAACCAACTAGGATTGAAAGGAATGAATGAACCATTCTCCATCAAACAAATAGATTCACTCATTAATAATTTGAATGTGTCTACTGTAGAAGTTCCATCCAATCGATCCATGGATATAGACTAAATGATCTTGGTTTGGAAAAAGTATTTCTCTTGAAAAGTATTCAACAGGATTTACTCTCGTAAAAATAAGTTTTTTACTAGATAGAAAACCATTCAAGAATAAAGAAGCGGTTTCAAGAACAAGAAGTGGTGTTAAGAATCAAAAAGCAATATAGGGTTAAAGAAATGGGCTTCTCATGTAAAGGAATATATCAAAGAGGAATAAGACACTATTTTCAAGGGTCAACACTTTGGGGAACTAAAGAGTTTCTTATACTCAAAGCTACAAGATCACATATCTCAAGCATAGGAAGATTATGAAAGCAAGAGGCCTCAAGAGATTCATACACCATGATGTGTTTAGTATATAAAATCCATATTCTTATTCTTCCATTGTATTTGTCTTCTAGTAAATCCAACTCTTCCATTTCTGGATAATTGTATCAAATGTGATCATTAAAATATTAGGAAGCAGATTAACATCACATTCAATGTTAGTCTTATGCTTATCATGACAGTGAATTGATTTCATTTTACATGACTCGTTCTTGTCGTTTTATTTGATATATTCAAGTGAATGAAGAGTGTACCTCCTTATGTTTGAATGTATGAATTTTTAATGTTGTATGAAGTGCATCCTTTCACATATCGTGATGATTTTTTTATAACTACTCAATTCTTAATTCCTCAACAGCTTTTTGTTATAGACTGTAATATTTATTCTCAAAAATATCTTATATGTTTAATTGTCTTTCTCAAAATTAAAAAACTCATCCATTTGAAATTTCAAATGTCTACACATGGTAACATGCCACTTGAGGTTGAGGGTTTAGTCATTAGTTCCAAAATTGTTTGAAGGTTAGGACAAAGAGAGAGGGATTTCCACAATATTTGTTCTTATAAAAGAATGGATTTAAATCTCAATCTTAGTCTTAGCCCATGGTGTTCCTTGGAATAGTTCCATAAATATTTTGGAACATATCAAGGAATAACATCTGAAATGATTTCATTTCCAAGGAAGGAAATTGAAGTGATTTTTCTCGGGTATGACATTGTAACCTATGTTACTTGATTTTGAACAAGTCTCAAACACATGGCTGTTAATATTTCACCTAAAAAAAATCTAGAATCCACAAGAAGACATACCAAAAGGAAAATTAACCTTCTTAGATTCAAGTTTATCCAGAAAGGCTCATATTCTAGTTTATCTAGAAAGGATCGTTACCTAGAGAAACATTAGAGAGAGAAAATTCTCTTCTCCTCCAAGTAATCCTCATTTATATTTATCTCACTTTTTTGTTCATAAAGTAAGTGAGTTTTTAGATCTGATAAACATACACTGAGATTCACATTCTTCTTTAAATATTCTTTAAAGACCCTTGTAGATCTACAAAGTTCTCCTCTAGAGTTTCCTTCATAAGGGAGTTCTTCCCTAATACAATTCTTAAAATGTTCTACATCTTCTCTGTCTTTTGAAGATAATAATCTTATCCTACAAAACCTAATGGAAAGATTAGGAGGGTTATATTTAGGGGAAATCAATCTCCACCTCCATCTCCACCACCTTTAAACCCCTGGGTAGAAGCTAGATATGGTCCACTGAATCTTCCTCCAAATTTTTATGACCTCCCTAAGAACTATCTAAAAATATTGCCAAAATATGATGGGGAGAAGGCCATCTCTATTGAAGAACATATGGGTGTATTCAAAGAATTCACAGATAACCTTTTGGAACATGATTGTGTTTTCATGAGATTATTCATCCAAAACTTGGAAGGGGATGTGAGAAAGTGGTTCAAGGGGTTACTTGCTTCCTCAATTGGTACATGGCATGTGTTAGAATCAACCTTTATTAGATAATGGGGAGATAAAAGAGACCATCAATCAACCTTTATGAGGCAATGGGGAGAGAAAAGAGACCATCTCTCTTATTTGACTGAAATTGGTTCATTGAAAAATAAAGAAAATGAAATTGTTGTTGACATTAATAGAATATTCAACAAACTTTATAATAAGATCCTTATGGATATAAAACTTTCACAACTAGTAACAAAGATTACTAAAAGAATGCTTCATACTTATGATATGATAAATTATTATTCATGAAACTAGACTTATTCAAGAAGTCCAGTGAAATTAGGCATGGATATCAAGTAGATATAGGTATGGAGATAGTTATGCTATATTGTACATCTTGTTGTAATCACCTCAATGCAGGCCTCATGAATGTATTAGTATGAGAGTGATGTATCATTATTGTACATTAATGAAAATGTTCTCTTTGTGAATATATTTTTCTTCTTATGATGATTGTTGAAACCAACATTTGGTATCATAGCGAGATTGAGAAGATATGGAAGTTTTTTTGAATAACTGGGGGTTAATCAAGCTTCAATTTTTTGGCGTTTACGAACACTTGACCCAAAACAAAACACCCCAATGATTGTCGAATTGCGAAATCACGAAAGAGGTGTGAGGCCCAGGCAATATCAGGTTTTGCGGTTTGGGGTTTGCTAACACCCGACGCACAAAACAAAATGACACGATGATTACCGAATCGAAAAATGCAAATAGAGTGTGGGCCCACCACTTTGGGGTTCGGGGTTTTGAGATTAAATAATTCCACAGAGTTTTTAACAAGTAAACTTTGAATGTCGAATTTGATCAAGGAATAAAGAAATGAGTTTATGAACTCAACATCACAAAATTAAAAATGAAAAATGTCCAATTCAATTCAAAAATGCTTTCAAGCTCTCATCTATGTATCAATTAAAATTTCAAATGTGGTATTTAAACACTAACAAAATGCCCCTTTGATTTTCTAAAAGGTTTAATCAAGGTGGTGTTGGTGTTTGGTTGCCTTGAAAGGTTAAGGCGACCACCATTTAAGGAAATGTAAGACAAAATTGTAATCGGTTGTTAATCTTCGAGCCATGAAGGCTCAAGACGGCCACAGATTCACCATTTGCAAAGAGGCAGTGAAATGATTACTTTCTGACATACTCCCTCTTAATCATTTCAGAGAAAAACAAACTAAAACATACAGAACAAAATTGTTGTAAACAATGCATTACAACTTGTAGACCCCAATATTTCTTCTATGAATTTTAAATAATTCATTTCTCAAAGGATTCGTAAATATGTCTACAAATTGTTCATCAGATCTGCAGAACTGAACAGAAATTTCTTTGCCATTTACTAGCTCTCGAATGAAATGATACCTTGTATCAATGTGCTTACTCTATTTGTGAAAGACATGATTCTTTGTTAGTGCAATGGCAGATTTATTGTCACAGACAATCTGGGTTGCATCATTCTGCTTATGCAACAATTCATTCAAGACCCTTCTCATCCACACATCTTGACATCCAACTGCAATTCTTGCAACATACTCTGCCTCAGTACAAGATAGAGTCACAATAAGGTGTTTCTTTGATGCCCATGCCACTACTCCAGATCCAAGACTGAACACATACCCAGATGTGTTTTTCCTGTCATCAATGGAACCTGCAAAATCACTATTAGTATATCCGATCAGCTCAAATTTTAAACTTGAAGTGTATTGGATACCAAAGTCAGTTGTTCCAACAACATATCTCAGGATCCTCTTTCTTGCTTGCCAATGAGTACTCTTCGGAGTCTCCATGAATCTTGAAATCAAACTTACAACAAACATTATATTAGGTCTACTTGTTGTTAACTACATAAGGCTTCCAACCATCCTCTTATACAAAGTTGGATCAACATATGATCCCTCATCATACTTGCTAATTTTAATACCAGTTGTCATTGGTGTTGCAGCTAGGTTGCAATTCATCATTCTAAACCTTTTCAACAGTTCATTTGCATAATTAGTTTGACAAATGAAAATGTCATCATCAGATTGATCCACTTCAATTCCAAGAAAACATTTCATCAATCCTAAACCAGTCATCTCAAACTCTGTTTTCGTGGCATTTTTAAAATCATCTACATATAGATCTCTAGTAAAAATCAGGTCATCAACATACAAATAGACAATCAAAATTTTACCTTCCTGGTTTACTTTTGTATACAGAGTTGGTTGACTTGGACTTTTGTTGAATCCAACACTGATTAGGTATTCATCAATCCTGCTATACCAGACTCTAGATGCCTACTTGAATCCATATAAAGCTTTCCTCAACTTGTAAACTTTATCTCTATGCTTATCAATCTCATAACCTGAAGGTTGTCTTACATAAACCTCTTCTTCCAAATATCCATTTAAGAATGCAGACTTGACGTCCATCTGATGCATGATCCATTTATTCTGAGTTGCAATAGCTAAGACCATCCTTACTGTGTCAATTCTTTCTACAGGAGCAAAGGTTTCATTGTAATCATTGTCAGGTTGCTGACTAAACCCTTGAGCTACAAGTCTTGCCTTATACTTTTCAATTTCACCATATGCATTCAACTTAGTCTTATAAACCCATTTAACACCAATATGTTTCTTTCCTTCAGGTAAATTGACAAGATCCCAAGTGTTATTCCTTTCAATGGAATCAATCTCATCATCCATTTCTTTTATCCAGACATCCTTTTAACAACTTCATCATAACTTACATGATCATAAGCTATAAATGCAAAATTTTAAATCTGATCTACCTCTTCATTCTGATCATATAATTCTCTTAAGATTCTAGTCTTCTATCCTTTAAATATATTTCTTAATTAAGCTAAAGTGGGATTTGATTCACTACTTACCTGTGAATTTGATTGATGTCCACCATGTGCAGATGGCTCACCACACTCATAAGTTCTTGGTTTTCTAAATTGAGATGGGTTGATATCTGGTGCTTGCCTTGTTGGACTTCTTGTTGCAAGCATATGTGTATGTGGGACCATCTGTCCATCTCTTTCAGCCTGCTCAGCTTCATCATTATCTTCACAGGGTAACATAGCTCCCTCTAAAATTGACTTGTCAATACTTCCATCCTAGGCTTCATCTTCTTTCAATTGAACATCTTTGTTGATTACATATTTCTAGGTGATGGGATTGTAGAGTTTATATGCCCTAGACTCTTCGCTATATCCAACAAAGATACATCTCTCACTTATGTCATCCATCTTCCTCCTCATTTCTACTGGTACATGCGCAAATGCAACACATCCAAAAATTCTAAAATGAGAAACATTGCAAGGCTTACCATCCCAGGCTTCCTAAGGTACACGATCCCTCACGGTCTTGGTCGGACTTCTATTCAATATAAAAACAAAGCAAAGAAATGCATCTCCCCAATATTCATTTGAAAGATGCTTCTCTTTCAACATGCTTCGAGCCATGTCCATGATGGTCCGACTCTTTTTTTCAGCCACTCCATTCTGCTATGGAGTATATCGAGCAGTAAACTACCTTTTAATTCCATGAAGATCACAAAATTCAATGAATTCATTAAGTTTGTATTCACCTCCTCTGTCAGAACTTAAGATTTTAATGGTTCGACCACTCTCATTCGCAACCAAAGACTTAAAACTTTTGAAACCATCAAAGGCTTCAGATTTCTGTTTCAACAAATACAACCAAGTCTTCCTACTGAAATCATTAATGAAAGTCATAAAATAAACACGACCAGTTAACGAAAGTGTTTGCATAGGTCCACATAAATACATGTGGACAATTTCCAATGGAGCTTTTGCTCTGTAGGAAACACCTGAAACAAATTTCTCTCTATGATGCTTCCCAAGTATATAGTTGTCACAAGAGCTTGTAGGTTGTTGAATACAGGGCAACCCCTTTACCATCTGCTTCTTTTGTAACAGATCTAAGCCACCAAAATGTAAATGACCATATCTCAAATGCCATAACCAAGATTCATCTAAACTTCCAGCTTTATAAACATTCAAAGAACCACTCAAATCATTTATCATAACAAGTGGAAACATCATATTCTTGGTCATCTCTACTCTTGCAATCAACTGTTTGCTGGGAAATTTATCATAGATTGAACATACCTTGTTCTTGAAGAACACTCTGTGCTTTTTCTCCATCAGTTGTCCAACACTAATTAGATTGCATTTTAGACCAGGCACAAAATAAACATCATCAATAATTCTTTTTTGATTATCCTTAATGTAAACTGGAACTACACCTCTACCATTAACTGCAACCTTACAATCATTTCCCAGTTTTACTTTAGACTGAATACTAGTATCAATAGAAGAAAATAAGTCCATATTACCAGTCATATGGTTACTACAACCACTATCCAAAAACCAAATATCATTAGCACTTTCCTGAGTGACATTACAAGTCAAGAACACGGGATTTTGATGATCCTCAAACTCATTTGTGAAATGTATAGACTGGAAAGCATCTGCCTGCTTCTTCCAACATTTGTTAGCAAAATGCCCAAACTTCTTACAATAATAACCTTGTGTACTTTAGATTTATCATACCTCTGCTTTTCTTGCTGCTAGGGTTTGTTGTTGCTCCCTCTTAAATTAGGAGGATTCTGTTGAAACTTCTCCTCAAACAGTAATTCAGTTGTGTTGTCCCTTGGTCTAGAAAATCAACCTCCTCTTCCATGATTATAAGACCTTCCTCTGCCTCTAGTAATATGTAGTTGTGATTTGAAGGCATGCTCCAATGATCCTTCTTCATATCTAGATATCCTAGATTCATGAGCGGCAAGAGAGCCAGTTAACTCATCAATTTGCATTTGACTTAAATCTTTAAATTCCTCTATGGGTACAACAACAGGTTCAAACTTCTTGGGCAAACTTCTCAACATTTTCTTAATAACTCTTTTATTTTCAATATCATCTCCATTCTGCCTGAGCTAGTTCACAACACTCATTACTTGAGTCATGAAAGTATCAACACTTTCATTATCCTTCATCTTCAGATTTTCGAAATCCCTTCTCAAATTCTACAACTTGACTGTCTTCACCTTGGACACACCTTGATAATAGGTTTCAAGAATGTCCCAAGCCATCTTCGAAGATGCAACACTAGCAATCTTCATAAAAATGGATTCATTTAGTCCTTGTTGGATTAATCCAAGAGCTTTATTATCCTTCTTCCTATTTTCCTTCAGCAAAACACTGTCAGCATTAGACAGAGCCAATTTTGCTGCTGCATCAACTGGCTCAACAAAACCATCAATAACATAAGTCCATAAATCCTGAGAACGCAAAATCGTCCTCATTCTAATATACCAAGAGTCATATGACTTCTTGCTCAGGACGATAACCTGAACCTGAGAAGAATTACTACCAGACGCAGCCATTTACAAAAGCTTGAAGGAAATCAAATAAATCTTCACACATGAAAAATAGGAAAGTGAAATTGGGCACCAACAAGAATTATCTGCATTGAAATGAGCAACTGACAGGATGCTCTGTAGGATAGACTGGCAGCTCTGATACCAAAATGTGAATAACCGGGGGTCAATCGAGGTTCGGAGTTTTGGCGTATATGAACGCTCGACCCAAAAGAAAACACCACAATGATTGTTGAATCGTGAAATCGCGAAAGAGGTGTGGGGCGCAGGCAATATCGGGTTTCAGGGTTCGCTAACACTCAATGCACAAAACAAAATGACACGATGACTGCCGAATCACGAAATGCAAATAGGGTGTGGGCCCACTGCTTCGGGGTTCGAGGTTTTGAGATTAAAGAATTCCACAGAGTTTTTAACAAGTAAACTCTAATGCTGATCAAGAAATAAAGAAACGAGTTTACAAACTCAACAACACAAAATTAAAAATGCAGAATGACCAATTCAATTCAAAAATGCTTTCAAGCTCTCGTCTATGTATCAATTACAATTTCAAATGTGGTATTTAAACACTAACAAAATGCCCCTTTGATTTTCTAAAAGGTTTAATCAAGACGGTGTTGGTGTCTGGTTGCCTTGAAAGGTTATGCGGCCACCGTTTAAGAAAATTTAAGACAAAATTGTAACCGGTGGTTAATGTTCGAGTCTTGAAGGGTCAAGACGGTCACCGATTCACCGTTTGCAAAGAGGTGGTGAAATGATTACTTTCTGACAGTTTTCAGGGCTGTGCAGATTACTTTCTGACAGTTTTCAAGGCTGCGCAGTTGCAGAGGAGTGTGGATTCGCCTTGCGATCTGCCCAATGAGGCTTGCAGTTTGATGCATGAGAAACAACCATGGGTGGTAAAGAAAAACAGTGCATCTTTTATCTTCCCGTTTCTTTGAAGAATGAGGCACTGTTTCATTTTCTGCAATAGTAATTCCATACGCACTTCCATTCTATAAACTGGTTTGGAATAATCACTCCATTATCTGAACAATAATCCATTACAAGTTTGCCTATTGATGTTGACTGTGCAATACGAATCTCACCGTCCATAGTATTTCTACAGTTCAAACTTCCTTTTGTTCTATTAGAAGCTGGGATGTGTTGGCTAATAAAATTTTGTTTTGCAATCTCCAGCATCCGAATCAGAGGTTTGCTCCAGCATTTTTTAGCTTCTTCAAGTGGCGTGTTTTTCCCACCCGTTCTCTGAAAGAACACTTGCCCCAAAGTCCAGTTGTATCTTTGCCATCAAATGCAAACCCTAGACAGCTGCCATGTGAAGTGGTGTTTTGTGATCATAGTCCTTTGAAATATGTTCCAACGCTGAGAGGCATTCACAATATGTGAAGAATCTTTGCGTGACTATAAAAAATTCTTAATCTAAATATACAATGACAATAGATCCGTTGTGCACTATCTGTTTGAGAGCCGCCCACTCCATTAAAAAACATTCAATCGAGAATCCATTCAGCAAGTAAAGGAAGGAATCCGTCCGTGTCAACGAGAAAAGAGCGTTGGCTGCGTGGCTGAAGAGCGCTGATTGTAAAAGGTAGTTTACCAACGTGGAAGGGTCACAGCCAAAGAAACAAATGCCACGTGTAAGAGGTGTGGAGAGGGTTGGCTAAAACAACACCGATCTATTGGAGGTAGAGATTTTGGTCAAAATGGCGGGTACTGAGGCCAGTTGCTTGTGTTTTTCTCCCGATAATTGATGCAATATTATTCCAGAACACAGGAAAATTCCAGGCGAAACATTGTTGCAGTGTTTTCGCGCTTGAATCCACCACAGATCTGTACGCTTGAGATCTGTTGAGAATGGAGAAGATGACCCAATGTCATCAAAAGAAAAGGCAAGTCCATATTTTTTAAATTGATTTTACACATTTAAAAAAAAATAAAAAGATTAAAAGTTTCATGGAAATCGGGATGCCTCAAAAGTAAAGTATGGACATTAACTAAGACTTTAAGACAAAGAATTTGTTGGCATTAAAAGACACGTGGTTATAAAAAGGATATTTGAGGTAAGTCATGGTGAACTGTTAGTCTTTTATTTTAAATGGGTGATTTGGATTTACAAAATGTAAAGTTATTGTTATTGAGTTGTAAAGGGTAAAACATTATACAAATGTCATGTAAGAGAGTTAAAATGGTCAAGGTTTGTAATGCAAAGTCTATATTATGAAAATGGTCAAAGTAAATAAAAAGTCTAGATTATGAAAATGATTAAAGTAAGTAAATTTAATGTTATGTGCTTTTGCAAGTTGATAAAAAAGCTATGTGAGTGTTTAAGTTAAATTTAATGTTATGTTCTTTTGCAAGTTGATACAAAAGCTATGTGAGTGTTTAAGTTCACATATATGTTTTGATATAGAAGTTAAAGTTGTATTATTAATGTAAAGAGTTGAAATTAAGAGTTTGTTAAATTGAGTCAAGTTTAAGTAAAAATATTTTGGGTGTGATTGGAAATATTTTGGTTATGTAATAAAGTTTTTGTAAAGTTATAGTGAAGTAAAAGCTAAGTTAAGTGAGTCAAAGTCAATAAAAGTTAATTCATTGTTTGAGTCAAGTCACAATTTGTAATTGCATGGGTTCTTTGTATTGAGATTGCATTTGAGGACAAAGTTTGAAGTGTTGAAAATTTTGGGTGCATGTTCAGTGGTATCTGATACTTTCATAATAATTGCATTTTGAAAGATGGGTGCATGATTGGTTGAAACCAACACCCGATTTGTTGTATTACTTCTTGAAAAGCATGCACAATTACAAGCGAGCATTCATTATCAATTTTTTAAACATGGGAAAAGAAGGAAAAAGACCTCAAATAGCCAATCAAGAAATTGAATTATTACAACAAGACCTTGATAATGCTTTACAAGAAATAGTCAGGTTACAGGAACAAAAACAATCCATAATTGACAAAGTTGTAGAATTCGGGACACGAGATAATGAACTTTGTTCTGAATTTGTTTGTCTTGCTATGCAATGCATCGACACATTAGAAACAAAGTTCACATCACTATATAAATTTATGGATGATATTTTTAAAATTGAAGATCAAAAGGACAAATTAATAGAATCATTGCAACAAGAATTGTTGGCAAAGGAGAATGTGTTGCTAGAACTCACAAATGAAGTAAAACAACTAAAACAGGAACAAGTGACCTGATAGATAGGTTTTGTGATTTAGTACAGGTAATAATATTTTTGATGTACACATGTCTCTCTCTTGTTATGCGATTCAAGATGTTGAGGCTTCAAATGATGATCATGATGGTGATGAACTAGGTTTCTTTGAAAACCACACATGAGGAATAGGTTCAAAACTTTTAAATAAAATGTGTTATGATGGTAAAGGTTTAGGAAAGAATTTTGAAGTTATTTTGAATCCCATACAAGTATATCTAAGACTAAGAAATGAAGGCCTTGGTTATGAAGTAAACACAAGAAATGGTGACATCAAATTTGTAAAAGTAGAATTATCGACAACAAATGAATCATCTACAAGTAGAGAAGAAGAAATGAACCAAGAGTAACAACCTCAATAACAAATCAAGTGCATAAGTAGGAACAATGTTCTAGTCAGTGTGGAAGAAAAGGACATGCACAAGAAAAATATTGAAATTTACGTCCCTATTGTATTTGTGGTCTCAAAAGTCATGATTGTTGGAAATGCATGATGGAAATAAGACTCATGAAAATACTAAGTATAGAAGATGTGTGCATAAAAAGAGGGAATAATCGGGAGTGCATGGTTGAGGCACATTCAAGAGTACAACACACAGTGAGAAGAATATAACAAAGGAATAAAGTAGAAGAATAAAGCAGGGAATACAGAAAGAGAAGGAAGTAGACAAAAAGGAAGGATGACAATGTTACATTACGTTGTCATTGATGTCAAAGAGTTGATGTCTTGTCGTAGTATCATTGATGTATTGATGGCCTATGTTTTCATAGATGTAATTGATGTCAAAGATGTCAAGTGGTTTAATAGTGATGTATTATCATGGATTGATGTATAGACAGGATGATGTAAAGGTTGGGCATTGCCATCTTGTCATGGCTGATAGGAAGTACCAAATGGATGAACTCACAAGTGTTCCCCTTATGGTGAAATCCCTCATGGGAAGACGCTTTGTGAAGTCCAAATGGTTAAGTGGTTGAGTCATTCTAGATGTATGGTTACGGAATCCATGTTTGTTTGAGGAATAATGTTATGAAGATTGTTGAATTTGTCAATGATACTACTCGATATTGATATTTCTTGTCATGTCATTTCCAGTGATATGTGGAGTGTCACCTAACTCCTCACGGTTATAAAGTTATGGCAGTGTGAAGTTGGAGAACCCTCGTGTTGTCTAGAAGCCCCTAAAAGGTCAAAGAAGTCAAATTATTCTAGAAGCTCCTAGAATAAAGTTGACTACTCAAAGATGTTAATCATGGTTTAAGTGGTTTCAATAAGAAAACAATTAAAAATAATTCAATTGCAACTAGAAGTGCAGAATTTACTATTTGTAGCAAAGTGGGTTAGAAGTGGGTTAGCCCCAAAAGAAGGAATTTGGTTGAAGTGGGTTAGATGATAAAACCTAGAAGAAGCTACTTGGATAAGTATAAATAAGAGAGCAAGGGTCTCTTATGAGAGAGTCTTTTCTTGAGCATATGAAAAATCTATTTTTTTGAAAGACTTCTTGCATGTACTCATGGTCGCATCAAAAGTTTCGTAAGTCTGAGATTTTGACGACGAAAGTTTTGGAGTTTTAGAAATAATGAAAAACCCTAGTTTTTGAGATGTAAGCAGGTTATCAGTGTAATAGGGTGTGTATGCAGTGTGATATCAGTATATTAGGGTGCGTACATATGTAGGATGACAGTGTAATAAGGAGCATACATGAAGGAAAATCCATAGAAGCTTTAGCAAGTGCTAGTGTTAGGTTCCTGAAGTCTAAAGAAAGTTCCCAAAACAGTGGTGTATTGATTCATAGATGCTACAGAAGATATGGTATGGTTATATGTTTTCTTCATGCTTAGATTTTCTCATGGTATGGTGAATTCTTGAGGCATTCTTTGTATGGTTGTATTGATGTCTAAATATGGTAGCTGGTTGGTTGAGTAGTTCAGATCTATTTTGGTTGAGAAATATATATAATTTGTAATGGTGTATGGTGTATGGTTGAAGAGCATCCATAGGTTGTTGAATGGCATAACTATGTTTGTGATTGGTTATGGTATATATTGGGTAGTTAAAGGTAGAGTGCAGTGACAAGATTAGAAGTGGATGTGACAGAGGCAGAAAGGGTCTGAAGGGCCAGATGGTTGAAGTTTCAGAAACCCTAATCTCTAAAAGTGTATGTAGGTTGATAGTGGGACAGGGCACATACATATGCGTGCTTCAATATAGGAAGTTCGCGTACATACGTGGGTTGTAGTATAAACAGGTCATGTACCTATTGACAGATTGGTATATGTTGAGGAGTGATTCCTCTTCTCAGTTGATGATGAGATTTGCAGGATGAGTCTTGCATTGAGAGTTGGTGCTCTTGTGGAGTTGTTGAAAAACCCCCAAGGATTGTAGTCTGTAATATAAAATAAACTTATACATATATCTTGTGTTCCTTTTGTTCCTTGTCGTGATGGATTATTGATGATATTTTTTGTTGATATGTGTTTATATACAACTTGTTATAAATGGAAGTAATGAATGATGAGAAAATGGTGATTGCTAACATATGTGTTTTTGTAAAGGAGTTAAAATATCCCTACATGGATTCACCCCTCCCCCCTTCAATGTGGTCAGTGTGTCCAACAAATGGTATCAGAGCAGGCCTTCACTATAAGAATTAACAAGCTTGAAGGAGATCCATCAACACACAAATGGATGAAAATGTAGATGAAGTTCCCCTCTTTGATGAGACATACTACTCAACATGGATAATATAAATGAAAGGGTATTTGAAGGAAAAAGGAGTAGGTGTTTGGAAAGAATTTATTGGTGGATCAATTCCCTTGAAGAATAAGTCAAAGTTTGTAGCACAAAAGGAAGAAAATAAGTATGATGCATTAGCTCTCAACACTATTTTCAATGGACTCTCAAGTTTTGTCAAAGAAAACATGGGAGAATGTACTTCTGTTAAGGATCTATGGTTGAATCTAGAGAAGACATATCAAGGAAAAAAGGAAGACACTAAAAACAACTCCTTCAAGAACAATGACAGTAAGGACTCTCCAAAATCCTCTTATTGCAATAATTCGAAGTGTGATGATGCTGAATGTTCCTCTACAAGTGAAGAAGATAATCTGGAAGTAGTTTGCATAGAATCAAATGAAAAATATCCTATAGATAAACATGAATATTTGTTGAGGCGTAAAGATAAAGTTTTCTCTAAGTTAGATGGTGTTAGTAGTGAAATAAGACATTACTAAATTGTTTTTGAGTATCTTGAAAAATACACCAAGGAATTCCTAGAAAAGTACCCAAGATATGCCATGGCACTAAAGAAAACGCTCAAAGAAAAAAAAGAAAGTAAAAAGAGTCAATTAGAAGAAAAATAAAAAGAGATCAAAAGACTAAAGAATGAAATTATTAATCAAGAAGAAGAAAAGAAAAATTTAGATGATGATCTTAGAAAAAGTCTTGAAGTTAATGTTAATCTTAAGACCCAAATTGAGAAAGCCAAAAGAATAGAGGAACTATTGAAGAATCAACTAAATGAAAAGGAAGAGTCATGCCATAAGTTGGAAGCTGAATTTGTTGATCTTAGAAAGAAAGTATAGAAGTCAAACACTCACATCAAGTTCATAAACAACTCAACAATATTGGATGAGATCCTAGATAGCCAAAGACATCCAAATGATAAATTAGGTCTTAGATACAACAAGGAAACTATACATCTTGAAGCTAGCACTTCTAAGAAGTATGAGGTAAGTCCTTCACTCTCAAAGAGTGGAAGCAATGTTGGAAGTCAACCATCTACACAAAGAAAGGAAAATTTAAAAATAACAAAGAAAGGAAGACACCAAGAAGCCATCTTTACACCTCAAAGAAAATTAAGAAGAGAGACACCTTCAAGCTGGACACCAAGGAAAATGTATGAAAATATTTTTCATGGTCACTTCTACTCATGTAATGAATATGGTCACAACGATTTGGATTATAGACATTATGCAAGGAAATATAATGGAAGGTTTCATAACACTCTAAGTTGTTGGAGATGTAATCAACTGGAACACATTGCTGCTCATTGTCACACCATGAGATGTTATAGTTGTAGTGGGTTTGGCCACAATCCTAGGATTGTTGGAACACAATAAGATAGTCCATGAAGAGTGCTTCATATATCATGAAAAGAAGAACACACGAAGCTAGGAAGGAATACAACGTTGAAAAGATGGAGGCTCAGAGCTCAAGTTCTGGGTAGTTGATACACCTTCAGAGGTGGGTGAAGAAGACTGAACAACCATAAAAGGAAGGCATCCATGAGGAAAGCTCAAGATTGATATTTTTAGAAGCATACGTAGGCTCTTGTAGAACAAGTCGCATACATACATGAGATGACCTATAGATAGGCCTCATACATATGCAATCTGTCTATGTAACATGTCACGTATCTATGGTAAAATCCTAGAAAAGAAGGCTATGCAGATGAGATGCAACATGATTTGATTATATAACTTTGTTTTGCAGTGTCTGACATGGTTTGTTGCAGGTTATCATGATTATATGGTTGCAGGTATGTTTAATGTATGTGTGGTGATGACATATGGTTGAGTGTTGAAGCATATGTTTGATGCCTATCCTGGATGCATGATACTAATTCTAAAGTATGAATTGATGCATTTTCTATTGAGAAACAATGTTGGTTATGACATTGAAGTTATGGCACTTTGGTTATGACATATATCATGATGATTTGATTCTTTCTAGAGATATAATTGATCTATTGAGACACACTTCTTGTACATGTATGGTTAGGGAACCCATGTTTTTTTTAGGAATAATGTTATGAAGATCAATGAATTTTTTAGTGAGTCTATTCTAGATGGATAATGCTTGTCATTCCATTTACGATGATATGTGGATCATCATCTAACTCCTCATGATTAGAAAGTTATGGCCATGTGAAGTTGGAGAACCCAAATGTGTTGTGTACAAGCCCCTAAAAGGTCAAAGAAGTCAAACTATTCTAGAATCTCTTAGAAGAAAGTTGACTAGTCAAAGTGGTTAATCATGAGTTAAGTGGTTGGAACAAAAAAAAAAAAAAAAATTAGTTGTAACTATAAATGGAGAATTTACTATTTGTAGAAAAGTGGGTTAGAAGTGGACAAGTGGTTAGAAGTGGGTTAGCCCCAAAAGAAGGAAGTTGGTTGAAGTGGGTTATATGATAAACCCTAGAAGAAGCTACTTGGAGAAGTATAAATAAGAGAGAAAGGGTCTCTTATGAGAGAGTCTTTTCTTGAGCATATGAAATATCTATTTTGGTAAAAGTCTTCTTGCAGGTACTCATGGTTTCATTAGAAGTTCTGTAAGTATGATATTTTGACGAAGAAAGTTTTGGAGTTTCAAAAATACTAAAAAACCCTAGTTTTTGAGATGTACGTAGGCTATGAGTGTAATATGGTACATATGTATGCATGATATCAGTATAATAGGGTGCGTACATACGTGGGTTGACAGTGTAATAGGGAGCGTACATCAGGGAAAAGCCACCGAATCTTGAGCAAGTGCTGGTGCCAAGTTCCTGAAGTCTAAAGCAAGTTCCCAGAACAATGGTCTATTGATTCAGATCTGATATAGAAGATATGGTATGGTTATATGTTGTCTTCATGATTATATTTTCTCATGGTATGGTGAATGCTTGAGGCATTCTTTGTATGGTTGTATTCATGTCTAAATATGGTAGCTGGTTGGTTGAGTAGTTCAGATCTATTCTGGTTGAGAAATATCTATAATATGTGATGGTGTATGGTTGAAGAGCATGCATAGGTTGTTGGATGGCATAGATATGTTTGTGATTGGTTATGGTACATATTGGGCAGTTAAAGGAAAAGTGAAATGACAAGATCAGAAGTGGATGTGAAAAAAGAAAAAAGGGTTTGAAGGGCTAGATGGTTGAAGTTTCAGAAACCCTAATTTTTGAAAGAGTACGCAGGATGACAGTGGGACATGGCACGTACATATGTCTTCTATAGTATAGGAAGGTCATGTACATATGTGAGATATAGTATAAATAGTTCACGTAGCTATTGACATATTGGTATATGTTGAGGATTGATTCCTCTTCTCAGTTGATGCTGAGATTTGCAGGCTGATTTTTGCATTGAGAGTTGGTGCTCTTGTTGAGTTGTTTCTCTGTTTAGTTGTTGTTGAAAAAACCCAAGGATTGTAGTTCGTAATATAAAAGAAACTTATACATGTATATTGTGTTCATTGTGTTCCTTGTATATTGATGATATTTGTTGTTGATATATGTTTACATACGACTTGTTATAAATGGAAGTAACGACCGATGAGTAAATGGTAATTTCTAACATAGGTGTTTTTGTAAAGGAGTAAAAATATCCCTACACTGATTCACCCTCCCTCTCAGTGTGTTTTGTGTGTCCAACAAACAGCCTGACGTGCAAAAGATAGAAGGACATGTAAAATCAAGAAGATAATAATTAAAGTGAAAAAGCAACATGTAGACGGAAAAGTAAGAAAAACAACCCGAACAACAAGTCAATTTGATTTAATATGTATTGTAATAACATTTTGGGACGAACGAAGTAGGGTTTTAAGCCCTAGAATTTATGTATAAATATGTAATGGGATAGGAGAATAGCGGTTCTTCATTGTTAGTTGTTCCTCTCTTTTACTTCTTCTGTTCTGGTCGAAAAAGAGAGTGATAGAATGAGTTGCAAAGGTCACTATTGATTCTATGTCTAAATGTTGAGGAGATGTTGTAGAGAGGGAGAGGCTTGCACTGTAGAATGATTGGGCTAGTAGAAGGAAAATATAACATGATGTATCTTTGTAAGCACAATGCGCAAGCCTGAGACAATTGCATAAAGAATAAGAAAGAAGCTAGTCATTGTGGACATAGCCCAGAGTTCGGTGAACCACATTAACTACTATATTTACTTTCTTTTATGGGAGTTATAATGGATTCTGTATGGATGCATGTTAAAATAGATTTGTATTATGTGTAATCATTGTGGAATATTTATGTCTGTTAGAGTATTGGGTTTATTTTATAATATGGGATGTAATGGTAATATGAATCTAAATTCACTAAGTACCTGATGAAAAACAAAGACAGAACAACGTGCACAGAACCAATAAGTAATAATGCATAGAATGATAACCTCCCATTCCCTCACTATTATAGAAACTTGGTTTTGACAAACCCAATAGATACCTTGGGTGAGAATTCACTTGCATGCAGATGATGCGAAAAGGGTTAGTGTCTGAAGAGTTTTGTTGGTCAAGATAATTCAAACCTAGAGTCTTACAACCCCACGTAGTGCCAACAAACGGTTTCATTGCTAGGAACCAGAATCTATGAATGAGGGAATATTTTGGAGGCAAGCTAGGAAAGAGATCTCAGAATGGTTAGAAGGGAAGGAATGAGAGTTTTCCAGGAAAGAGAATATAAACCCTTGGTTGAGCGATGAGAAATGGATGTAAGAGTATGTGTAAATAGAGATGCTTGAAATTTTCTTTGGCCAGTTTCTGATTATTCTAAATAAGTGGTTAGAAAGACTAGTAGAAAATATTGGAAGTTACCAAACCACAGTCAAGGAATTGGACTTCTAAGTTGGTGAGATAGTTTAATTTTGTAAGTAATCAAACTTCTCATGCAATTGATTTTTGGATAGATACTATATTAGGAGGATATATTACAAAAATTTTGGTAGATTGTACCCAGTCATATAGTGTTACAAAATGAAACTTCTATAAAGGTTTGTGTGGAAGGTTCATGAAATTATTGGGTCGTGGATAAAGATGTTTTTGTGTGACAAGTTGTAACACACCCACGACGGGGCATAATTTTTTTTTTTTATTTCCTTAAAGGACATATTCTCCATTCATGGCTTCTAATTTGGAAAGTCGGGGAACCAATCCGATCTCTTGGTCAAGAATCTCTGATTCTGAAGCCAAACAACTCTCTAAGACCCTGATGGTCTCGCTGTGTAATTAAACGCATACCCTTTTCAACTTATGGGTGCAGCTCTAATGGTACCCACGACCTTCCCCTTCGCACCTACGAAATCTCAGAGTCTGGGCGCTAGCTCCTTTTTCATTAGCCCCTTCCTTCATATCACCCTGGCTATGACCTCATGGAAAAATATGATTTCAAGCGTGGGCAAGAGTGGTTTTAGGCCAACCCGCTTTTCACCATGCAAGTCACCTCCATCTTCCATGTATCACTTTGTTAAAACCATGGTATAAATTTTGGCCCGCTCTCAGATTTTTAACATCCGAGCAAGTTTTAGCCCCGCAATCCAACTCAACCGTTGATCTCCAATTCCTTGCCAATACCTCTCGATCAACAACCGATGTCTATTCTTTACCTGCCTCTGGTCAACTGTCCAATCAACAAACTTTTCCCCTTTCACTCACGATCTCATATCTCCACGATCTGTCGACACATAGCTCTTGCTATTGACAATGAGAATGCCTAAATGTCCCCGGCTTGATATTTTCTACCAAGTGTTCGATGCTAACTCATTCATTCACATTTGTTAGATAGTATCATGGTACCTTGAATCCCATTATCATTATCAGTGGGTTGTCTCCCATTTGTTAACGGTATATCTCAATGACCGGTAATGAAATGATGTCTCACTATGTTTGAATTTGACTCATTTAGTTACATAGTGTAGACTTGTACCATGATATATCGTAGTGAATAATTTGGGTGAAGTACAAGAATCACATCCTTTGTACTCCTCCTAACTCATATGGTGCCACCTCATAGATTGGTACTCGCATAGGATCAAATCAATCGTTTATTTGGTCCCAGTTATCCTCTCTTATTGATTTTGAGATATAGCTCCACTGTGTATCTATTCATGGATGTGATATACTTTGACATGGATCCATTGTGTATTATTTGTGGCCATGTTTGCTACTTCATCTATATCACATCGATCCACCATGTACTATTTTTTTCCATGGACTTTAGCGATATTTTCTATATTCCATGGATTCGTAGTGTATTTCCTTTCGCGACCATTCTTACATCACTCCTAAGCATGGGTTTTCTCGACTTGAAGAACAAAACTCTTACTTGATCCTTACTGACAGTTATTATTGTTGGATCAATTGTTCGGGAACCTCCATGGAATTTTCGATGCATCCTTGCCTCTCATAATTCATAATGTAATTTTTCCATCATTTTTCCCTTCAAACATCACACATTAGGGGGCATCTGTTATAGCAAAAGAATCCACACTTATGTTTTTGTTCCATGGAATAACCCTTTCCTACTACTTGGTAGACTTTTCCCCCAAAGGACCTCTCAAAATTACTTAAAAACCATTCCCTAAGAGCATATCCATATGTTTCCCTAGTGTAACATGTGGACATCCACGTTTTACAACATTCCAATCCACAGATGCCCTCAAAATTTTTGAAAAACAAAATAATCCCATGTTTTCAAGAGGGTTTTTCAGTTGGACTCGTTTCCCGACGACCCTTTCCCGTACTCAAAGAAATCCAACTCCTCAAACCTATTTGGGATGATATAAAACAATCATTGAGGGCTAAGGAGAGGCCAATTCATTTCATGAAAATTTATGATGTCAACATATAGCAAGCCTCCCTTCTCTATAATTCTCTGAGTAACACCCCTCTGGTCTGGAAATTCCTTTTCTAACACTTATTTCTCAGTTTATATGACTATAGAGTGTCTCCTTATCTCTATCTGATTCATTGAAGGAATTTTTCTTTGGTTGATTCGATGCTTGAGGATTCCTAGAGGAACCCACATAGTTGGCTTCAAGGCGGTGCCAAAAGTAGGACAAGGTTGTAATTTTTCCTCTTATTGTTAATAAAAATTGTGTTTTCTCTCATTTATGGAATTCATTGTATGTTTATCTATATACTTACTTTGAATTTGATTTCTAACATGCACATGTTTTTGATGAGATAACTACCTTCGTAGCAACACTTGTTTTGTGTCTTTCTTGCAGGTTCGTTCCAGCAGAATACTAGGAGATCTTTGACATATTGAAGCTTGGGATCAACATCAAATGGGAGAATAAGGTGCTCTCCTTTTCTCTTTTATATCCCTACCTACTCCTAATCAAGTAGTTGTTTTCTTTAGCCTTTGTGTATTTGTGTTTGAAGGGATATATTTATCTCTTCCATTTAGTCTTTCTCTACTGTGATCTTGACCAAATATCACAAGGGATAAAATCCCTTAATCATTTGAGCCGAAAATTGCTTCTTGTTATAGAAATTAATTAATTGATATTTAATGCCAACCAACAGGATGGTTAAAAATTTCAAGGGGCGCAGAATTCGACCTAGACCTTTGCCTATATAAAAAAGTATTTTTCCATTGCAGAAACATAGATTTTCATGCGAAAGAAGATAGTGGGGTTGCATTGGAATGCATGAAAGTAGATATTGTATATTTTTTTCTTGCATCTTTTTTTGTGCCATAGAGCTCTTTGAAAGAAGTACAGGGTGTTTACAATCAAAAGTTTCATTTTTCTGATGCAGTTCCAATTTTGACAATTAAACTTGTGTTTGAGGAACATACCATAAGGTCATTGTAAAACAAGAATATTTGAGCATTAATAGAGCGATATCTCATTTGGAAGCAGACCCGAAGACGTGGCCCAAGATGGGTGAACTCCACTATCAACTTGTGTAATGTGCCTTGATATTTGTTGTTAATATTTCTCTCCATGTTCACATTTTTATTTTTTCATGTTATTATTAGTTAATGAAGTTTATGGATAAATAAGTGTTTTCACATGCTATTTTTCAAATAGTCAAGACAATCAAAATTATTGAATCAAGTTCGATGTTGATGTAACATTAAGAACTAATTTGACATCTAAGGATTTTCAGATCAACATTGTTGGAAAAAAATCTACATGAGGTATGGACTTGTAAGAAACCCTCCCTTGAACATCTAAGAGTGGTTGGTTATGATTCTTATGTACATGATCCAAAGGAAAATAGGATCACATTGGATAATAAAGAAAAAAATTGTATCTTTATTGGCTATAAATATTGTATAAAAGGTTATAATATTTGCAATGCGGAAACTAAGAAGATGTTTACAGTTGAGATGGTTTTTTTAGAGAGATTAAATATGTTTTGAAATAAGAATTCCTACCAAGTCAAGAAGAAGTTGAGAAAACATAGTTTGATTTGGATGATCCAAAATATAAATCAATAGAAGAAAATGAAGAAAAAGAAGAAGAACCTCATACCTCGCTAGTGAGGAGATCGGTGAGGGAAAGAAGGAAACTGTAGAGGTATAGTCCACCTGATTTTAGTGGTAATTTTTCTTTATCTATTATTGATGATTATCCCAGAATTGTCACAGAAGAACTCAATTTAGAGGATAGTAAACTCTGGAATAAGGCTATGGTTGAATATATGGATGCATTGGATAAGAATGAGGCTTGGGATCTAGTTGAGTTTCCAACTAGAAGAAAGTCCATTGGAAACAAATGGATGTTTAACAAGAAGTTGAATGTAGAAGGAAAAGTGGAGAAATACAATGATTGGTTAGTAGCAAAAGGTTATTCCCAGGTAGAGGGAATTGACTTTGGTGAATTTTTTTCTTCTGTTTCTAGGTTATCTTCAATTAGATTTATTCTATATATTGTTGTTTATTTTTATTTTGAAGTAGAATAGATGGATTTGAAGACAACATTCCTACATGGGGATCTGGAAGAAGAAATATACATGAAGTAGCCAGAAGGATTTGCAGTGAAGGGAAAGAAAGCATTGGTCTGTAAGATAAATAAGTCACTATATGTTCTACAACAATCACCTAGGATGCGGTACCATAATTTTGAAATATACATCCTTGGACTAGGATTTGTGAGAAGTAGGGTTGATCACTGTGTACATTCCAAGAAGTTTGGTAATCACTTCATTTATGTAGTCTTGTATATTGATGACATGTTGCTGGCAAGAAACAACATGGATGTTATCAAGGAGGTGAAATTGCAATTTTCCTCAAAATTTCACATGAAGGATATTGGGGTTGCTAACTTCAAGATGTGAATGGAGATTAAAAGAGATAGAGAAAATAGGAAGCTCTGGTTGAATCAGAGAAAATATTACAAAACTTTAATATGTAGTAAAGTAAATTGTCAAGGTTCCTATAGGTGTAAAGTTATCTACATATCAATGTCCCAAGACACAAAAAGAGGAATAGGACATGTCCCATGTTCCATATGATATTGTGGTTGGTAGATTTATGTATGTAATGGTTTGTACTAGACTAGACATTACACATGTAGCAAGAGTTTTGAGCAGGTATATGTCAAAACCAGCGAAGGAGAATTAGGCAACAGTAAATAGTTTTTCTAGGTATTTTCATGGCACTTCTAGATATGGATTGTGTTACCAAGGAAGACTAGGATTGGACAGAATTTTGGACATACATGGGTTTGTTGATGCAGGCTAGGATGGAGATGTGGATCGAAGAATATCTACAATTGGTATATGTATTTAACCTATTTGGAGGAGAAATCAATTGGATGAGAGAAATATATACTGTAGTGGCACTCTCAACTACAAAATCATAATACATGGTAGCCACACATGCAAGAAAGGAAGCAGTATGGTTACAAATATTGTCCTTAGGTGATCCAAAAAGGATCCAGAGAAGGCTGAGAACAACTCATAACTCACAGAGGCAACACAAGATGCTCATAATGGCTTCAGCAGATAGAGAGAGGGTAAAAATTCAAAGTTCCCAAAACTCAGTTAAAATGGCATGGTCGTGAAGAGCACATCACAATATTTTTAACAGTGCAAATGTCTTGTCAAACGGAGTTACGGATCAAAAGATATAAGCAGTCAAAGTTCAAGTCAAACTTAGTCAAAAATTCAAAAGGTCGAGGTGACACGTGTCACCACTACAAGGGCGACACATGGCACGTCTATACAGGAAGATGTGTTACATGCACCCAGGTATACGTGGAAGATTCTTATAGGTCCACATGGCAGATTCAATATTCCATTCTCTGGTTGACACGTGGAAGAGGAAAACCAATGAGAGGTTGCCACATGGAAACCCCCCATTGGCCTCTTATGGTATAGTTCATTAAAAAATATTGGAGTCGATGGGAGTCAAACTCCTAACCTCCTTATCCCAAAGGACTTACAACCTCCATGCTATCCAACATACCACTATGTGTTCTTTGTTTATACGAAGGCGCGAATTTTATTCAAGCTCAAACGTTTATGTGGGCGTAAAAGGAAAGGGTCTAGGCCTGTGGCCCAACCCTTCGTTATATTCCAAACCACATGACCATCCAAACCTCTGTTTTAATAGCCATCTACCACATATTTCATTTTCTGCCAACTATACGCCATTCTAGCAACCACTGCCAAAATTAGCAAAGCGCGCCAAATCTTGTTACAACCATATGTTAAAAAGGGGAGGCTCGTAGGATTCGACCACGAGACCTCTGCCAACCTCCCGAATTAATATAGTTCCGCTAGCCGGTGCGCTAACCAAATCACTTATTGCATAACAACCAAATTTTTATATAAAAGGGGGTGTTTTCCAGTGTACAGAGGAGAGGATAACCAAGGCACGCATGTATGAATTTTCGTACAGATTTTGCATGCATTTCGAGATTTTTCTCAGTCATTTATTGCAGAAGCAAGGCATGAAAACTGAGGGAGAGGTGTCTCTTGGGCCTGAAAGTGTCAGACTCAGATCAAGGCGTGGAGACAATCATTTTTAGGTAATTTGACGCCACAAATGCAATGGTGATGTTAGTTTTCTGATCTAAGTGAAACTTCTATAGCTTAACTCCAGAATGAGGTATACTTATGTATTTTTCCAAATTATTTTGTGGAGTTAATAAAAAGGCCTACCCATTTGAGAGCAGGACCCAGAGATGTAGTCCACTAGGGATGAACTCTGTTATCAAGTTTTTGTGTTCATATTCCATGTTTATGTCTCTTTCCTTTTGAAATTTTCCTTCTTTATGGTGTACTTTACTTTATGCTCATTTAATACAATTATTTAATAAGTCACCTAAAGAAAATATCCTGGATCATGTTGGTATCAGAGAAGTCGTCTTTGACTTCAATTGTTGAGCATGAATTCTTACTAGGGCTAAGCATAAGCAGGGTGAAGGAACTCTTAAGAATTTCAATCCTGAAGCTGGTCATGCATCCCAAAGGAAGAAGATGGTAAAAGAGGGCAAATGTGATGAACAAGATAAAAAAATTCACATGGTCTTTTATTGCATGTCAGAAGTGATCGAATGAATGTATGAAGATTATGAGAAGAGGGTGAAGAAGAAAGGGAAGAAAAAATAAGGGCATACAGATGATGATGCTTCAGTAAAACAAGGGGTTGGAGGAGACCCTCCTGAGCCTCCATATTCGCCTTAAATTTCTAGTTCTTCTTCCTCTGATCATTCTCATCACTCTCAACATTATAGCCATAAAGCCTCTTTTAAAAAACCATTATTAAAGATCGATGTAAAGTTTGCTTTACCTATGTTTAATGGAGATGTTAATCCTGAAAAACTAGATAATTGGATCCGACAGGTTGAAGTATATTGTCGTGTTCAACATATTGATGAAGAGGAAGTTAAAGTTCAATTGGCTTCTCTTCAGTTGGAAGTCACCACTCTCGTATGGTGGGAGATCAAGCTACAGGACAAAAGTAAGTGTGGTAATCTTCTTTCATCATGGTTAGAATTTAAATGAGAGATAAGGAAGCAGTTCTATCCATTAGGATATTTACATAAAGCAATGATGTGTAACACCCTGTTTCCCCCCGTTTGTAAAAATAACTGGACTAGCCAAGAACTGTGGAAAACTTAGAAATTTGAATGTGTAATGTGAATGGACCTTGTGGAAAAGGTCAATGAATGTGAATAATATTATGTGTATATATATATATATATATA
>ML779740.1:257549-314544 GCA_009831015.1 Picea engelmannii | reverse complement strand
TGAGAGGGGATATGTTGAAAAAGAGACCACAATGGCTAGAGAAAGGTGGTGGAAGGCACCTAGAATGGTGGCATTAACTTCCACCGAAAACAATACCGTATTTGGACTTCACTAGCCCGGAGAACCAAGAGCGGCTCGTTGGCCCCGAATTAAATGTCTCACGGGCTAGTAGGTAGATTGATCCTCAGGAATTAATGAGGGATAGGGGGGGTGAATCGCCCATCCGTAGAGCCATCAGGCCTGACCAATGTGATGGAAATCGAGCCACACACAACCTCGCAAGAGGATAAGGCATGAGGGAGAAGCGATTGGGGGAAGATGCGAGGGGAGGAGGAGAACTATGGAGATATGCAGAGTGAGTGATAGCATAGAAGGGGGAGAGTAACCCTCATTCTCAATCACTGGAAAACAAAGACACAGTCTCATAGCATCATGGTCTCAGCTCGGGGGTGGCTAGTGGTAAATTCTATCAGAATCGTTGAGCCTACGGTTGGGTGGAAACGAGCACCCCTCTCAGTAGTTGCACTTACTTCTGGTGTTATTACTGATAAGTGTTTTACATGTTGCATCTTGAAATTCATATGGTGACATATATTCTCATAAACTATGAAATTGTAAATGATTACAGTATAAGATTGTCTGTGCAGTGTTTTGATAAGAAATTGTCTATGTATGCTTGTAATAGAAAAACCACGCACGGCTTATGTTGATAAATAAATTAATTTATGTGTAAGTTGAACCAAGTTAAACTTCCAGTCCATTCTCGGGAATTTGTTTCCCCTTATCTGTCTCCAGGAATGCCCCTGAATAGATCTCTCCACAGAGATACCCTTCTTGGAAAAGTTTACCAAGAACCTGGAAAAAGGACTTGAATGCGCAAGTCTTAGCAACCCTGTACGAGGAGGAATGATCCTCTTGAAATACTAAAGTAGTAGCATAGGGATAAGTATCGATCGATGGACGAGATCCCATCGAAATATCTGCAGTCATTCATGACCATTAGATTGGAGGAAGAAACAAGGGTGTTACATGCCTTACCCCTTTTCTTTTATCTTCGTGAGTAGCGAGGAAGTTAGGACCGTAGATCCCCAAGGTCTGTGGGAGTATATGGACTATTGGTTTTTCCATGTCCAGAGAGCAGTGGGAGAGTGCACGGTGTAGGATAGGTCTGAGTTGTCGGATCTTAGCTAGAAAACTCAATAGTTGTTGGATCTGTTAGGAGATGCATGAGGGTTAAGCTCTCGTGAATAAGGTTGAAAGTCCCAAAAGAGGAGTCAGTACACAGCATGGGATAGATATGAGTCCTCAGATCTTAGCTAGAAAACCCAATAGCCATTGGATCTGCTAGGAGATGCATGGGGGTTAAGCCCTCGTTAACAAGGATGAAAGTCCGAGAGAGGAGTCTGTATCGAGGATTCAGAGTTCGAGATTCCGAGAGTCCTGATGACGAGAGATCGTGAGACTCCATGGTGAAAGTCTCGATATAGATCTAGACTGTCCATCCATGGAGGACACATGGCGAAGATCGAGAGTCCATCGGTATTTCGGATACTGAGGATTCGAGTTGACAGAGGATTTGTGTCACTGGGAGTCATGAAATCCCAATTACCGAAACCCCGAATCGGTTTAAGTGTGAATAAGTTTGAGAAATGCGGGATTTAATCGTGACCATTGATCACCCTAAAAATATCACAATGGTTGATCATGGTTGAAGGTCGCAGGCATCTATCAGAGGGACACGTGGTTGTCGATCATCATTTCAGTGTTTTGGCACCTGGGAAACCAAAGGGCAAGAACCCTTGTCTTCACGAGTCACAAAATCCTGATCACCGAAACCCTGAAATGGCGAGAGGTGTGAATGAGGTTAAGGAAAGTTGGGATTTGATCATGACCGTTGATTATCCCAAAAATATCATGACTCTTGATCTTGGTTGAAGGTCGCCACCATCCATAGGAGGGACATGTGTCTACCAATCGACGTTTCAACATTTGGGCATCCTGGAAACTAGAGGCCTAGAAAACCTTGCCCCCGCGATTCATGAAATCTAGATGCCTGAAATCCTGATACGCACTGTAGTGGAGAGGAGAAGTACCGAAAGAATCTAGACTATCCATCAGAGGAGACGTGTGGTGAGTGATCAAAGTTTTGGGAAAAGTCCCGAAATAGCGTGGACCGTTGGATCCACACTCTTAAGCGTCGTTGATCTCTTACACGAATTTCCATAATGGAATTTGGAGATTTAAATGACAAGGAGTCTTGGAGTCATTGCATTTCGAACTCCCAAGTACCGAAACCCTGAAAGGAATCATACCGTCGGATCAGGGGAGGCTTACAGCCGTTGATCTCCCTTTGGAGGGAAACTTGGGAGACTTCATGGTTTTCGGGGATTTGAATGGGAAAGGAAGAAGTCATGCATCGTGATTTCCCGAATCACGAAAGGCCAGTAAGGGATTTTCCAGTTTAAGCGTGCAATCACAGAACATGGTCACAAGGACAAGACCCAAACATAAAACTTGTTCTCGCCAGCCCTCTCGGGGTTCAACATTTCGTTGTGTCGGGGTTTGCAGAGTCGAAAGACTCGACGCTCTGGTAGCACTGAGTTGTGAAGAGCGAAAGGACGCCATATTTTTTCACCTGTGGTCATGACCCACGATCCTATGGGAATAGACAAGGGAAGAGCTAGCTTACGCTAGACCTCCCTAGACATTTCGGGGGTCTGATCGTTGAGAAATTGACGAAAAATTTGACTTCCTTAGTGGGTATGTGACAAATTAGTATCAGAGCATGGTTACAACACTCGACCTTCTTGGGCTCATGAACAAGTTGCGCAGAAGCTCCATTCAGAACACTCTTAAAAAGAGTAACCCTCTATTTTAACCCTCTTAATTCAAAAAGGTCAAAGTCTGAAATGAAAACCCGATTGTGTATGCATGTGAAAGAAATATGAATTTTGTGCAGGTTATAAAAATGTATCTAACTATTGATTAACAACCAGTGTTTGTCTTTGCACACAAGCAGAATATCAACCATGGGAAATTATGAACACATAGTATGGTGACTCACCATGAAGTGGGAGAGGGCTCCCACAATAGAGACGAAGATTCTGACGAAAGAAGGGAAGTAGGGACCCCTCCAGATCTAGCCGAGACTGTGAGGAGTCTCATGGTAGAATTACAAATCTACAAGGTTGACAATGAAAGGATGATGAAAGAATAAGAAAAACAAACAGAAATTAACGTAGTTTTACTGCAAAGTTTATCCAATGTACAAATACAAATGCAGCATGAACCTGAAACTCAGAAACATGGTCATATCAGTGGCCACACTGAGAGGAGAACCTCGAAAAAGGTCCACCCCAGAGGTAAAGGACAAGTGTCAGATGATTCCTCTGAGAAGGAAGCTGGTGATTCAGAGGGCTCTTCAAGCAGTAGAACCAGTTACTATCCCCAAAGAAAATAGAAGAAGCAAAAGTATTCCAAAGGTTGAAAATTCGAATAATTCAAAAAGGCCAAACCACCCTCCTTTGATGGTGAAATAAATAAGGGAGAGGAAGCAGAGGCCTGACTGCTTGGACTAAAGAAGTATTTCAGAGTCCATGAAATTTTAGAAAATATGAAGCCCCGAGTGGCCACCCTTAACTTGAATGGAAAAGATTCCATTTGGTGGTAAGACCTTAAGAATGTGAAAGGAGTTCGTGAAGAGGACTTGTCTTGGAAACAATTTAAGAAGTACTTCCAGAAGAAGTATCTGTCGAAAAAATATTTCGACGAAAAGATGAAAGAGTTTTATGAACTCAAATTGGGACAACTTACTATAGAAGAATATGTTAACAGATTCCTTGACTTGTTGAGGTATGTGACTTATATAAAAGCAGAAAAGGAAAAGGTGCAACACTTCATCAGTGGGCTACCCAAGGAATATCGGAATAGAATTGAATTTGATGAGACAAAGACCCTAGAAGGCACCATTCGAAAGGCAACCTATTGCCATGAATAGTTTGGGCATCGAGCAGAACCTCATGAAGGATGGAAACCGAAGATAGTTCAACATTTCAGAAAAAGGGGATCAAATCCCTAGGATTTAAGAACTACAAGAAGAACCCAAGAATGAACTTTCCATCCCGGAGTGTACACCAGCAGAACTTTCCCTCATCGGGCGGAAATAAAACTTTTGGACCTATACTAGTGAAGGTGGATAACACCAAGAGAGAACCTCTGAAATGTTGGGGTTGCGGAGAGGAACATCTCCTAAGAGACTGTCCACACCGACAATAGAATAGTCAGATAATTTATAACATCCAGGAAACTACTACTGTCAATGATGTGGCCAGGATTGTGCCACAAATTTATGCAGCCTTGGATAGTAACCAAGCTGACCATCAAGCTTCAGTAGTGGAAATAGAAGGTATGATTTTCAACCATCTAGTGTCTGTTTTGTTTGACCCCAGTTCAAATTTGAGTTATATAGCCCCTAAAGCTATTGATAAGTGTAAACTACAGCCACAAAAACATACCAAGCCATGGTTGGTACAATTAGCCACTGGGACCAAAAGAAAGATAGTAGAGGTTATACAGGCCTGCCAATTAATGTTGGGTGAATTCCCCACCCAAGCAACCCTTAACATATTACCCATGGGATCATATGATCTGTTGATCGATATGGACAGGCTAGCTGCCCATAAAGAAAGACTGGACTATTACCATAAAACCTTAGTGTGTGTAAGTAAAGAAGGGAGAAGAATAACCCTTCAAGGGATCCGAAAACCTGTCTCGGTGAGACAAATATCAGCCCTAGAAATGAGAAAGTATTGCCGAAAGGGATGTCCCCTATATGAAATACAGGCGTTGAAAACAATTGAAGGTGATAAACCAAGCCCTGATGATCAACCTATCCTGAGAGAATACAGAGATGTGTTTCTGGAAGAGGTACCGGGTCTACCTCCGAGAAGGGACATAGACTTATCGATAGAACTTGCACCAGGAGTAGTGCCAGTGTCTAGGGAACCCTACCGGATGAGCACACCCGAGTTAGTTGAACTCAAATTGCAATTAAAAGAAATGATGGATAAAGGCTATATTCGACCCAGCGTGTCTCCATGGGGAGCACCAGTCTTGTTTGTGAAAACGAAGGACGACACCCTTAGACTGTGTATATATTATAGACAACTCAATAAGGTAACCATAAAGAACAAGTACCCTTTGCTCAAGATCAATGATCTGTTCGATCAATTGGGAGGCGCGTCTATTTTCTCAAAGATTTACTTGAGGTCGGGATACCATCAAGTCTGAATCAAGTATGAAGACATCCATAAAACTGCCTTCTGGACACGATATGGCCACTATGAATTTGTGGTAGTGCCCTTTGGGTTAACCAATGTCCCTGCCACTTTTATGTGCTTGATGAATAATGTACTCGGTAAATTTCTACATAAATTTGTGCTAGTTTTTATTGATGTCATATTAATCTACTCTAAGAATAGAGAAGAGAATGAAGAGCATCTTAGACTTGTGTTGCAAGTGCTAAGAGAACATCATGTCTATGCCAAATTCAACAAATGTGAATTCTTCCAAAAGGAAATAAATTACTTAGGCCATGTTCTCTCCGAAGAAGGAGTAGCGGTATACCTTGACAAAAT
Source organism: Picea engelmannii (assembly GCA_009831015.1). Classification (NCBI taxonomy): domain Eukaryota; kingdom Viridiplantae; phylum Streptophyta; class Pinopsida; order Pinales; family Pinaceae; genus Picea; species Picea engelmannii. The sequence goes on along the minus strand of ML779740.1, from coordinate 308,908 downwards.
CAGTTCTATCATGGAATGTCCTACCTCGAAGGATGTTTCAGATATCAGATCCTTTATGGGATTAGTAGGATACTATAGGAGATTTATAAAAGGATTCTCCAATATTGGTTGTCCAATCACTACCCTCCAGAAGAAGGGGACAAAATTCTCGTGGACATAGAAATGTGAATAAAGATTTCAAACCCTGAAACATATACTGACCCATGCACCCGTACTAAAGATCGTTGATCCAGAAGCTGACTTCCTCGTGTGCACAAATGCCTGTAAGGAAGGGCTCGGAGGATTCCTTATGCAGGAAGGAAGTGTGATCTGCTATGAATCCTGAAAATTGAACGAGCATGAAGTCAACTATGTGACCCGTGATCTAGAACTGGCTGCCATAGTGCATGCCTTGAAAATGTGGAGGCATTACCTCCTGGGAAGAAAATTTCTACTTATGACAGATCAATGTGGATTGCGATACCTGTTTGATCAACCAAACCTCAATGCTAGATAAGCTAGGTGGATGGCCCTCCTTAGCGAGTTTGATTTCGAAATCAAACACATTAAAGGAAAGGAAAATAGGGTGGCTGATGCCCTTAGCAGAAGAATGAAAACAATTCACCTGGCAGTGGTAAGCACCTGTGAGACAGAAATCAAGGAAAGAATCAGAAACGCACAAGAAACAGATCCCTTCGTCCAGACCGTGGCCATGTACCTATAGCAAGAACCCACCGGAGTAAAATATGAAGGCTACCATATGACCAAAGGAGGTCTTCTCACTTACAGAAATAGACTGTATATTCCAAATTGTGACGACTTGAAGAGGTTCATATTGGATGAACTACATAAAAGACCCTATTTCGGTCATCCAGGATACCAAAAAATGATCACTGCCACCAGGAGACAATTTTATTGGCCTGAAATGAAGAAAGACATAGTCGAGTACTTAGCCAAATGCATAGAGTGCCAGCAGGTTAAAGCAGAACATCGACACCCAGCAGGATTATTGCAACCTTTACCAATCCCAGAATGGAAATGGGAAACCATCTCCATGGATTTCATCACTGGATTACCAACCTCAGCCAAACATAATGATGCCATTATGGTAGTGATGGATAAATTGAGCAAGTCTCCTCATTTCATCCCTGTCAAATCAACCTGCAAAGCAATCAATATCACGCAGGTGTTCATGAAGGAGATATTCAGATTGCATGGTATGCCAAAAGAGATCGTGTCTGACAGAGACACGAAATTTACCTCTAACTTTTGGAAATCATTGATGGCTGGTTTAGAGACCAAATTGTTGTTTAACACCACCTATCATCCTCAAACCAACAGACAGATGGAAAGAGTGAACCAAGTACTTGAAGACATGCTAAGAATGAATGTAATGCATCAACTCAAGAAGTGGGAAGACTACCTGCCACTGGTAGAATTCGACTACAACAACGACTACCAAGCATCCTTAAAATGAGTCCCTTCGAAGTCCTCTACGGTAGATTGTGTAATACTCCAGTCAGTTGGAGTAATCCCATAAACAGGATTTCTTTTGGACCTGACATGTTGAAAGAAATGGAACAGTAGGTGACTCAGATAAAACAAAACCTGAAGGTCGCTCAAAACCGACAGAAAAGTTATGCCGACCAAAAGAGAACTCCAAGAGAGTTCAAAGCGGGAGATCATGTATATCTCAGAGTTAGGCCCGGGAAGAGTTCCTTGAAAATGGGAGCTTGTGCCAATTTTGCACCTTGGTATTATGGACCCTTTGAGGTTCTAGATAGAGTGGGACCTGTAGTCTATAGGCTAGCACCTCTTCCCACAATAAAAGCACATAATTTTTTCCATGCTTCATTATTGAAGAAATATGTACATGATGTTGACCATATAATTGACTGGTCTATGATCCAGGTGGAACCGGAGGGAGAATTTCTACCAAAACCCCAATGCATATTGGAAAAAAATGAAACCCTGCTTCGGAACCAAACCATTGAACAGGTCAAGGTGCAGTGGAAACATTTTGGCCCAGATGAGGCTACATGGGAAATGGAGGATGCCATGAAACAGGCATATCCGATTTTGTTTACTTCTGTACAGGCATTTCATGTTAATAGATAAGAACATCGAGGATGATGTTCCTTTAAGAGGGAGGGAATTGTAACACCCTCTTTCCCCCAGCTTGTAAAAATAACTAGACTGGCCAAGAACTGTGGCAAACTTAGAAATGTGAATGTGTGATGTGAACGGACCTTGTGGAAAAGGTCGATGAATGTGAATAATNATATTGCAGGACTACTGAGAGGGGATATGATGGAAAAGAGACCACGATGGCTAGAGAAAGGAGGTGGAAGCCACCTAGAATGGTGGCATTAACTTCCACTGAAAACAATACCGTATTTGGACTTCACGAGCCCGGAGAACCAAGAGCGGCTCGCTGGCCCCGAATTAAATGTCTCACGGGCTGGTAGGTAGATGGCTCCTCAGGAATTAATGAGGGATGGGGGGGTGAACCATCCATCCATAGATCCGTCAAGATTGACCAGTGCGAGGGAAATCGCGCCACACGCAGCCTCGCAAGAGGATAAGGCGTGAGGGAGAAGCGATTGGGGGTAGATGCGAGGGGAGGAAGAGAACTATGGAGATATGCAGAGTCAGTGATAGCAGAGAAGGGGGAGAGTAACCCTCATTCTCAATCACTGGAAAACCAAGACACAATCTTGCATCATCGTGGTCTCAAGTCAGGGGTGGCTAGTGGTAAATCCTATCGGAATCGCTGAGCCTACGGTTGGGTGGAAACGAGGACCACTCTCAGCAGTTGCACTTACTTCTGATGTTATTGCTGATAATTTTTTTACATCTTGCATATTGAAATTCATATGCTGACATATATGCTCATAAACTGTGAAATTGTGAATGATTACAGTATAAGACAATCTGTGCAGTGTTTTGATAAGAAATGGTAGATGTATGCTTGTAACAGAAAAACCACACATGGATTATGTTGATAGATAAATTAATTTATGCATAAGTTGAACCAAGTTAGACTTCCAGTCCATTCTCGGGAATTTGTTTCCCCTTATCTATCTCCAGGAATGCCTCGGAATAGATCTCTCCACAGAGATACCCTTCTTGGAAAAGTTTACCAAGAACCTGGACAAAGGACTTGAATGCGCAAGTCTTATAAACCCTGTACGAGGAAGAATGATCATCTTGAAATCCCAAAGTAGCAATGTAGGGATAAGTATCGATCAACAGACGAGATCCCATCGAAATATCTGCGGTCATTCACGACCGTTAGATTGGAGGAAGAAACAAGGGCATTACATGCCTTACCCCTTTTCTTTTATCTTCGTGAGTAGCAAGGAAGTCGGGACCATAGATCCCCAAGGTCTATGGGAGTATCTGGACCGTTGGTTTTTCCACATCCAGAGAGCAGTGGGAGAGTGCACAGTGTAGGACAAGTCTCAGCTGTCAGATCTTAGCTAGAAAACTCAATAGCCGTTTGATCTGTTAGGAGATGTATGAGGGTTAAGCCCTCGTGAACAAGGGCAAAAGTCCCGAAAGAGGAGTCGGTACATGACATGGGATAGATTTGAGTCATTAGATCTTAGATAGAAAACCCGACAGCTATTGGATCTTCTAGGAGATGCATGAGGGTTAAGCCCTTGTGAACAAGGGAAAAAGTCCCGAGAGAGGAGTCAGTATTGGGGATTCGGAGTTCAGGATTCCGAGAGTCCTCATGACAAGAGATCGGGACACTCCATGGTGAAAGTCCCGATATAGATCTAGACTGTCGATCCATGGAGGACACATGGTAGAGATCGAGAGTCCATCAGTATTTCGGATACTGGGGATTCGAGTTGACAGATGATTTGTGTCACTGGGAGTCACGAAATCTCGATTACCGAAACCTTGAATCGATTTAAGTGTGAATAAGTTTGAGAAAGGCGGGATTTAATCATGACCATTGATCACCCTGAAAAGATCATAACGGTTGATCATAGGTGAAGGTCGCAGCCGTCTATCAGAGGGACACGTGGCTGTCGATCGACATTTCGGTGTTTTGGCACTCGGGAAACCAAAGGGAAAGAACCCTTGTCTTCGCGAGTCACGAAATCCCGATCACCAAAACCCCGAAATGGTGAGAGGTGTGAATGAGGTTAAGGAAAGCTGGGATTTGATCGTGATTTTTGATCATCGTGAAGAGATCACGATCGTTGATCTTGGTTGAAGGTCGCCACTGTCCATCGGAGGGACACGTGGCTGTCGGTCGACATTTCAGCGTTTCGGCATTTGGGAAACTAAAGGGCTAGAAAACCTTGCCCCCCGCGATTCGCAAAATCCTGATGCCAGTAATGCCGATATGTTTTGTAGTGGAGAGGAGAAGTACCGAAAGAATATGGACCATCCATCAGAGGAGACGCATGGTGAGTGGTCAAAGTTTTGGGAAAAGTCCCGAAATCCCGTGGACCGTTGGATCCACACTCTTAAGAGCCACCAATCTCTTACACCAATTTCCATAACGGAATTTGGAGATTTAAATGACAAGGATTCTTGGATTCGTTGCATTTCAAACTCCCGAGTACCGAAACCCCAAAAGGATCCATATTGTTGGATCAGGGGTGGCTTACAGTTGTTGATCTCCCTTTGGAGGGAAACTTGGGAGACTTCATGGTTTTCGGGGATTTGAATCGGAAAGGAAGAAGTCATGCATCGTGATTTCCCAAATTGCGAAAGGCCGGTAAGGGATTTTTCGGTTTAAGCGTGTGGTCTTGGAATGTGGTCACAAGGACAAGACCCAAACAGGAAACTTGTACTCGCCATCCCTCTCGGGGTTTGGCATTTTGCTATGTCGGGGTTTGCAGAGTCAAAAGACTCAACGCTCTGGTAGCGCTGAGTCACGAAGAGCGAAAGGACGCCATATTTGTTCGACCTGTGGTCGTGACCCACTATCTTATGGGAACAGACGAGGGAAGAGATAGCTTACGCTAGACCTCCATAGACATTTTGGGGGTCTAATCGTTGAGAAATCGACGAAAAATTCAATTTCCGTAGTGGGTATGTGACATGATGGAATGGAAAACTTTGGGGCAGAGTAAAGGCCAGACTGTACAAAGTTTCATAGAATAATTTAGGAATAAATATCTAGCATTGAACATTCCTTTGGATTATTATGAAACATTAATGAAGTATATTGGTGCACTTCATAGTTATATTCATCATAATTTTCTCTTGTTTAACCCCACTAGTATTGATGAAGTTTGTGTGCAAGCCACTCACCTTGAGAACAGGGGGGAACATGTTCATGAATATCCCACGAAGAAACCTTCCAATTTCCCACACAAGACTTTAAAGAAGTTCAAAAGGAAGGACAAGAAGACCGCTACAATAATGAGAGGAGGAAAACCAACTTGCACTCATTGCAAGAAGAGCGGTCACGATGAAGAACACTTTTGGAAACTGCATCCAGAAAAGAAGCCGAAACAATTCGGTGGAAAGGGGAAGACAAATATTGTTGCTACAGTGCAGGAAGATCTTAGTTCCAAATCAGGAGATGAAGGAAAGATCACAATGGTTGGAGTACAAGGGAAAGATTCTCTTCATGCTTTTTCAAGTTCCAATGATGAATCTCATATTGATGAATGAAAGAGGAATGAGTTATTTCATATATGAGTTGTATCTAAATATACTAAGATAAATACATTATTCGATCTGGGTTCCCAAGTAAACTTAATATATGAAGCACTTGATAATAATATGGGTCTTATAATGAAAACACGTCCAAAGCCTTATCCTCTTGGTTGGGTATGTGATCAAGAAAAACTTAATGTCACCAAACAATGTAGGGTCATATTTGTTATTACTTCAAAGTTGATTGATGAAGTGGATTTGGATGTTGTACCACTTGATATATGTGGCATAGTGTTGGGTATTCCTTATATTTATGATAGAAAAGCATTCTTCTTTCGTCATGAGAAAAAATACTACCTTACTAAGGGAGGAGTGGAATATATTGTTAGAGATCATAGCATGAGGGTAAATACAACACTTGTTAGTGCAGAGCAAATGAAAAGACTCATAACCACTAATAAGAGATATGTACTCATGGTCATCAAAGAGAAATATTTCAGGACATCCGATTCTTTCCAAGGGTGTGATCCATCTCATAAAAAGGAATTAATTGATATTGTTTCTAAGTATGATGATATTTTTCAGGAACCATATGGATTACCTCCTAAGAGGGAAATCCAACATGAGATACATATTCAACAGGATTCTCCCCTTCCTAATGTGGGCATGTACAGGATGTCAGTTGTGGAGATAAAAGAGATCAAGAAGCAGGTACAAGGCTTATTAGATCAAGGGGTCATCAAGCCCAATTCATCTCCTTGTGGTTCTCCAATGGTGAATGTGTGTTGATTACCGGGATTTAAATAAAATCATGATGAATAATCTATACCATCTTCCTCGCATAGATGATTTACTTGATCAATTGAAGAATGTTGTTTATTTCACTAAGTTGGATTTTCATAATGGATATCATTAAATCAGGTTCGTAGAACACGATGCATGTAAAACTTCTTTTGAAACCAAACAAGGATTTCTTGAATGGTTAGTTATGCCATTTGGGCTTTGTAATTCTCCGACAACTTTCATGCATGTGATGAATGAGGTATTCAGGCCTTTCCTAGATGACTTTCTGATTGTGTATTTAGACGACATTCTTGTTTTTAGCGGGACTTGGGATGAACATGTAAGGCATGTAAAGAAGGTATTGGATAATTTTCAAGGGGAAAAGTTGTATGTGAAAATGTCTAAATGTGAATTTGGAAAGACTGTACTTGTATACCTAGGCCATATTGTAGGAGTAGGACAATTGAATATTAATCCTTCCAAAATTGAAGTAATTTTAAATTGGCCTAAGCCAAAAAGTTTGACCAAGATCCAAAGCTTCTTGGGTGCAGTCCAATATTGGAGGAGATTCATTCCCAACTTCTCCTTTATATAATCTCCTTTGCATGTCTTAATGAGTGTGAAGAACACTTTTCAGTGGGAAGGAAAGCAACAAAAATCTTTCAACACTTTGAAGGAGAAGATCAATACCGCACTAGTATTAGCACTGTCGAATCTTCAACAGTCGTTCAAGATCGAGACAAATGCCAGCAGATACATCATGGGTGAAATATTGATGCAATATCGTAATCCTATCTGTTACCACTCGGAGAATTTTAACCAAGATGTTGTTAACTATCCTACATATGATAAAGAGTTGTATGCATTAGTTGAAAGAGTAAAGAAATGGAAGCACTACTTGTTAGGGAAGGAAACCATCATACATATAGATCACCATCCCTTATAGTATCTTCAATCACATACCAAACTAAAAAAATCTAGACACTATAGATGGATGGTTTTTCTACAACAATTTCATTTGGTAATCAAGTACAAGAAGGGTACAAGTAACAAGGTAGTCAATATGCTTTATAGACCTCCTATTGTTGCTTATATTATTTTTAAGAATACTTATTTATCTCATGATAGCTATGTAGAATAATATTCCATCAATGAAGATTTTAAAGAAGTAGATGAGAAGCTAACACATGGTGCACAAGTAGAGAACTATTGTCTGCAGGGAAAATTTCTCTATCATCTTGGGAAGCTATGTATTCCTACAAGTGAATGAGTCCATGTAATACTAGAAGCTCATACTTATCTTTTGTCTGGGAATTTTGGGGTGGGAAAAACTATGTCTCATTTGCAGAGGTTTTGTTATTTTCCTCAAATGAAAGTAATTGTAACTAAATATGTAAAGGAGTGTGTGATGTGTTCCACTTGTAAGCCCGCTAATAGAAAATTGGGGCTATACTCACCACTTCATGTGGCATCCCATCCATGGGAAATAATTTCCATGGATTTTGTAGGTGGTTTAACAATGACCAAAGGGGGTCATTATTATTTGTATGTCATAATGGAGAGGTTCAACAAGATGTGTATCTTGATTCCATGTAAAAAGCAGATCACTATCGAGTAGACTACTAATCTCTTTTTTCAGCATGTTTGGGTTCACTTTGGGTTACCCACATCCATTGTCTTGGATCGATATACTCAATTCCTTGGGGATTTTTGGACTAGGTTGTGGAGAATTATGGACACCAAATTGAAGAGGAGCATTGCTTTCCATCCATAGACCGACAGACATTGGGACAGACAGAGGTGGTAAACAAAACAATGTTACTTTTGCTTCGAGGCTACTGCAGTAAGCATCCTAAGTTATGGGATGAAAAGATATCCTATGTACATCATGCTTATAACCAATATTTACATTCATCCACTCAAATTTCACCTTTTGAGACGTGTTTTGGGTACCTACCAAAGGTTCCTTTGGACTTGATGTATGGGAGATATGCCAATGTGAATGAAGAACGAACAAAAGATAGAGCCCACAAGTTCATTCAGAAGATCTAGCAGATACACTGAGCAGTCAGGGAACAATTGGACAAAATTCAAGTACAGTATAAAGCTCAGCATGACAAGCACAGGGTTGATCATCAGTTCCAGGTTGGAGACCGGGTATGGCTTCACATCAGGAAGGAACGATTGAAGGGTGAAGGAAAGAAACTCAAGCCCATATGATATGGATCCTTCGCTATCTTGGAGAAAAGAGACACTAATGCTTTTCGTTTAGATCTTCCACCGTATATGCAGATCTACTCCATTGTGAACGTAGAAAACTTGAAACTTTATTAGCCTCCTATGATCATGGATCAAGATGAGGAAGTTGCAATACCTTCAGTTGATGAGTTTTCACCTGAGTACTTGGATGAGTTACAGGAAGATATCATCCTAGAAAGAAGGATGAGGACTTCATGCAAGGGTGATGTTGAATATCTTCAAGTAGGATTAAAGGAAAAAAATCAAAGAAAGGCAAAGTGGATTGAGAAGGACAAAATGAGGGGACTCTTCCCTCACTTACCAGCTGATTGATGAAATATTTTGGTGTTCCAAAAAGCTCTTAGTGGGAAGGCATGATCCAAAAAGGATCTAGAGGAGGCTAAGAACAACTCAGAACTCATAGAGGCAACACAAGATGCTCATAATGTCTTCAACAAACAGAGAAAGGAAAAAAAATCAAATTTCCCAAAACTCAGTTAAAATGGCATGGTTGTGAAGAGCGCGTCACAAGATTTCTAATGGTGCAAATGACTGGTGAAATAGAGTTATGGATCGAAGGATATAAGTGGTCAAAATTTAGGTCAAACTTGGTCAAAAAGTCAAGGTGACACGTGTCACTATTACAAGGGTGACACATGGTACGTCCATACAGGGAGATGTGGTACAAGGTTCCAGGTATACGTGGTAGGTTCTTATAGGTCCACGTGGTAGATTCAGTATTCCATTCTCCGGTTTACACATGGAAGAGGACAACTAATGAGAGGTTTCCACATGGCAACCCCCCATTGGCATCTTACAGTATAGTTCATTAAAAATATTGGAGCCGACGAGAGTCGAACTCCTAACCTCCTTAGCCAAAAGGACTTACAACCTCTGTGCTAGCCAACATACCACTATGTGTTCCTTGTTTATACCATGGTGCGAGTTTTATTTAAGCTCAAATGTTTATGTGGGTGGAAAAGGAAAGGGGCTAAGCCTTCGGCCCAACCCTTGGTTATATGCCAAACCACATGACCATGTTCCAAACCTCCATTTTAATAGCCATCTGCCATATATGGCATATTCCACCAACTATCTGCCATTCTAGCAACCACCGCCAGAATTAGCATAGCACGCCAAATATTGTTACAACCATATGTTAAAAAGGGGAGGCATGTGGGATTCGAACACGAGACCTCCGCCAACCTCCCGAATTAATATAGCTCCACTAACCGACACGCCAACCAACTGACTTTCTACATAACTGCCAAATTTTTTTATAAAAAGGGGTTTGTGCTAGTGTACAGAGGAGAGGAGAACCAAGGCGTGCCTGTACGGATTTTGGCACGCATTTTGATATTTTTCTCAATCATTTATTACAGAAATAGGGCATGAAAATCGAGGCAGAGGTGTCTCTTAGGCCTGAAAGTGTCAGACTCGGATCGAGGCAGGGAGACAGTGATTTTTAGTTAATTCGACGTTAAGAACGCAATGGTGATGTTAGTTTCCTGATTTGAGTGAAGATTCTATAGCTTAACTCCATTATGAGGTATACTTATGTATTTTTATCAATTCTTTTGTGGAGTTAATAAAAAGGCCTACACATTTGAGAGCAGGACCCGGAGACATAGTCCACCAAGGACGAACTCCATTATCAATGTGTTGTGTTCATATTGCATGTTTATGTCTCTTTCCTTTTGAGATTTTTCTTCTTTATGGTGTGATTTAGTTTATGTGCATTTAATAAAATTCTTTAATAAGTCACTTGAAGAAAAGATCTTGGATCGTTAGGTATTGGGTTGGTACAACAAGAAGTAAGACTAGATTATGATAGTCATAGTGTGATATTCCTGGAAAAGAACCCATCTTATCATTCAAAGACAAATAATATTGATTTTTAGTATCACTTTGTGAGAGACATGGTTGAAAATAAGAAGGGGTTGCTAGAGAAGGTTGACACTTTGAAGAATGTTGCAAATTCATTGAAAATTTTGTGAACACTGAGAAGTTCTCATAGTGTAGAGAAACAATGGGAATTATTGACATAGATCGTTCACTATGTAATCATGTAACACCCTATATGACAACAAAACAACAAGTGTGAGAATGTTGGGTAGGTGTTATATTATTTACATGTGTGGGGGGGGGGCATGCATCAGATTTGATGATTGTTTCTAACAATCCTGGATTAAGGGATTATGGTATTGGTAGCTACATAATACCTAGATTATTGTATATATTTTATTTTGCATGGTTAAATTGATACAATGAAGAGGTGTGACACCAAGGAAGGGTGGTTTTCTCGTGGTTAAGGTTTTCTAGTGTAAATCTTTGTGTACTATGTGTATGAGTCATTGATAAATTTATGTTTTTATTAAGAATATATATGCATTTCTTTACTTCACAAGTTTAAAACTTACACGTGTCACATACTCTTCACTCATTACTTAGTTGTACTTTAGTTAAACTAGTGCATTCAAGTCTCACATGGAAATATATTTATTGAAATGAAGTGTTGCATGCTTACCTTGGGATCATCACCAAGTGGACACACTAACCTTGGGATCATCACTAAGAGGGCGCACTTAACATGCATGAGGCTAGGAGATAGATACACATGTGCATGCATGAGATTCACTCCACTCCACTTGTGTGAGCTATTTAATTGACGACTGCATGGTTAGTTAACTAAGACTAAGTGGCAATTCACTAAGGTTTTTGTCAGTGTATGTCCACATCTCTCCAAAAGACTAATATGGTGCATTTGATTGTGCATGTAGCTTCTCTCTCTCTCTCTCTCTCTCTCTCTCTCTCTCTCTCTCTCTCTCTCTCTCTCTCCTTTTCCTTATTTTCCATTTTTTTCCTAAATGTTAATGTTGACCGCACCTCTATACTGGGCCTCTATTGATCACAAAGCAATCACTGATTTATTTTTACTGGACCAAAAAATAGGGCTAGATCCCAAGCTAAGAAAATACCATGAGGTGGACTTGAGATATGTGCTATCTTCATCCATATTTGAATCTATATATCCAATGAGGTCTAATTTACATCCTTTGCATAATGAATCCCATGACTAGTAGTACCTTTGACATATCGGGGGATGTGCTTGATATCTTTGTAGTGAAACATTTTGTTCCTACATGTACATAGAAATTTCTCCCACTGCATACGATATATCTGGATGGGAGTGATTGATATAAACAAGACTCCCGACTAGCTAACGATGCTTAGTGCTATCGACTAATGGTGTATCCCCACCATCCTCAAGCTTTACCCCCGATAAGAAAGGTCTGGTTTTCATCTTACAATCAGTCATGTTGAATATGACCAAGAGATATCTAGCATAATTTTCCTTAGACAACTTGATTCATAAATCAACTTGGCTAATTTCTATACCAAGAAAGAAGTGTAGTGGACCCATGTCGTTCATTGAAACATTTTCATGCAAAACATTATTGAATGCATCAATCATTGATTCTAAATGACCTATAATTAATATATCATGTACATATAGAACTATAATCAACAAAGAGTCAAACGTTCTCAACATATAAACATTAGGATATGATTTACAACAAATATATTTTTGAGAGAGTAATTCAGAATCAATTTTAGCATACCACGCTCTAGGTGCCTACTTGAGGACATAGAGTTACTTCTTGAATCATAAAACTAGAGAAGAATTGTGTACATACCCCTGCGACTACTCCATGTAGATCTCCTATTCGAGATCACTGTGAAGAAATGCATTATTCACGCTCATTTGGTGAACCTCCCACCTCCTTGCTACTGCATGAATGGAATCCATATTTTCCACTAGAGAAAATGTCTCATCATTATCGATCCATGAACTTTCTAAAATCCTTTCGCCACCAATATTTTTTATATTTACTCACAAGTCCATTTTTTTTTTCTTTCTCCTATAGACCCATTTGCATCTGACAATCTTGTGATCTAATGGACTAATACTAGACTAAAATTGTTGAAAATAAAGACTAAACTAGTACCAAAAAACAAAAAGAAAGACTAGAGATCTTCAAGCACGAGGACCATCACTTTCATCGTGATGTCGGCTTGGGGAAGTCCATGAAAGAACAATGGTGCCAGGATTTGAACCAAAGAGATAATTTTGGAGGTCATCAATCCTTGCAAGAATCCACTCCCATCAAAAGGAGATCTCAGTAGAGTTTCTACAAAGATCAAAGAAGAGATGAAGTTGTTCATCTGTCAAGATCACTAGAGGCCTCTCGTTGAGTTGCGAAGTACTGACATGTATGGAATTTCCAATATTATTAATGTTGGATGCTCTATTTACTATCTTCTCAATAAGAATTCTCCTAGGCGGTTCCTCTCTTGTCCGATGTATTTCTTCTTAAATAATAGAAAAGCCCAATATTTCTTCTTCTTGCGAAGGCCCAAAGGGAAATCCTCTTTCCTGTTGTGAGTTTGTGGAGGGGTGTTGTGAAATTGAGCTTCTTGGAAGGAGATGGAGGGTGTTGCCTACTAGAGGCTCTGTGAGTGTAGGTATTATCCCTATTCGATTTGTCTCACTCACGCAACATTGGATCTAATGCAGGTGAACCTAGAGGAAGGAACAAACGACGAGAGTTGTAACAGGGCCAAAGCAAGAGAATTTTTAAAAATAGAATCGACAACTCAATGAGAAATACTGAAATGCATGAGAAGGCCATTACTGCTCCTTCGTAAAGCCCCAAATTACCTTTGTGGTGACCATTAAATAGCTTAATTACTACAACAATACCCTCACATGAATAAACATGTCCATAACCTGTGAATCAAACCTTCATCGTACCTTCCAAGTTTAAGGAGCTCATTGAATGAGCCACTTGGGTAATATCCACCATGAGTGCCACTGAGATTAGGAGGTATGCAAAGTACCAGGCAGAACCATGTTGGGGATGTTGGCATCTTGTCATAGTTGGACGTTTGACACCCCATCTGTGGGGGACTCCATGATCATTATTTCAGCTTCTATGAATCTTTCCACTCTAGGAGTAAACAAACTTCAAGGCATCATAAAGAAAATTATACATGTGATAGCTCAATTCGATAAGGTGAATCTCTTTCATGTCAGAGGGGAGATAAAAAATGAAGTAATTGTCTTGGAAAATAATACCACTTCACTAAAAATAGTTGTCTGGATGGAAAATGGAGAATTTTCAATTACCATTATACCCTAAGGTTTCAATGTTTTTGAGCCATAGCATTACCCATATTTTACACTTAATGATCATTAAGCAAAGTCAAATCGCGTGATCAACAATTGATGTCACACACTCGAAGCATGTGGAGAATCTTTCATATTTTCATATGAGCCCTCTCCCTCATTTAATTTCCCCCTCCCTCATTTAATTGCTCTAGCTTTGCTCGTGGATTTTGAGTGCGAAGTGATGAAGTAGTTTAAGAAATTTTGGATCATACGATTCAGAGCGATCTCAAATTTAGTATTTGCGGGGTATATTTTGAAGAGATGGGATTTAGTCTTCTTACAATTGGAGATGGATATAGGTTGGGGAGTTGGGTGACTAACATTTGCATCAATGTTGTATTGTTGGAAGCTTTGGTGCAAATTTTTCTCTATTTTGGTGTATCTAGGATGAAAGGCCTTTAAGCCGATTTCTCTAAGGATCTTGCAGCATGACAAGGACATGTTATGGTTGGGTGTCCACATTCACCCTAGCTTTGAAGAACAACTTTTAGGAAATACTATAGGGATTTTTTATTTTGGCAAAGGCTTGGGATTACACATAGCATTCGTGAAAGTCCTAGTTTCTCGAATCAAAGGGAAGCAAGTCAATCTCCCTGGGGATCGCTTAGGCATTAGAGGGTTGTATTTTCATTTTAAAAATACACAAATGTCATGGGCAAAGGTTTTCAGTTTGCAATGGTGGTGATTTACGAGCGCACAAGAAGGCTCTACACCAACATGAGGAATTGATTTAGGTCAATAACAACACCATGCTCACTCTTTCCACCAAACTAGCAGAAATGGAGTATGTTTAAATTATATTCAAAATTCTAACCAAATGAGCCTAATTCTCACCCATAAGTGCATAATCGATCTTTTAAAAGTAGAGTGTGGAAGGATGAAAGCTATCATTGAATCTCAACGTCTAGAGAATATCTCTTGCATCAAATACTCTGGGTACAAAGAATTTTGTGCAAGGAGAGGAGAATGAAGCAAAAACAACATTGCAGAGTCATGTCCCAATGGAAATTGAAGACACTGGTATGAAGCAAGCTAACAAGGAGAAATAGGATCAAGGAAGTGTGCAAGTTTAACGTCTAAATTTTTTTAGAATTACTTGTTTTCTTGGTGAGTTCAATAAACAAGCAACATATAAAATAACCTCAAAATTTTGTATAATTCATCTCTTGTTGTCGATAAACTCAATTACTTAAATGTATTATGTTTTGGGAAACTTAAAAATGTAGTGATTACTCACTTCAAAACACCACTTAAAAAAAAAAAAAATCACTTTCATTTTAAAAAAAAACATTTCTCCTTTTCATAATCATTATAACTTTGTTTTATCTTTATAGAGATCCTCCCACGTTGGGCCTTCTTCTGTAAAGGAAGTAGAAAGGAGTTGTCTTAGTTGTGATTACACACGCCACAACATTGTAACAAACTTTGGAGAATAGCCACTACACTTCACGCAAAGCCAAATACAAATGACCATATGGCTTTTACATCATCTTGAACAAAACAAAATTTTATATTGTTTTTATATATATAAGTAATATATAAAGAATGTAAATTTATCTTAATTTCAAATTTTATATTTTTTTATATCAAAAAGTAATATATATAAAAAATGTAAATTTATTTTAATTTCAAATTTATTATTGAATTTCTATTATGTAGGTTAAATGTTCTATGAAATGACATTTTTTAGGAACATTTATCCAAAATCTGGTAACAAATTGTTAAATTGGTAGATTTGAGTAATCTGAGTGCCATGGGAGTTTTTCAGCATGCTGAATCTATTTTTACATTTAGAAATAGATTTTGAAGAACAAAAAATAATAATTCATATAAATTTATAAAAAACCATTTCAAAGAACAACTAGACAATGTCTTTTTATCTTTAAAAAAGGTTAAAAGTTTTTGGAATAATAACTAGAGGAAATTTGAGGAAATTTTTACACTTTAAAAAATTTAATAATATCTTTTTAAACATAATAAATCAAAATTTAAAATGAATTATGCTAATTTAACTTTAATGAAGACGCAACTCCAAATATTTTTTAATCTTAAATTTTTTAATATTTACGCCAAAAAGCGTACACCTATTGACAATGGGCAGATTTAATAGGAGTTTAGTGCTTAATAAGTTTTCTATGGACAGGATTAAATATGGATGAAATATTCTTAGTAGTCACACAAAATAAATGGCTGTGATTTCAATCATTAACTTCCTAGCTATTTTAAAGACATCCGTTTATGTGTTTACCTTTTTACATTTACCTAATCATATTTAAAAATTACTTTGATAGCTAACTGATTGCCACGTAAGTGATTAACCTAAATTAAAATATTAACACCAAATAAATGAAGCCCAACCGTTTATTTGTTAATCAACAATAAAATTTAATATATTTGTTTAAGGATTCGTTTCATCTTTATCATATCAGCCTTTCGGCGTTAACCAGCAGCGATTTAGCTGCTGTGCTAGTTTATCTCTAACTGAAAATCGTTCTTAATAGACTTGCTACGCGGATTAAAACCACGGGCTGTAACAAAATGTCGGCCTGGGCCTCTGTCGACATTGGCCGACGCAATTTCATTGCTTCGGAAGAGGGTTAGAAAATGCTCGACCGCCCTCGGACCCACTTGAACCACTCAAAACCCGCTTATTCTTCTTCCGGCTGTGTTGTTCCTTCACATGAATCACTGACGGATCCGACCGCCTCCGCTTTCTAGTCTGGAGATCCTCCTCAGTGTAGGAATCAAACCCATCCAGAGAAAGCCGAGATTCACGCCGAACTGGCGGATAAAGCCACGCTTGCATCCACTCCCGGCTCTTTTCCTCGAGCCAGTCGATCTCCTTGGACGAGTATCCGTTCACGTCCGGGCCGAGAGGGTTCGTGTTTTTCTTTAGCACGACGTACGGGACGCAGGCCGGAACCGGCCGTTGAGAAAGCAAGAACCGCATCGACCTTCTGGTGATATCAATGTGGTACGGCTTCAACACCATTTGGATTTCCGGAGGTTGCCGACCGGGGAAGCTAGCGACGGCGTGAGAGCGAACTTTGTTAAGGACCTCGTGGGCGTCGGCGGGGAGATTGTCGGCTTCGTCGTCCAGTTTGGCGATGTTTATCCATCCACGTTTTTCCATATTTTTCTTCGCTCGGCCACGTAGGGACGGGAAGCAGCAGATTTTATAGTTACGGGACGCCACTAAGTCCCAGAAACCCTTGGCGCTCTCGTATGTCTGGCTTTCCAGCCAGCAAACATGGAGGTTGTCACGGAGATATCTGAAGTCTGTGTTAGCCATCAATTGAATTTGTGATTTTGAAAGTTAAAGTCAAGCTCAAGGTGATTGGAAGTTTTTTTTGAAAACGAAAGCAGAATACTAAAACCTAAAACTCTCTCATAGATTTAGTATGAAATATTGAGATGATATACCTGGATTTATACTAATTTTAACAAGACAAGGATGGGTAATTTCTCCTATACTTGATGTGGAGTTGACACTAGGTATTTTTCATGCTTTGAATCATTGAGGAGATGTGACATTTCTTTTCAGTCGACATGAAATTTGCTCTACATAAAATTGAAACATGAGATTGAAAAAAATATTTCAATTTCAATCATAAATAAAATATAAACAAAAAATAGTGTAATTCTTTTATGGAGTTGATATGTAGTATTTTTAAAAAAATATTTTAATATCCACCATAAGATATAAATAAAATATTTTAGTGTTCACTTTAATAAAATATTTTTGTACTAAATTTATATTGAAAGTAGAAAATTACATATAAAGTATTGGAAGTTTAAAAAAAAAAATTCATGAATACATAAGGGGATGTGTAATTTATTGCATGAAGTTACATGTAGCATTTAAAAAAATACTAATAGCAAAAAAATATTTTAATGTTAGCCATAAATAAAATATCTTGATGTCCAAAATATTTCAATATTAACTTTATATATATAAAATAATTGAAAGTAAAAAAAATATTATGGCAAACATTTCAATGGTGTGTTGTATTAGGGAGATGTGTAATTTTTTGTGTACTCAACACTTGTGTCTGTGTAAAGAATTAGTATAGATTCATATTATCTCGATGTCTATCATGAGTGGAGAGGGATAAAATTGCTCAAGATGAAAGATTTTTCTAGATTGAAAAAACTTGAGGAAATGTTTGCACCTCTAGGGATTTGAACCCTCTTGGCACATGATAGCTCCACTATGTTGGTATGAATCTACTCTATTTATAATAGTTTCACTATATAATATATATTTGGTAGTGTTTTTAATTAATTTTACATGGTGTCAATGGATAAGGTTCACGAGTGTGCATTTAACTATTTGTGATATGATTTTGTGACATGTGAGAGTCACTCAAATTTAAATCTAGATGTGTATGCTTCTTAGGTTACCCATAAATTAACAGATAATTCATTTAATGAGACAAAATCCATAATTCTGGAAATGAAATGAGATGAATGAAGAGAGCTCATTTGGAATTTGTTGTTGCAGATGATGAAGCTCCTTGGATTGAAGAGGAGAGTTGTGATAATCATACAAGAGTGTTCCATGTTCCAAAATCACTTACACACTCATACTTACAAGAAAAGTTTTTATGAATCCCTAATACGACCACCTCTCTCTCTCTCTCTCTCTCTCACACACACACACACACACACACACACACACACACACACACACACACAGTTTAAAAAATAAACACTTGATTTACTATGTAAAGGTAAATTGATGAAATATGTGGAGCATACAGATCTAGTTCCCTTAGTGGAGAATATGGTACCTTTCCTTAGCTTTGATTAGACATCCATTGAGATAGTGGTTGAGACATCCAACATGAGGGGAACTGTGTTATTGATTATGCGCTAGGATGAATCAATAACACCTACATGGTTGGAGCCAGAATAGCCAAATGAAGTTAGTATAAAGGTATTGCAAATGATAGGTGTAAGTAGCTCTAGGGGATTGAGAGAGGTCGAGAGAGTTCAGTAGGTAATTCAAGCATGTACCTGCAAATTAGTTTTTTTTTTTAAGAGTTCAAGAGAGAACCTTTACATATACTAGTTGAATGGTATAAATAGGAAAAAGGAGTGACATCAAAGTGTACGGGAATGTGGAGATGACCATTGGAGGGCCCAAATCATACAAAAATATTAGACCTCATTTGTTGACTTCATATCATAAATTTGGTATAAATATTGTAACAACTTTTAAGGCTCATATTTACTCTATTATGCAATAGTTGTAGTAGCCTAAGGGATCCTCTTGTATACTTAGCGCCAAGAAATCATGTATATTTCAAGGTGTTTAACTCAAATTGATTACGTAATTAGCTAGTCTCAGATGGGTTTCAATGGATATGGACTCTAACTAAGGCATCCTAGATAACCATGGGCCAAATCAAGGGAGGTTTTCCCCTCAATTGGACCCATGAAGCTAGGGAATGCCAAACATTTGTACCCCAAAGGGAAAAATTGAGTCAAATCTAGTTGAACTATATTGTTAGTTCCATTCCCATGTTTTGAATCCACTTTAATATCACTTTATAAGAACATATTAACAGAACATCATTTCAATAAAATAAGCAAAATATAATAACATTTATATATGGGCACTTGGATGAAGATGATGGTTGAAAAAGTGACGATGGGACACGGAAATGCTCACATGATATTATAAATATGTATGCGTTCATGATCCTACATCCTCGATGTCTCCCAAACCACCATGCAAGCTACACATTCAACACTAAATCACTAATTTCAAGAACACATGCACATTCTTAATAATGTGTGTGTGTTCTTGAGCACATGCAAACTTAGAAGTGGATGCACTCATGTTGCATTTTATTGGGAAAATGGGCCATAACCAATCTATTGTTTCCCAACAAACCACATGGTGTGTTCTACCTATCATTAAGAAAATTAAGGAGTGATTGAAAGGGAGATTGAG
Organism: Picea engelmannii; assembly: GCA_009831015.1. Classification (NCBI taxonomy): domain Eukaryota; kingdom Viridiplantae; phylum Streptophyta; class Pinopsida; order Pinales; family Pinaceae; genus Picea; species Picea engelmannii. The sequence continues at coordinate 289,082 of ML779740.1, read as the reverse complement.
GATCCATTGTACCTAACTCTACTAACATTGTGGTTGAATGGTTCAAGGTAAGTTTCTAAACCTAATTGTTTTTTTATTTCAAATATTTTTTTAAATTGAAAAAAAAAAAAAATCCCCTCTTTAAATGAAGCTTCTTTAAACAACATGGATCCTACACCTCAAGAAAACCAAAACCCACCATCACCACATGAATACAAACCAAGCTCTAATCCAGAACAAGTAAATCTAAACATTGAAATTGGTGTAGGGTTGACGTCAATAAGAAGACTTATACAAGATTTCAAAAATACTAGAGATTCCTCAGGACTTTCATCGGCTACATCACAACATTCCATTGTGATTTCAATTGTGAATACGTAGATCCAACTACCACATCTATTTTATTGCAAAGATAGAATGTTTGAATATTATAGGATGGGTCTATATAGAAACCAGGTCATAGTATCCATTAGATGTAGCCCTGGTGGTTGGGAGGAATGATTGTTATCCTCCCCACCCATGTTTAAATCCTTGGAGTGAGATATGTGTGCTCATAATGGATCTATATGATGATCTTGTTGTTGAGCACCCATTGTTATGAAAAATAACCAGCTTTCCATGTTCCTTCGAGGATTTTGGGGGGTTGTCTGTGGACGTAACTAGCACCGATATCTGATGTGGTGAACCACATGAAAAAAAAAAAAAAATCGGGTCATAGAAATGAACATTTTAAAACAATATTTGATGACAATATTTATTGACGCTAAAACCATAACACAACCTCCAGTCATAAAGAAACACATTTTCATGGATTGGTGCACTTTCAAAAATTTTGTAGACAATTGGATGGATAGGCGGTCCATGGTTTTTTATAAACATCCCTACAATAATAGGGAGGTCCATTTATATTTCCTTAGGTAAGTATGGTTTTATTTTATGTCAATTCATCATGTTAAATTACTTTAACATTGGTGAATTCTAGGGGGTGGGTCATGGGTTTGCATAGGATTGACAAAATTCCAAGTGTGGCCCATTTCTATGTCCTCTTCCACCTAAGTAGAGTCCTAACACCACTACCCAACATACTCCCATATATGAAAACATTAGTGAGGCCTATTAATTCATTTCCACCTTGACTCATAGCCTAGTCCATCATAGAACATTCATAGCATTATCTCATCAGGAGGGATCTTCAAGTGATGGTGGAGGAGGATTGGGCCTTCAATCCTTGCAACAAAACTTAATTGGAAGAGGCCACATGGGCATACTAGATTTCCCATATTAGTGCATGTGATCCTCATAGATTCTTAGGTTGAAAGAAGACATGTTATGGGCTTATAGAGGCCACTAGAGATGACTGTTTCATTGAGAATTTTAATATCTTGATCATCTCTTTTATATTACTTGATAAAATCTCATACCTTAGACACCTATATATGCATCAGTGTTAGTTTCCACCATTGATGCAGTAGTAGAATCAACCTACTCATTTCATGTGTCACACACATATGTATTATGGAAGTTTGTTTAGCTTTGCAATCATGGTGTGTAAAATAGAAATCCTTACAAAAAAATATATGCATGCAAGTTTATGGATATATAGGAGATTAAACATTTTTTGGATACACATTTGAAACCATTTATTTCATATTAAAATGTTGAGATGTGATTGGGTTCTTCCCCTTATCAATATATACCACATGGATAGTGAAAAGTGATACTATAATGTTTATACTAAAATAAAATTACATTTTTGTTTGAGTAATTCACCAAGGCTATTCCATCCTTGTATCTCACTTGTGAACCATAAATTTTGGTTTTGTGTTTCAATACCCATGTGATGCAAGATCATCGAGAGTATGGTTATGGGCAAATAAAAAACCTAGGATAAGGATTATGATGATGATGATGTAGAGGGAATAAAGATATAGGTATGCATACATACGTTGGAAGAATGGTTGATGAACCATGTATGAAAAACGGTTTCATAGAGAACAGGAGGATACAGTCGTTGATGACCCATGTACTCCAATGTATGGTAATATTTTTATATGGAATTGAACAAACATTATCTATGTTTGTAGGTACAAGATGAAGAAGACCAAGTATGAAGAAGGAAGAATACCAGAGATTGTAGAAGATTGAAGATGAAAACAAGACGAGAGAAGATGGAAGATGATGGTGGCATAATGGGATCACAAGTATTTGTTCGGGGGGGGTATGATGAAATAAATACTCCTTATAATCATAATTAGTTAATAAATTAAACAATGTCTTTGTAATGAGGTAGACTAATTCTATAATTCTACATGAGAGTGAGAGATGAGGATAAATGATAGAAGCTAGGGATGGAGACTTGTTGAGAAATTCATAGAGATATGTTGAGACATTCATGGAGATATTATGGAGGAAGTTGTGGACCTTATGCATGGTAGAATATCCCTCAAAGCATATTTTAATTCCTAATATGATGGTGTTCCTCCTTGGACCATACCCATGATATTGATACCCATTCATGGTAAGAAAAATGTCATAATGATGACCATATCACACTCATGGGATAAATATTCCATTTATAAAGTTCATGGTGTGTTTTGAGACCCTCTAAATAGTCCAAGTTGTTTAAAATAATCATTTAGGAACTATAAACATCTTTCAATCCCTAAAACATTGGTTTTTATCCTTAGATCATGGCCAAGGCCCCAAAAACTATCCCTACCATCAACTTGGAAATGTACCATATGAGACCTATGGTGGTTTAAGGGATAATTCATGACTCTTGATCCCTAAAAGATTCATTTAGGTCCTAAGATGATTCATTTTTTCCCATGACCATGGTTAAGGCCCTAAGATCCATCCCTCATGTAAAACATTAAAACCACATCCATATACCATTTTTTAGCAAAGGATTCCATCTAAAGGGCTTGTGTCATTGTTCAAATACTCGTTAATGGATTATGAACCCTAGAATATTAATTTAGGGCCTAAATCCATTTTTTTCCTCAGTAAACCATGGTGAAGGTCTCAAGACCCATCCATGGTGTGTAAAATTATTTAATGATCCCCATATCCCACTAAGAGGCCAAATATGTTTTCTAAAATGTTTTTGTGGTGTTTTTAGTCATAGTTCATGGACCAAAGACCTAGAAGATTTATTTCAGACCAAATGTACTTTCGATCCTCACTTTATAATGGATAAAGATCAATACACATTCATTCTTTGTAAACTTCCTAATGGCATTGATATCCCATTTATGGGAAAAAGGTACCACGTATAGGGTTTGTGTGGTTGTTTGAAGCCTCATTGATGTCCCACAAGTTCTACAAGATTAATATAGGGACAACTGACTTTATTTTCCTCCCCCAATAATGGTTAACGCCATAAGACTCATCTCTACTACATAACATATCATCATAGTGTCCATATTTCACTTGTATAACAAACACCCTCTTTAGAGGTTTTGTTATGTGTTTTGAGACATTGATCTAGGCCCATTAGCCCAATAGTGTTCATTTAGGAAACAAATCCATGTATTTCTCTTGAAGCAATGTTTATGGCCATGCGACCCACTTGTGGTCTAAAAAAACTCCTAATAACACCCATATCCCACTTGCAGGAAAAATATCCCCTTTATAGATCATGTTTTTTGGTGTGTGGTCTTGTCCATGGCCCTTGATCCCTATAATCTTCATATAGGGCCTAAGATCCTTATTTTCCTCCCTTGACTATGATAAGTGAATGGAGACACATATACATTGTGCACTACCTCACAATGGAGCCCATATTCCACTTAGAGGGAAAATATAATACCACTAGAGGACGACTGTTGTAGTTTTAGGTCATGTTCATGGCACATGAAACCTAGAGATCCAATTGTGGCCTAATTCCCTTATTTTCATACCTTTACCATAGTCATGGTATAAAACTCCATCCATGTTGAGTAAAACCTCTTGGTGGTTCCCATATCAAATTTTAGATTCAAATATCATCATTAGAGTGTTTATGTGGTTGTTTGAGCTCTTTTCCATGGCCCATGAACCATAAATTTTTCAACTAAAGAATAATTCCTTTGTTTTTATCCCCTTGCAATCAATTCCCTAAGATCTATCTCGTATGTGCTAGACCTCCTATGGATACTAACATTGTAATTATAGATTAAATATCCCCTTTATAGGTCAATGTGTTAGTTTTGTTTCATATACTCATATAAGGATTAGTTGTTTGGTGTGTCTCTAGTAGAAATAAAATTATTGTTTTTTTAATTATTTGTACTGAGATATGAAATTATTAAATTTATTATTATTTGTACTAAGAGATATGAAATTATTAAATTTCCTTTTGTTTGTTGTATGCAAGTTTAGAGTTCCTCTTGCTCTTTATAGGTCCTAAAAATTAGTGATTTAAATTTTGGGTTAATGTGTTTATAAAAAAAAATCTTATTTCATAAAAATAAAAATAAAAAATGAGCTAGGTTGTATATATAAATTTAAATATAATTTGGTATTGATACATTGTAATTATATTTTTCAATTGTCTTTTAAATCTCTTTGCAAATTTCCCTATATAATGAAACAAAATTAACAATAGTAATCATATTTTTTCAATTGCTTTCAAATATCTCATTTGGATGTCATTAATTCATAAAGTGTTGAAGTGGAGATATGCGTATGCAATATATGTGTCATTAGTGTGGATAATGGTTAATATTAGTAGAAATATGTAGTTGATCTTTGAAATGGAAGGAGCCATCTTCTCATTGTATGACATAAATTAACTAAGTTGTCCTATTCCAAGAAAACTAGATTGCGAGTTTGGTTTTAGATCTTTTCAATAAGAATTTTTCAAGTTCTAAAACTTCTTCTATGAGTGATATGGTTTGAATGTCTTTCAAAATTCATTACAATAATTTATAGATAGACATTTAAGACAAATGTAGCTTAACATCAAGAATAAATCTTTAAATATTGCTAAAAAATTATGATGTTGTGATATAAACACTAAATGATATTAACAAATACATGCAATTAGTACTTGAAAAATATATTATTAATATAGAAAAAATTGAATTTTCATAAAGAAGGTTCCATTATATTTTACACACAAAAATTAAAGTAAAAATATGATACAATTTTATGACAAAAGGTTTTGTAATGTATGGTCTCGATATGAAGATATATAAGATGAATCAAATGTATTGCTAATAAATACATAAAATCATTATCAATTGTGGGATATCAATCAAACAACATCATTGTTAAAGCCTATACAAATATAGAATAAAAATTTTATGTGTCCTATCTAGCTTTTGTTTATTTATTTTTTTAAAACATGTCATATTAATAAAGAGAAATGCAATCACATTGATTGCATTAGAATAAAAATTATGTGTCCTATCTAGCTTTTGTTACTTTTTTTTTTAAGACATGTCATATTAATAAAGAGAAATGCAATCACATTGATTGACTCATATTTATTATAGTATATGAAAAACAACAATTTAGAAATTTGTTTACATGTAAATTGCAATATTCAATACATATTCGATAAATTTTATGGTGAACAAGTTTGTATGTGTGTTAATTGATAATGGTCATAATACATTATTTTTTCCTTTATTAGTTTTAGATTGAAAAACATTTGATTTCTTAATTCATTCTTTTTTAAATTGATATTTTAAATTAATTATTTATAATTAAAATAATCTCATAAAAATTAATAAAGTAAAAAGTTATTTATTATTTTTTATATATCTATATACATTGATATCATCATATAATATATAATATTTAAATATATATATATATAATATTTAAATATATACATTGATACCATCATATACATATAATATATAATATTTAAATAAAACTCCAAGTAAATAAAAATACATTTATTATATTAAGTGGCCAAGCCTTAATGATTATGAGGAAAATTGCTATCCTACCCACCCTATCATGGGCTAATATCCTAATCTCAATTTGATAATGCACAAACTATATATTGAATTTATGTAGATTAAAAGGGTCTTGTCCTTGTGCTATCAAATGTTGTTAGGCATCGATTTTTTTTATTTAAATTGATGTTATTAAACATTAATATTTTTTATTTAATTTTCTTATATTAAGTGGGCATAGTAGCCTCCTTATTGCCCGTCTATCTATCGCTACCTGAGATCTTTTCTCTACCTCCTCGACCCACCTCACGATTCAGACCGCCAACAGCTCAGTTACCAACTAACTGCCCACAGTTATTGAATCAACCAGTTAACAAATATTCTTAGTTCCCTACTGCCAGCCCTCAGTTCTCGAATCACAATGATTGTGAGGAATTGTTTTATCATATCCACCTTATCATGACTTAAAATCCGATTCTCAATTTAATAATGCACCAAATATATATTGGGCTTATGCAATTTTAAGGGGTCTCATCCTTATGCTATCAAATTTATTAAGCATTATTTTATTTATTTATTTAAATAACCCTTGTAAATACAATGAGTAATGACGATGCAATGTTTTTCAAAAAGATGATCTAAAAACTATATGCTATCAAATGTTATTAAGCGTTAATTTGTTTATTTAAATAACCCTTGTAAATACAATGAGTAATGACGATGCAATGTTTTTCAAAAAGACTGATCTAAAAACTATGGAATAGATCTATGAATTATTTTCTTTGAATAGCCCTCATCAATACAATGGATAATGATGATATGGTATGTTTCAAAAGATTGCTTATAGACGCTAAGAAACTTACTTATGAATTTGTTTTTAAGTTAAATATTGGTATGGTAGATTTAGTCTCATTGTGATTGGTGGTGTGATCTAGTATAGTAGCAAGCAATAAGTTAATTGGGTTTGTTTTAACACTTAAACTTGGTTTCAAACCTCTTGAGCAAGGGCAAATGACGCCAAAGTTAAAATTTTAGGTGACATTAACCGTATGAATACATCTTTATGGATACACCTTTCATAGAGCTTAACAAAAAATATTTTATAAAAAATAATTAGTGAAGTTCTAAAATTTACACATGGTTTTCTTTTTCTTTTATTTTATATATATAAAAAATGATAATGGCCAAACATTTCTTTTATTTATTTTTATCTTAAAATATGGTACAATATCAAAATTCAAAAGAAGTAAAAATTTGCAAGCACACAACCATGAATTTGAAGATCATTACCATATCATGGTAGTATTTCACCCTCTTTAACATATGAGGAGCCTACCATATGAGGGCAGTACTTTACCCTCTTACATTAAAGCACCCTCTTGTAATAGATAAAAGAGATCCCAAGACTTATTATAATGACCACTCTCTATGATGATGGCGTTCCATGAAATTAGATTTTTTTGACATGTTGTCAAAATACTTGGTATCTTTTCCTTAATACTCCGAATTTTTTTGATACATACAAGAAGAGATTAACCTACTAGAGAAATCCAAAAGGTGAAACATATATGGTTAACATATCATATAGATCTCACTATGCTATTGTGAGAACTATTGTGAAATTTCAAATGTGAGACGAGAGATTGTTGACTCGAACAATATCTTCCCTTGTTTTAGAATATTTTGATGCATTTACTTTTCTTTGTTGTTATTTAACTTCTGGGATTATGATTGTGTTATATTTGTAAATTCGGAAACACAAATATCATATAAGACAATCAATAAATACACAGACAAGAAACACAGAGATTTACGTGGTTCACCCAAACGTTGGGCTATGTCCACCAAGCATAGGTATCAGTTGTCTTATTATTCAGATCAATAAGATTATAGTAGCTCACTCACACTCCTTTCACCATTTCATCAATTCCCTTTTATGCCTCTACGAGCTTACATCAATAATGAACATAATTAGATTAGTTACATAACTATTTTCTAAACTTGCGCGTTCATACCAAATTGGCAGATTTGGTTGAACAAACTACTACAAAATAGACTCCACTAAATCTGCTCATATCTACCAAATATGGGAAATTTGTTGGCATATTCAACAATCTCCACCTTGACAACAATTAACCTGATACCTTGCTCCTTCTTTTATTCATCACCTTTTATGCAAGCCAAGAGAAGCCAAGCACCAACATAGCTTCTCTAACAGTACTGGTTTTTTGAACATGTCTGCGCAGTTCTCTTTTGTATGAAATTTCTCAAGAGAGACTCCATGTTCATCAATGACCTGTCTTACAAAATGGTACTTGATAGGTATATGTTTTGTTTTACTATGGTAGGTTGTATTCTTAGCCAAGTTAATAACACTTTGACTATCACAAGGTAACTTTATTTTGTCCTGCACCCTTCCAAACTCACCAAACAAACATTTCAACCAAGCTGTCTCTTTGAAAGCATGTGAAGAAGCTATGTGATCTTCTTATGTAGTGGATAAAGCAACAATGTTATGTAGCCTTGAAATCCAACTAATAGCTCCACCTGTAAGAGTAAAGACATACCCTGAAGTTGACTTTCTCTTGTCCAAATCACCTGCAAAATCAGAATCAACATATCCACAGACTAACTCACAACCTGTGTTATAGGTGATATAGTAATCACATGTGCCCCTCAAATATTGAAACACCCATTTCATTGTTTCCCAGTGCTCTTCACCCCATCTGCATGTGAAATGTCTGGCCTTGTACTAACCATCGCATACATTAGACTTCCTACTACATTAGTATATGGTATTCGATACATATATTCATTTTCTTCTTTTGTACTAGGACATGAAGAAATCTTAAAATGGGAAGCCAAAGGGATTGAAACTGGTTTCACATAGTTCATACCAAACCTCAAAAGTATCTTCTCAATATACTTATGTTATGACAACCAAAGATTACCATTCCTTCTATCTCTGAATATCTCCATGCCCAAAATCTTCCTTGTTGCTCCTAGATATTTCATATCGAACATCCTAGCCATTTGAGCCTTTCACCTGTTGATCTCAGTTATTCTTTTTCTTTCTAAAATCATAACTTTCAACATACAATACTAATATAATGAATATTCCATTATTCAATTTCTTAATGTAGAAACAATGATCATACCCACTCCTTGTATAATTCTGGCTCACCATGAAAGAATCAAATTTCTTGTACCATTGTATGGACAACTTCCTAAGACCATACAATGATTTCTTGAGCCTACAAACAAATTTCTTGTTGTGATTCTGAACAAACCCTTTAGGTTGTTCCATGTAGATCTCCTCATCCAAGTCTCCATGTAAGAAATAAATTTTAACATCTAGTTGCTCCAACTCCAAATCAAGCAATGCAACTAATGCTAACACAGTTTGAATTGAAATTGTCTTTACAACTGGTGAACAAATCTCATGAAATTCAATACCTTCTTTCTGAGAACATCCTTTCGCAACCAACCTTTCGACCTTATCATCAACACCCTTCTTCAGCTTGTAGACCCATTTGCAACCTAGAATTTTTCTGTGTCTTGGAAGTTCTACCAGGTCCCATGTAGTATTCCTCTTCAATGCCTTCATTTCATCCTTCATTGCTTCTTTCCATTTATCACTGTTAGAACCCTTTTTATCTTCCTGATAGTACGAAGGTTCATCATCATTAGTACTTAAAGAAACTGATGAAACAAAATCATCATACCTTCTTGGAGGATTTTTGACCCGCGTAGATCTCCTTAGTGAAGTTTGTGGCTCATCCACATTCTGTTGATTGTTATCATCAACAATGTCTTCCTCTGCAGGAAACTCTTCATGAATATATTGAGAAACTTGTTCATGCTCACTTTCATCTGTGTTTGAATTGGTTTCAAACTGAATCTATTGATACTTAGGTACTTATTCCTGTTTCATTTGAACATCTGCATATGATTTGATGAGAGATGATTCATCAAATATTACATCTTTGTTAATGGTGATCCTGTGGGCAGTAGGATCCCACAACCTGTACCCCTTAATACCATCACCATATCCAACAAAGATAAGCCTTTTTTATTTTGGATCTATTTTAGAATGTTGATGTTTCAGAATTAGATCATAGGCTTCACAACCAAAAACTCTAAGATTAGAATAATTACAAGGGTGACCTTTCCATACCTCTTCAGGAATATTGCACTCTATTGTTGTTGATGGTGATCGATTCACCGAATAAGAAGTTGTAGTTACTGCTTCTTCCCATAGTTCCTGTTGTAAATTGGCGTTACTAAGAATACTCCCTGCTCTCTCTAAAAGAGTCATGTTCATGCGTCCAACAACTCCATTTTGCTAAGAAGTATAGTCAGTGGTTTTATGCCTATCAATCCCAAATGCCTTGCAATAGTTTTCAAATTCCATTGATGTAAATTCACCACCATTATCAGTTGTTAAACATTTAATGGATCTACCAGCTCTCTTTTCCACTAAATCTCTAAACTGCTTGAAAAATGTAAATACATCAGCCTTACTTTTCAACATATAGATCCACACCTTCCTAGAGAAATCATCTATAAAAGTTACAAAATATGATGATCCTCCATATGAAATAGTAGGGGATGGTCCCCAAACATCAGAATGGATATAATAAATAATTCATTCACTCGAGTGTCTTTCGGTTTTAAATCTATGCCTATTTTGTTTTCCATAAATACCGCTTTCATAAATTTAACTGTAACGACTTTAGATTAGGAAGTAACTTACGATCAATTAATACCTTTAATCCTTGTTCGCTCATATGACCCAATCGTTGATGCCATAGTCTAACATAATCACTTTCTTTCTTAGATACCGCTATCGCATGATCTGACTCAGTTCTTCCTTCTAACATGAACAAGTTACCAAACTTCTTCAGTTTCATAACCAGTAGGATTCCTTTGTAGACCTTCATAACTCCACCTTAAACAATACTCTTGTAATCTCATGTGTCTAAGACTCCCAAAGAGATTAGTTTCTTCCTAAGCTCAGGTACATGTCTTACATCAGTTAATATTTTAACAATTCCATCAAACATCTTAATTCAAAAGCTACCAATTCCCACAACTTTACACGAGATATCATTTCCCATGTAAACTATTCCATCATCTATAGACTGATAAGTAATAAACCAATGTCTATGAAGACACATGTGGTTTGAAGCACCAGAATCTAATAACCATTGTTGATCATGACGTGAACTAATACTAATTGATAAAACTTCATTAGTCATACCTGAACATGTTTTTGAACCTGTTTTGGTTGCATTTGTTTCCTTCGTCTCTTTTGGAGGGTCTTGTTTGGAGGCTTTTTGTCACTTCCAACAATCCTTCTTCAGGTGTCTGGATTTGCCACAAAACCAACACTTAATATTTCTCTTTCTTCCCTTTGACTTTGACCGAGAGAAATCCCTCTAACCCTATTCTCTTTCTTTAGTTCTTCCTCTGATGACCATAGCCTCAAATGTAGATGTTTCTAAATTGGATTTATTCATTGTTTCCTTATACAGTAAAGATCCAACAATATCATCAAACACAATACTTTATGTTGAACTAAAACTAATAGAGGTAACAAAGTGATCCCATGATGCGGGCAAAGAACACAATAATGTAATTGGCTTATCTTCAGATTCGAATTTCACTCCCATGCTAGTCAACTGAACTAAGAGAGTATTAAAAATATTTAAATTATCAGCTATTTTTGTACCTTCCTTCATGCACAAACTGTACAATTGTATTTTCAGGAAGATCCTATTCGTCAAGGATTTTATCATGTACAAGCTTTCCATCTTTGACCACAAACCGATTGTTGCCTTCTCTGTAACAATGTTGAACATTACATCATCGACCAAACACAAGTGTATGGCACTCAGTTCTCTCGCATCCATCTCATCCCAATCATCGTCTGTTATGGTCACGGGTTGTTTTTCTTTTCCCAAAAATGCCTTCACCACGCCTTGTTGCATGAGCAAATCATGCATCTTAACCTTCTAGATCTTGAAATTATTCCAAAAGAGATTAGGTTCTTCCTAAGATCAGGTACATGTCTTACATCAATTAATATTTTAATAGTTCCATCAAACATCTTAATTCGAATGCTACCAATTCCCACAACTTTACACGAGATATCATTTCCCATGTAAATTATTCCATCATCTATAGACTGATAAATAATAAACCAGTGTCTATGAAGACACATGTGGTTTGAAGCACCAAAATCCAATAACCATTGTTGATCATGACGTGAACTAATACTAATTGATAAAACTTCATCCGTCATACCTGAACATGTTTTTGAACCTGTTTCGGTTGCATTTGCTTCCTTCGTCTCTTTTGGAGGCTTTTTGTTGCTTCCAACAATCCTTCTTCAGGTGTCCAGATTTGCCACAAAACCAACACTTAAGATTTCTCTTTCTTCCCTTTGACTTTGACCGAGAGGAATCCCTCTGACCCTGTTCTCTTTCTTTAGTTCTTCCTCTGATCACCATAGCCTCAGATGTAGATGTTTCTAAATTGGATTTATTCCTTGTTTCCTCAGACAGTAAAGCTCCAACAATATCATCAAACACAATACTTTCTGTTGAACTGAAACTAATAGAGGTAACAAAGTGATCCCATGATGCGGGCAAAGAACACAATAATGTAATTGGCTTATCTTTAGATTCGAATTTTACTCCCATGCTAGTCAACTGAACTAAGAGAGTATTAAAAATATTTAAATTATCAGCTATTTTCGTACCTTCCTTCATGCGCAAGCTGTAGAATTGTATTTTCAGGAATATCCTGTTCATCAAGGATTTTATCATGTATAGGCTTTCCAACTTTGACCACAAACCCGCTGATGTCTTCTCTGTAACATTGCTGAACAATACATCACCGACCAAACATAGGCGTATGGCACTCAGTGCTCTCGCATCCATCTCATCCCAATCATGATCTGTTATGGTCGCGGGTTGCTTTTCTTTTTCCAAAAGCGCCTTCACCATGCCTTGTTGTACGAGCAGGTCATGCATCTTAACCTTCCAGATCTTGAAATTATTCTTGCCATTGAACTTCTCAATTTCAAACTTAGCACTCTGCGTCTTTACCATTAAAAGAAACATTCCAAAAAACACAACACTTCTTATGATAACCAATGCCCTTTGAAAAAATAATAGAGAAGAATAATAGTTTAAACTTTACAAGGTTTAATAAAAAATCCTTTTACTAAACTTTCCTTAATAATAGAGAAGAATAATAGTTTAAACTTTACAAGGTTTAATAAAAAATCCTTTTACTAAACTTTCCTTGTCCTCACCTTTTATTAAAAGAAATTAAAATTCACCTTGTAATAAAAAAATGTTTAATAAAGAAAGGTTTGATAAATAACCTTTTACAAAACATCAGCCACGTGACTTTACTTTAAGTCCTCCACTTTTTTATGCATACCATATAATATTCCAAAGCACCATGCCTAAAAAAAAAATTCACTCCAAAAAACATACGCGAAAGTTTTCTAAAGCCGTCGCACCTCTCGATGTGAGTGCCCCGCGACGTTCTTCAATGGATTACCGCACTTCTCAATACTGCTCTCAATAGTGCTAGGGTGGGGCGATCTCACGTATTTGCAAAAATGTAAGTCCGACCAGTGTGTCGTTGCACCTTCCAAGAGGAGGCCCCTGCGGCGATGTAGAGATGGACGCACTGTACACAAGTTTCACCCCTGTGGTTTTTTTTAGAATTTGTTGCCTTCGATACCCTCTCCTCCAACCACTTCTGATATCATTTGTTATATTTGTAAATTTGAAAACACAAATACCATATAAGACAATTAATAAATATGTAGACAAAAAACATAAAGATTTACGTTGTTCACCCAAATGTTGGGCTACGTCCACCAAGCATAGGTACTGGTTGTCTTATTATTTAGATCAATGAAATTACAGGAGCTCACTCACACTCCTTTCACCATTTCTTCAATTCCCTTTTATGCCTCTACAGACTTACATCAATAATGAACAGAATTAGATTAGTTACATAACTATTTTATAAACATGTATGTTCATACCAAATTGGCAGATTTGGTTGAACAAACTACTACAAAATAGGCTCCACTAAATCTGCTCATATCTACCAAATCTGAGAAATTTGTTGACATATTCAACAGACCACAATTTGGTGTTAGTATTGAAATGAAGAAATTTTTTAAAGAGGAATTTGATAGTGATGTTGTTTTTTAATTCATTTTTTCATATATTTCTTTATGTAACACTTTCAATATATATTTTGATAAGAAATAGAATATATATATATATATATATATATATATATATATATATATATATTGATAAGAAATAAAAAATATGTTAGAAAATGAAATTTAAATTTGAGTGGGAAGAGTAACATTTTTTTCTCATAACTACTCATGTTATATTTAATTAATAAATTATAATAATATATTATATATTAACTTATATTATATTCATAGTAATTTATATACAATTTTAATTTGTATATATACACTTAAATGTATGTATGCACGCACAGGCTTACCAAAATTTTCATAAAAAACTCTTTAAACACTTTTTCATATTTTGTGGATAATACCTATAATAAATGCCACTCGAGAATAACATGTACACCTAACTCAAGGACTTAGATTGTTTTTTAACAAAAGTACTTGATTTGGAAGTCAACTTATACATTTAAAAAAAAAAATGAGTTTCAATTTAAAAAAAACTCTAAACACTTCTTCACATTTTGTGAATAATACCTATGGTAAATGCCACTTGAGAATAACATGTACACATAACTCAAGGATTTAAATTTTTTTTAACAAAAGTACTTGATTTGAAAGTCACCTTATACATTTAAAAAAAAATGAAACGTGTAAAAAAGTTTTTAAAACCACTGAGCTCTTAAATTAGTTACCAACAATGCAATTACATTTGGACATAAAGCAACAAATTTAAAGGAAAAAAACGATATTTTAGCATTATATCTCAAAATTTCATTGTTTTAGTATCTAACGATAATGATATTAATAAAATTATTTTAAAAAAATAATCAGATTATTAAATTTTTTTCTTTGAAATTCAAGCACCCTTGTTTCACTAAAAAAAATTGGGAACCATTTCAAAGGTCAAAAGTATTTCCCCTCGGGGTGTCTGGTGTACGAGAGAGTCTTCGTGATTAAGGGGGAAACAAATTAAATAGCATGCATCGGAATTAGGAGAATATTGAATAATCTAGCTGAAGTTTATTAGCTATGGCATGGGCTAACCATAGCTAGAGGGCAGGAAATCAAGATTTCATGGTCTTTGGAGACTTTATGATATTTATTCGAGAAGCTATGAATCTTTCCACTCTAGAATAAAAAGAACTTCCGGGCATCATAAAGAGAATTAGACAGGTGATAACTCAATTCAACAAGGTGAAGCTCTTTCACATCATACAAGAGATAAAAAAATGGAGAATTAGACAGGTGATAACTCAATTCAACAAGGTGAGGCTCTTTCACATCATACGAGAGATAAAAATTGAAGCAAATGTATTGGCAAGTCCCCTATGGTTTCAATATTTTTGAGTTGTAGCATTGCCCATATTTTAGACTTAATGATCATTAAGGAAATTCAAAACGTGCGATCAACGATTGAGCTCATACACTCGAAGTAGGCGGAGCATCATTCATATTGCCATACAAGCCCTCTCCCTCATTTAATCAATCTAGCTTTGCTCATGAATTTTGGGTGCGAAGTTATGAAGAGGTTTAAGAAATGTGGGACCTTACGAGCCTGAAGAATCTCAACTTTAGTATTTGCATGGTATACTTAAAAGAGATGGGATTCAATCTTCCTAGAGGTAATTTCATGTAATTGGAGATGGAAACAGGTCGAGGAGTTGGGGTGACTCGTGTTTTCATCAGACTTGTCTTGTTGGAATCTCTGGTGCAATTTTTTCTCTTCTTTGGTGTTTCTACGATGAAAGGCCTTTGAGCCTAATCTCTCCAAGGATCTTCTAGTTGGAAAGGAACATGTTATCGTTGGGTGTCAAAATTTACACTAGCTTCGAAGAACAACTTTTAGGTAATACTAGAGGGATTCTATATTTTGTAAAGGTTTGGGATTACACATAGCAGTCGTGACAGTCCTAGTTTCTCAAATCAAAGGGAAGTAGATCAACCTCCCAAGGGATTGCTTAGGAATGGGGTTGGATTTTCATTTTCAAAACGATGCAAGTATCTTGGGAAGAGTTTCTCGATTTTTAATGCTGGGTAATTATTTACAATAGCACAATAAGGTTTTGCGCCAACATGAGGAATTGATTCAGGTCAATAACAACACCATCGTTTCTCTTTCCACCAAACTAAAATAAATGTAGCATGTTTATTACGCTGAAAATGCCAACCAAATGAGCCTAATTCTCACTCAAAAGTGCATAAACAATACTTTAGAGGTAGAGTGTGGAAGGTTGAAAGCTATCACTACCTTTGAGTGTTTGAAGAATCTTTCTCTTGTATGAAATAATATTGGTACATAGAGTTATGTGCATGAAGACGAAAATGAAGTAGAAAAAACATTGCATAGTCATGTCCCGATCAAAATTGAAGGCTCTGGTATGCAACAACCTAGCGAGGAGCAAGAGGATAAAGGAAGTGCACAATTTTGACATCTCAATGTTCTTTAGAATTATTTGTTTTCTGGGTCAGTTATGGGTCACTAGAGAGGGAGCTCATCTTCCTTCACTAGTGAACATGAGGACATATCACAATTTCCTAATAAATAATTAGCATGTTAGTTTTGTCATGCAGTTAATTAATAAAAATCCTTCCTTAGTCCAACAAGACAAGGGGATCCATAGTTTTTGTTAGAAGTTTAGTTAAGTTAGTCAGTAATAATTGGAAACAACACTTGTTAGTCATAAAGAAAAACAACAAGTCTCTTGCTATATTGCTGAAAACAAAAATCGCCCAGTCTGATAAAAAGGGTGTCTTCTTGCTGAAAATACAACAGATGGTCATTCACTTATCAATTCCAGTATTGTTCTCCTTTTCATTCTCTGTGTATTTTGTATTGTGCAACATTTTATTCTTTTGTGCAAGTCTATTCTATTTTTGTATTTTAATTTTTTCGTATAGAATTGTGGATCAATTGATATCACAGCCTGGATCCAAGCCATCTTATTCTCAATCACAAAATACAAAAGAGAGGCCATCCAACAAATTTTTTTCCCAAAGTCAGATGTACTTGTCAAGACTTCCATTGTTCCCTCCTCATGGATTCTATAACATTCATTTGTCACCATTATCTAGCATCCAATTACAAATCAATATTCGTGGTGAATGAAAATTATACCACCACAACGAGATCCATCTACATAGGATTTTCCATCCACTTCCACAACTCCAATTCAATATTTCATCACGGCTCTCCAAGAGCTACTCCGTCTGCAATTGGGCGGAGCTCCAACACCCATGTAGCTCGATACGTTCTTTCAATTATTGAATTTTGCTCGCCAAATGAATGGTGAGAATGTCAACTCTTGGCTTTAGAATCTTTACACATACTTACGTACATATCCTAAGATGATGCTTCAAATCATCGGTCTACAACTTGAGGGAATTTCATAGACATGATGGGACACTCAGCTAGAGACTTATTCCTAGGTCATTGATAGAGGTGACCTGATCAAGACACAGACACCACACATTACGACGTGGGATGGATTATTCCAATATCTTATAGAGAGCTTTTACCCACTAGGCTATTGCTAGAATAGCCTTGCCAAATGGTTGCAGCTCTAGAAACTATCCAATCAATCCGTACATGGGTACATCGACATATTCTGCAGACTGTGCATCCAACTCCACATCACCAATCCATAAGAGGTATTTATTGTGAAATTCAATTATGGCTTATTTCTAAACATATGTCATGAAGTTGATTTGTTTGAGAGTTATTCCTTGGATAAGGCCTTTCTTCAGGCCTTGGCCATCGAGCATAAAGTGGCTCCTCGAATCTGCTAACCCCAAACCACATATGACCCCCTATTACTGGCCCTTCTTAGGTTACCACTACCACCACCTCCACACCTCGAACGATGCCCTATTATACCTTTCGCAAGATCAACTCATATTCTTCTGCCAACTTTCGGGCAGTTCAGAACCTTCTCTCCATGACAACTCTTTTTGCAGAGGTCACTTAGTATAATTCCTCTGACCCTCTTGAAGTCGCTATTGGGTTTGATCTTCTTCTTGGGATGATCCAGGTTCTGATCTCAAACAGGTTTCCAACAAAACCCTCAAAACTATCGGCCCTCTTGGTAAACTAGAAGGCAACGTTGCACATAGGGTGCATAGCGTAGTCTCACCCGAGATAGATTTTATGGTGGACTGCAATACTCAGGTGTTTTCATTCTAGCAATGTGTGGGGATAGTGGTTGGCTTCTTTCTTCCTTATGCATTATCCTTGTTAATCATTCACCTACTTCTATGATTTATTCATATTTAAACCTATGCATGCATGTTGATATATCTACTTTAACCATTCATTCTTAAGCTAATGATAAAAAAAAGTAAATAATTCATTAACAATCACATACAACACAAGGTTTACCATGATTTACCCCCTTCTGAGGCTACGTCCACAAATATCAAGCTTCTCTTCTCTTTTATTTATTCTGCGCACCTTACATCTTCAGTAATACAATCAAAATGAGGCTAGGAACCCTCTATGAGGTTGACTAGATCACACCAGGCTCCTCATCTTCTGACCTAACCATCAAAGACTAACTTATTCAACTCTTCTACAAGACTCATTACAAACTTGCTTACAATTATTGACTGAACTCTTGAACTTCCTGAACCTTTTACCTCTAGAACCTTGTGAACCTCTTGAACAAATCCTGACCTCGACCTCCTAGGTCCTTATTTATACTACTTTATAGGCTTATAGTCCTTAAAATATATTTCAAAAACCCTAACCCTATCATGGTTAGGATTTTCTTCCTACGCACCACATTTCTTTTCCTCATGCATGTTATTTTTCCTTCTTTTTTTGCATGTTGCTTCCTTGCCACCTATTGCACATGCTCCAAAATTAGGTCTTTCTTTCCAAAAATAGGTCTTTCCCCAAAAAAGATCTCTCTCCCATAATTAGGCCTGCGCCCAAAATAGAATTTCTTCCCAAAATAGGCACGCGCCCAACATGCTCCCAACACTGACATGTGGGTCGTCCCAAGCCACTCAAGTGGTACATGCTCCCTGTACATCCTTTTCCAAGTTGTGGAACTTCTCTACCAGTTCCTTTCCTTTTTCCTTCACCTGCACAACTTTGTCTCTTAGCGCCTCAACTATCTACGTTGGTATATGTTCCTGTATTAATGTTGTGCTCTATGAATGTGTTTGTGCCATACTTGTCTTCTCTTTCTCCAGATGCACAATCATTTGTGCTGCTTGTTCTTGGAGGGGCTCCAATTGGGCTTGTCTTTCTTTCTTATTCATCTGCAATTTATTTAACTCTGTCTGCAGAGTCTTCATTTCCTGGATTCCCCTCAAGTGCTCCATAATGCTCATGGTTTTTTGTCGTTTCTTTAACTCCTATATGGCAGCGTTAATTTTGTCCTCTTGTTGGTCCAACTATTGGACCTTTTCATCCTCTCCCAAAATGGTCCAAATATGTGCAGTTATATCGAACAGTTCTATGACTTCCCTTGCTTCCTTTTCCATCTCCGCTATCTGTAGTGCAGATTGTTTTTTTCTTTGTTCTCGAACCTCATGAGGAGTCATAGGATTACGTTTTTCTTTTATATCCTTGATTTCTTGCCTATGTCCCTCAATCATCTGTGAAATGATTTTTATATTTTCTTCTGCACTCCTCTCTAGTTCTTGCGTGCTATTTGAGATGTGGTCATATACCTTTGTTAGCCCTTGCTCTAGCTTGTCAGCACGTTCTTTCTCCTTCTCTTTCTCTGAGGTCACTTGGTCACAGATGATTTGTAACCTTTATGTGACTCCCCTACCCACATCCAAGTTAGTGGCATCTGCGTGGGCTCTTGATTATACGTCTTGCATTATAATAGCCTAGAGTTAGTATAGTTCCTTGGTGGGTATCTGCGCCATGACTACCTAAAATTGGTCAATATCCCCCATGGGTTTCTGCACAGTCTCTTGATCAATTTTGACCATTTTTTGTGTGAATGTGAATGTATCTCTTCCTTACACTACTATATTAACTATCTCATCTCCTTATTGTTACGCAGGGGGTCACTGTGTATTTTCATGTTGTTGTGTTTTGGCCTGTGGAACTCCATGAATCTACAATTATTTTATAGTTTCATGGAGTTCTATGATTTTGGCCATGATCTCTTCTATTTGTGCCTCTACATCATGGACCACCTCTTCCCCCTTGTCTTGGATCTTGTCTACGACGAACTTAGCATCATCCTCCATCAAGGTGATGACTGTGTATTCCTTGGTATACTTCATCTTTTTGCGTGTCTCCTCTACCTGTGTTTTCTTCCTTTTTGTTTGTGAGGGATGCACCCCACTCATTGTGACCTATACTCTTTCCTCGCTATCTTGAGATGTGTCCCCCTTTTTGGCATCCTGTTGATTTTTTGTCCTTGTCACTGTTGTTGTCCTTCTTGGTCTTTTTGGATCTGTGTTGCTTCTTGATGCATGAGTGTGTGATGCATCCTTCCTAATGTTATCAACTGGGATGTTTGTCCTTGTTGAAGGACCTTCTTCAGCCTTCCCCTTGGGCTTGTTGGATTGCATTGCAACTTCTTTTATTGTTTTTTTTTTTTCTACTGGAATCTTCTACTCTGATGGCCAGTCTTTGATTATCCAGTGAATCTCTTCCCTTGTGATGCAATATTGCATCTCCAACCATGCCTTCTTTCGATCCCTTTCAGCCTGGATCCACCTATGTTTCCTGGATTCCTTAAACTTGGTTATCCCTTTAGTTTCCTAGACCACCTCCGCAAGAATGCACCACACATTGACTATGCATTGTTTTATCTCTTCTAGCAGCATCGGAAATACTTTGTTATTTTCCTATTGATTTTTATCGTCCTTGGCCTACCAGAGGGACTCATACCTGGTCGCATATCACTTTCTTTTCCTATCCAAAAAGGTTGAAAAAATTGGCTCCTAACATCCTGCCAAAGCTATGAGATTGATGAGCCAAGAATAATGGAACTCGGTTCCATTATTCTGCGCATCTCTGCAGTTGATCAAAAACTAGTTCAGGAGGTACGATGTCCAATTGAACATTACTTCCTTCGTGCACTACGTGGCTACTATGATGAATCCTGTTGGAGCCTCTTGCTTCTTACACTTCCTCAACAACTTGCAAGCGATGAGCTTGTTGGAGAACCTTGTCGCATTGTCATTGATATCTCTAAGCACAATGCCCCTATTTCCCCTGCTAGTGCCAAATTGTTCTTTTACCAGCTCAACTATCTCCTTCTTGCGCGCTTTGTTGTCCAAGTACTCCTATGGCTGTGCACCTACTATAGGTAATCCTTTGATTTTGGTGATCAAAACCAAATCAAGATGTACTAGCCTATCGATCCAAAGGATGTCACCATGTACTCGAGCTAGCAACTATTTGACGCAAATTCCAACATTTTACCATGCCCAAAGTGAGGTATGTCCGGGAGGTTCATTATCCCAGAGTTGTAAATCCCTAGTATCCACTGCGTGAGATCCATTATTGGTGTTCCTAGGGGTCTGATTTCCCCTATGTTTTCTAGGTAGGTTTTCTCAGTCAAATCTAGGAATTTGGTTGCATCATGCACATCGTGGTCCAAGTACCTAAGTTTCAGTACTCTTCCGAGCATGTCTTCCATAGTGACCATTGCATCTGGGAGGTAGGGAAGTGTAATATTTGTGGCATCCTGCACCTTTCTTTTCTTCCTAACAACATATGGCCATGTTTCTATTGTGTTTGCATCATCTTCTTCCCCTTCAGAATCTGGTTGGTTGGTGATTTCCTCGACCAACACCTCCTCTTTATCGTCGCCCTATTGCTAACTCATCATTTCATTAGGTTTAGCCAGTGTTTCGGGACTAGGGTTTGTAATATCATCTCGGGTGCTAGAACTTTGCCCTACTTTCTCTTGTTCCGCTATCGATGTTTCCTCCTCAACCCGTGTTAGGATGATTGAATATGTCTCAGAAGTAGTGACGTCTTTGCGCTTGGTGACATTCTTGGGCTCCCTCATCCTTTCTATCCTCCTTTGGCCCCATCGAGTAACCTGTACGTACTGTCCTGGGGCGCCAAACTTTTGTGGTGTCATATTTTATTTGATTCAAATCCTCACTCTCTTCTTCTCACAATTATATCTAGGGAATGCACTAAGTGTCGAACTAGAAAATCACTAAGTGTCGCACTAACGCGTGATTTTGGCACTTAATAGACTCGGTCATTATTTTTTTTCACTTTTTCCATGCATTTGCGTCAAGTCCAGTTTTTCCTATGCATTGTGTTTCTATGTTGTCGCAATAATTTCTGCATGCAACTTTTTTCCCACTTCCCTGTTTTTCAGTCAACTTCTCCCTCTTTTTGTGTTTTTCTATTTTTTTTTTCCAGTTTTCTTTCCTAATATCTACTATAGTACACTATATACATGACTTTCTTACTCCTCTATAACTTTTAAGAGTTAGTAGGTCGACTATCCCTGTATAGTTTTAGTCGACTACCATTGATCATTCCTTTCAATTATGTTCCTCCCAAGTCCTTTGGCTACATAGATCCCCCATCTGTGACAATATTTACTTCATATGGCCCTATCCAATAAATTCTAAACTTGCCAGGGTGTTGCAAAAAAATTATATCATAGAGAAGAAATAGGTCTCCCTCCTTAAATCTTTTCTTTTTAATATGTATATCATGCCAGGATTTGTCCCTTTCTTTCTGTACTTCTTGGTGAAATCCTGCCAGGATCCTATCCTCTTCCATCTCCATTAGTTGACTTAACCTCTACTATATCATGCATCTTCTTGTCATGTTGGTAATTGATGTTATGTGTAAACTGGCTACCATAAATTCTAATGGCACCATTGCTTCATGTCTAGACACCAATTTGAGTGGTGTATGTCCTATCAACTTCTTGCATGTGGTCCTCTATGCCCATAGTACTACTAGTATTTTCAAGTCCCAATCATCCCTTTTAACATTGCAGATCTTAGTCAAATCATTTTCCAAAATCTTCTTTAAATCTTATACTGTCCCATTTGCTTGAGAATGATATGGTGTACTCTTATGGTGATAGAATTCAAAATCCTCAGTCATAGCCCTGATGGTTTTATTAATAAAATGAGTGCCTTGGTCACTCATCAAAATATGGGGACATCCAAATATTCTGATCACTTTCTCAAATAAGAAGTGTGTTGTTGTATTTTCACTACAATCTTTGATTGGTGTTTCTTCTTCCCATCTTGTTAAGTACTCGGTCATAGTAATGATATATATTCCTCCTGACCTTTTTGTTGGTAGATTAATGGGTCCAACAAAGTCTATTTCCCATTTTTCAAATACCTGCAGAGTTACTTATGCTCTTAGGGGCATCTCATCCCTTATGTTGGGTTTTCCAACCCTCTAACAGACATTAGAGTTCTAGAAATATTCCTTGGCATATTTATGAACAATTGGCCACCATAATCCTATGCGCAATACCATACACGCGATAGCTTTACCTACATAGTGTCCTCCAGCTATACCTTCATGATCTTCTGCTAAAACCCTAGGTCGTTCATGTTCCAATACACACCTTCTTAAAATGATATATGCACCCATCTTGTATAAATAACCTGCAATGAGTTGATTGTATGCAACTCTGACTACCAGGTTTTTCTTCTGCACAGTGCTAAAGTCCCATGGAACAAATCTTGTACTTAAGTATTTAATAATATCAGTGAAGTATTCATCAGCTATATGTATTGAAAATAATTGTGCATTAGGGAAGTTGTCTTCCAAGTTAGTAGGTTCTTCTCCATTGGTTAGCCTTGATAAGTGATCAGGTCCTACATTCATCTTCCTTGGTTTGAATATCACTTCAAAATCGAATTCTTGGAATAATAACATACATCTACAGATCCTCCCCCCTAACACTGGCTTGTTGACTAGATACTTGAGGGTTGAATGATATGTGAACATTTTAAAGTGTTTACCCAGTAAATGATCCCTGAATTTCTGAAGTGCATATACCATGGATAAGCCTTCTTTTTTTGTGGTGTTGTATTTCTTCTCTAATTTTGACAACTTTCTGCTTGAAAACGCTATAGGATGGTCTAATTCCCCTACTCATGGTTGCGCAAAAATTGCTCCAAGTACTATTTTTGTTGCATTTACGTGAACAAGAAATGTATTTTCCCTATATGGAAATACTAATAAAGGTATTCTCACCATGTTTTCCTTCAGAGTGTCCAATCCTTGCTCACAATCCTCATTCCACTGAAATATCATGTCCTTCTTTAACAATTTTTCCATTGGTGTAGTAATATGTGCATACCCCTTTATAAACTTCCTATAATAGCATGTATGTCCCAATGTTTCTCTTAATTGGTGCACTGACTTTGGTGGTGGTAAATTCACAATGACTGCAATCTTAGCAAGGTCAACTAGTAAACCCTATTTACACACTATATGTCCCAACAATATCCCAAAAGGTGTACCAAAAATGCATTTCTTTATGTTTAATTATATATGACATTGTCTGCATCTTTCCAACATTAGTCTTACCACTTCTAGATGGTCTTTCAAAAGATTATACACAATCCATTCATCCAGATATACTTCTAGAAATTAATGTATGAATTCGTTAAAAGAAGCTATGACTACTCAATCCAAATGACATGACTGTATATTGGTAGGATCCCCATTATGTAGAAAAAGTAGTCTTATACCTATCCTCTAGGGCTATTTTAATCTGATGGTATCCTGAGAATCCATCTATGAATTAATAAGCTTCCTGGCCTCCCACATTCTCCAAGACCTCATCTGTAAAAGGGGTAGATAAAGTGTAACATCCCCGACCATGAACCCCACTGTCGGGCAACGCTACTACGCGAAAACATTCTCATACATATATAATATGCTTATAAACATGATTTGATAAATCAAATTAACATGAATCTACTGTTGTCATACAAACTTAAACATAATTAATAACAATTCAAACTTGCAACGGAATACATGATTTAATGCATTTCAAGACACAGGCATGCATCACATATAAAATAAGTACATAGTTAATACTTATATTTTAAACTGGTGTAACACCACCAACTATGTGTAGACCTTCCACAAACCTTCTAGCCTTAGACCACGTTGCTCATCACTCTCAGCAGTAGGTAACCCCCGAGCTGGGACTAAGCTTCACCGGGCAAGGGAATCCTAGGCTAAGAAAGGTCAACAAGAAGACACGCAGTTTATGAGGAAGGATTCTCTCCCAGGAGCCACTTATGCCCACTTCTCATGGAATCTCATTCCCCACATGCCTGTCCCACCCCAAGAGTATACACCTTCATTGTCACCAAGACAGTACTTCGACTACTAAACCTCCCTTTCCTTGGGCTTCAACAACAGGCCGTACCAGAATTATCCAAGCTCCGTGGCAGCTACAAGACCCCTTCCAGGAGTTATCACTTCCTCAGTGCACTCTCTCACCTGAAGAGAGTCGCTCACAGGCATGAAAACCTGCCTCTTCAACCACAACCACCTCCCTCATCTGGAGAGAGTGTTGCACACAGGCCTGAAAACCTTCTTCTTCAGCTTCGTTCCAGCACAAGGAGGATCATAGATGGATCAGTAAGGAACAGATGGTGGTGACAAATCAAACTCAGCCAAGGGACTGCATGGCCAAAAAAACCCACAGTTAAAACACATGCGGCATAGACATTTATGGTATGCTCAGGTTTCTCAGAAGACAACAACCCAAACGATTAAGAACAAACTCAGATTTCATAATGGATAAACCAGGTTCATTGGACACATAGGGGACATGGATCAGTCCACAGGTCTACTACTGGTTTTTAGGGTGCATGACAGGAAAATTATGTGGAGGTCGCTGATGGAGACCAAACGAAGAGACTGGACGAGATTCAAAAGTAATACACCAGTTGATCACAAAGGTCTCACAATTTTGGTTTTCAAAGATGTGTGACGTATGCAGTGCTCAGATGCAAAGGTAACATGGTTCAGATAGAGGATGACATAATGGAGGACGAACCCCCATCATAGTTCATTTCTTGGGTTAAATTGCATGTGCTTGGGATGACGCATGTCGTCCATGAAGTTGCAAGCACTCCATCAAGTATGCATTCCCTTTTGCACACTTGGAGCTATATGGGTTGCCGAGGGCTTAGGATAAAACATACCTTTCACACCACTTTGGAATAATAATAAATTATTATTCATAAGGACTTAAGCCCTCAAGCTTAGCCCCTCTTCCTACCTCTTAGCCCCCCCTCCCTTACCCATTCTATGGAAGCTTAGTCCCCCATCACTTTTTCTTCATGGTCGATCAACACGCAATGATGTTTATATTATATTAACGATCTTCATAATTACATATACAAAATCAGGCTCCTGGCCTTAATTCTTAGGCTCTCTGGCCTAATAAACGCACAAGCCCACTAACTTATCAATACTTAGCTCACCAGCCTACCAAACATGATTTACAATTGATATACATGATTTATAATTCATAAGCATGATTACACCATAGCTCGTCCTTGGGGATATTACAATCCCCTCCCCTTTTTTTGGCATTGTCCTCAGTGCAACTTTCACACACCATCAGCAAGATTTTCAAAATCTTCAAAAAGATATGGGTATTCTGCCCGCATAGAATTCTCATGCTCCCATGTCACATCCTCAGGACTGTACCAGGTCCACTGGACCTTTACAATCCCTATGGCTTGATTCCGCAGTTGTTTTCTTTTCTGATCCAATATGCACACAAGATGCACTTGCAGAACACCTTCTTGCTCCACCTAAGTCACATTCCAATAAATTACATGATTAGCATCAGGTATATATTTCTTAAGCAATGAAACATGAAATACATTATGTATAGTCATGGATGCAGGTAATGCAAGCATATATGCAACTGGCCCAATCCTTTATAGGATTTCAAATGGCCCACAAAATCTGGCTACCAACTTGGTGCAGTTTCCCAGCTTCTGGGAACTTATATTGGCTTTTACTTTCAAGAAAACATGGCCACCCACTTTAAACTCTTTGTGGGTTCTATTTTTATCAGCATAACATTTCTGCCTATCTTGGGCAGCTTTCAAATTCTGCTTAATTTTTAGCATCTGTTCTTCCATTTCTTTGAGCAACTCTGGCCCAACTACCGCCATATCATCTGGATTATCCCAACTCATTGGAGTATTGGACTTTCTTCCATAAAGTGCTTCAAATGGTCTCATCTTCAACAATTCTTGATACCCATTGTTGTAGGCGAATTCTACCAAGTGTAGGTAGGCTTCCCATTTAAATGGTTTTTCCATCACATACATCCTTAGTATGTCTTCTATCACTCGATTCACCTGCTCTGTCTTCCCATTGGACTCAGGATGATAAATTGTATTGAAGTTCAGATTCGTTCTGAACCTCTTCAATAACCCTTTCCAAAAGTTTGAGGTAAAGTTCAGGTCTCTATCAGACACAATTTTCTTGGGAATTCCATGCAATCGTGCCACTTCCTTCATAAAAATATCAACAACATCCGCTGCCTTGTGAGTAGTCTTTAACGGAATGAAATGGGAAGATTTCGTAAGATTGTCCACTACCACCATGATTGAATCATGTTTCTTGCAAGTTTTGGGCAATCCCGTGATGAAATCCATTGTCACCACTTCCCACTTCCACTCAGGAATGGGTAAAGGTTGCAACAATATTGTTGGGTGTCTGTGCTCAGCTTTACTCTTCTGGCACTCCATACATCTGGCGATGTATTCAACAATCTCTTTCTTCATTCCTAACCAAAAGTAATGGCTCTTGAATGCTGCCATAGTTTTCTTATATCCAGGGTGCCCTGTATAAGGCACATTATGCATTTCATGCAAAATTGCAAGTTTCAAATACTGGACATTAGGTACATAAATTTTGTTCTTGTACAGAATTATTCCATCAGTTTCCAATTTATAATTCTGCACTTTCTATGGCATCTTATTTTGTTGTAGCTTTGCTACCGAATCCTTGTACTACAAATCTGTATTTGCAGCCTTCGAAATCCTGCTTTTAATATTAGTTCGGTACATGCTAATGGCTGTTGAGTCCATCAGCCACACATGTAATTCATGTACTCTCCTCCTGAGTGCATTAGCCACTTTGTTTTCCTTCCCTTTGATATGCTTGATATCAAAATTGTATTCACAGAGAAAATCCAACCACCTACTCTGTGTAGCATTCAAGGTTGGATGATCAAACAAATACTTCAAAACGTTATGGTCTGTTCTCAGTTTCAACCTCCTTCCCATGAGGTAATTGTTGATTAAGGTTGGTTGTCACTGATGTCAACCCTTGAAAAAACCCCCGTAGCATAAAGGTTTGGGTAATGGACCCAATATTGTTTGATGTAAATATGACTCATTATTGTTTTTTCATGGTTGAAAAGAAGTAAATATGGATGAACTCCAAAGTGGTCCCCTTATGGTGAAAGCCCTCACGGGAAGATGCTTTGTGGAGTAAGATAACCCATGCTTAATTATGGAATAATGAGATGACGGAAAGTGAACTTGTCAGGGAAAATATCCTATATGGATAGTGCTTGTCATTTCATTTCCGGTGGTATGTGGAACGTCACATAATTCCTCACGGTTAGAGAGTTATGGCCATGAGAGGTGGGAGACCCCAGGTTTGGGTAATGGACCCAAGATTGTTTGATGGGTAATGGTATGAGTTATGATATATTTTCATATAATACTATTCTATATGGATAGTACATGTCATGCCATTTCTGGTGGTATGTAGAACGTCACATAACCCCTCACGGTTTGAGAGTTATGGCCTTATGAAGTTGGAGGACCCTCATATGTCATCTAGAAGCCCCAAAAGGTCAAAGTAGTCAAAGTGGTTTAAGAGATTTTAAAAGGTAAGTAATAAAGTGAAGTGATGAGTGTATTATAATTCAAAGTAAATGGAAAATAAATTATTTCAATAATAAATTTAATGGAGAAATTAGAAGTGGACCCAACCCTAAAATAAGGAAAGTGGGCCAAGTGACCTAAAAGATGTTTTTAAGGAAGCTACTTGGAGAGTATAAATAAGAGGCAAGGCTCTCTTATTTGAATCACACTTGAGCATATTGAATATATATATGTGTATAAGGTAACCAAGGATATCTAAACTAGAATTCTGAGTGAAGGTGAATAAAAGAAGGCCGAAATGCAAGGAAGAATAAATTCTTTTGATGGGGCTTTCTAAGGTATGTTATATACAGGTCATCTCACCATTTTCGATATAACTTTTTTTTTATAATTATTCAGACCATGCAATTTCTATGCAAGTGAGAAAACATATCCAAGTATCTGTGGTAAACAATTCAGCTTGTGGGTCATTGTATTTTGGGAGTTACACTCCGTGGAAAATAGGGTTTGTAGCCAATCCTGAAACTAGTCAAAATCAGGTGTTTCGGGTAAAAACGTCATAACTTATTCATAACAGATCCAAATTCTATGAGACTAAATGAGGTGGTTAGGGTACAATTTTTATTATGTTTTTTAATATTTTTAGATCAACTCATCAAATATTTTGTGCGGGGCACGCTCTACAAGGTCACTCTCTAAAATAAGCCAAAATTCAGCAAGGTATGCCATTTTTGCTATAACTCCTTTTCTGAGAGGTTAAAAGTAGTGAAACTTCGAGGAATTGCATAAAAAAACATTGAAGAACATTTTGTATCAGTTTTATATCTGTATACATTACATGTTCAAAGTTATGATTACTTCAAGTTAGGGTTGTTGACTAATCCAAAACTAGGCATGTGAGACTAAAGAAAAGTTTGATGAAAATGATAGTCTCTTGTTTTTAAAGTTAAGGAAGGTTTGCAGGAATGTGATCATATACACCAGTTCTATTACAGAGCTACAAATCAAATTTGGATGATGAAATTGATGAGGGATTTTGGTTGTGGTACATGTTGAGTACATGGTTGAGACAAGTAGTTGATGAGTTGGCGCACATACATGAGGTGTATAGTTGATGATGTCGGTACATATTGATGATTCATAGTTTATGATTAGTTGAAACATGATTGGTACATACTTGGTACATGGTTGGATGCACTTTTTTATGGTACAGGTTGATTACAGGTCAGTGCATGGTTGATGCACTTGTTTATGGTACAGGTTGATTACAGGTTGAGGTACTGGTTGATGCATGGTTGATGCATGGTTTAGATTTATTAGTATAGGTTTACAGTGGTATATCTCACAGTGATAGTGTGACGGTGGTTCCATCATTTGACTTCTACTCCAGGGTGGTAGGACGGAGCAAGGACAAGTGATTGTAGCCACGTTCCGGTTGTAGCCGGAGAACATTGGGGGTTGTAGCCTCCTTCTGGTTGTAGCCAATGAATTGGGGAGTTGGAGCTTCCCTCAGGTTATATCCTGAGAAACTAGGTTGTTGGAGCCTCCTTCTAGTTGCAGCTGGAAAACAAAGGAAGTTGGTGCTTCCAATGAATGTAATTCTTCAAGACATATAATATAAAGCATTCCATGGTTTTCTTCTGATTTGGGTTTCCACGTAAAACACTGTTGTACTATGTATGTGTGTGATTGTTTATTTCTTACTGCTCATTATTGGATAATAATTCTACATTGATATAACATTTGAAGAAAAAAATTTATAATTACGCTATTACTGATTCACCCCCCCTCTCAGTAATCCAACAATTGGTTTCAGAGCATGTTCCTTCAGAAATCAGTTTAACCACTGAAAGGTAGATCATGGAGAGTACCAACTCATATAAAAATGAAATACCACAGTTTGATGGACAGAAGTATGCTTTTTGGAGCATAAGGATGAAGACATATATACAGGCACAGGGATTTCATGTTTGGCAATCAATTGTAGATGGATACACAACACCAACATTTCTACCAACAAATGACAAAGCAGTGAAACTCGATGAGAATAATTCCAAATCCATAAATGCACTTTTGAATGGTCTCAGTGATACGGTATTCACCAAAGCTGCACATTGTAAATCTGCTAAAGAGATTTGGGACAAGCTTCGAAATATTTATGAAGGAGATTCAAAAGTCAAAGCAACAAAGCTTCAAACCTACAGAGGTCAGTTTGAACAACTAAAAATGAAGGAAGATGAAGATATCGTAGCCTACTTCTTACAAGTCGATGAAACAGTGAATGGAATCATAGAATTGGGAGAAGAAATCGAAGAATCTGTAATTGCTCAAAAGGTACTAATATCTCTTCCTATGAGATTCAACCCTAAGATATCAGCACTAGAAGAAAGATCGGATCTAAAATCAATAAGCTTGGACGAACTGCATGGAATCTTCACAACATATGAGATGAGAACTGAACAGGAAAATCCAGATGTAAAAGAAGCAGCCTTCAAAGCATCCAAAAGATCAAAGCAAAAGAAAAATGAACAAGAAGAATATAGCAGCAACAACGAC
>ML779740.1:194789-254817 GCA_009831015.1 Picea engelmannii | reverse complement strand
TGAAAATTTCAAGATCTACAAGGAAATGGTTGAAAATGAGATGGATTCAAGAATCAAATGCTTAAGATTGAATAATGGAGGAGAATTCACCTCAAAGGAATTTATGGACTACTGCAGCAATCATGGAATAAAAAGGCAATTCTCTGTTGCTAGGACACCTCAACAGAATGGAGTTGTTGAAAGAAAGAACAGGATAGTACAAGAAATGACTCGAACAATGATAATGGATTCAAAGTTGACAGATATTTTTTGGACACAGGCAGCTCATATAGTAGTTCACATTCAAAATAGATTAATGCTCAGAAACAACATTGATAAAACTCCCTACGAGCTATGGAAAGGGAGACCAACAAATGTGAAGCACTTCAGAGTTTTTGGAAGCAAATGCTACATCAAAAGAGAAGATGGAAAAATGAGAACGCTTGACTCTCGTGTGGACAAAGGAATACTTATTGGTTACTCAAGTACAAGGAATGCATACAAGTGTTACAATATAAGATTAAACAAAGTTGTGGAAAGTATCAACGTAACAATTGATGAAACAGGCAGACAAGAATCAAAGAAAGAAGAAAACAAATCAATGGAACAACTTTTTGAAGAAGAAGATGCAAAAGAAGAAGAAGAGAAAGATGAAGATGAAGAGAATCTGATAGAAGTAGAAGAGCAAGTTCAAAAAATATCTCCAAAGACACCTAGCAAACGAGTACAGAAGAATCATCCTTCAGATCAGATTATTGGAAACAAAGATGCAAGAGTTGAGACTAGAAGAAAAATCCGTTCACCAGAACAAAAACACCTATCACTCTTATCTACAATTGAACCAAATTGTTTTAAAGAAGCTAGCAAGGATGAATTTTGGAATAAGGCCATGGATGAAGAATTGGATCAAATAGAGAAAAATGACACTTGGGAATTGGTTCCAATACCAAAGAATAAGAATATGATCGACACAAAATGGGTTTTCAGGAATAAATTAAATGAAGATGGACATGTTACAAGGAACAAAGCTAGATTGGTATGTAAAGGATATGCACAGATTGAAGGAATAGACTTTGAAGAGACATTTGCCCTAGTTTCCAGAATGGAAGCAATCTGTTTGCTTTTATCTTATGCATCCTCCAAAAATGTTAAAGTATATCAAATGGACATAAAATCAACTTTTCTGAATGGGGAACTTGAAGAAGAAGTCTACATTGAACAACCAGAAGGATTTCAATTGTCAGAGAGCACAGACTATGTGTGTAAATTAAAGAAGGCCTTGTATGGTCTAACAGGCTCCTAGAGCATGGTACTCTAGACTAGATAAGTATCTATAGTAGGCAGAGTTCAGAAAAGGAAGTGAAGACAACAACCTCTACATCAAGGTAAGTCAAGGTAATATTCTATTAATTGAAGTTTATGTTGATGATATTATTTTTGGTAGTGATGATGACAGGTTAAGCCAGAAATTTACAAAAGACATGCAAAATGAATTTGAAATTTCGTTACTTGGAGAACTATCCTTCTTTCAGGGACTTAAGATACGTCAAATCAACCAAGGAATTTTTATTTCTCAAACCAAGTATATCAAAGAAATGCTAAAGAGATTTGGAATGGAAGATTGCAAACCAGTTATCACTCCCAAGCAAACCAGTTGTACGTTGAGCAAAGATGATGATTCAAAGTCTACAGATCAGAGGCAATATAGGTCAATGATTCGTAGCCTAATATATGCGACAACATCTAGACCAGATGTAATCCAGGCGGTTGGATAGGTGGCACGATTTCAAGCAGCATGAAAGTAATCACATGTATTAGCAGTAAAGAGGATCTTCAGATATCTCAAAGGAACAAAAGAGTTTGGATTATGGTATCCAAAAGGAAAATATATATCACTTATTGCCTACACATATGCAGATTGGGAAGGTTGTATTGATGACTGACGAAGCACCAGTAGAGAAACGTTCTACTTAGGTGAGTGTTTGGTATCATGGCTAAGCAAGAAACAATCATCGGTATCTCTATCTACAGTCGAGACAAGGTATATTGCAGCAGCAACATGTTGTACACAGGTTCTTTGGATGAAACAAACTTTGACAGATACACAGGTTGAGTATGATGAGCCCATTCCAATATATTGTGATAATACAAGTGCCATCAATATCTCAAAAAACCCAGTGATGCACTCCAAGACGAAGCACATTCCAATCAAGTATCACTTTCTACAAAAACAGGTTGCAGAAAAGAACATCAGAGTTTAGTATGTGGGCACAAAAGAACAAGTGGCATACATATTTACAAAACCACTTCTACAGGAAGCCTTTGAATATCTTCGCCAAAGACTTGGAGTTATTTCTACTCCAAAAATTAATGATTTTTGAATGCTTATCTTATATGTCTTAGATGTACACAAGGAAGCACCATAAGAGGATAGTCTATCAGGGAGAGCAGCCCTGGATGGAAAGATACCTTTGCCATTGATGACAAAGGGGGAGAGATTTATCAGATGCAGAGGACACAGGCATGGTTCCAGGGGGAGTAGATTTATCAAATGCAGAGGACAAAGGCATGGTTCAAGGGGGAGAATGAGTGATATGATTTCAATATTGCATCAGAGTGTTGCCATAAATGTCAAAGGGGGAGATTGTTGATTAAGGTTGGTTGTCATTGATGTCAACCCTTGAAGAAAGCCCCGTAGCACAAAGTTTGGGTAATGGAACCAATATTGTTTGATGTAAATATGAATCATTATTGTTTTTTCATGGTTGATAAGAAGTAAATATGGATGAACTCCAAAGTGGTCCCCTTTTGGTGAAAGCCCTCATGGGAAGATGCTTTGTGGAGTAAGAAAACCCATGCTTAATTATGAAATAATCAGATGAAGGAAAGTGAACTTGTCAGGTAAAATATCCTAGATGGATAATGCTTGTCATGTCATTTCCAGTGGTATGTGGAACATCACATAATTCCTCACGGTTAGAGAGTTATGGCCATGAGAAGTTGGAGACCCCAGGTTTGGGTAATGGACCCAAGTTTGTTTGATGGGTAAAAGTATGAGTTTTGATATATTTTTAGATAATACTATTTTATATGGATAGTACATGTCATGCCATTTCTGGTGGTATGTATAAAGTCACATAACTCCTCACGGTTTGAGAGTTATGGACTTACGAAGTTGGAGGACCCTCATATGTCATCTAGAAGCCCCAAAAGGTCAAAGTAGTCAAAGTGTTTTAAGAGATTTTAAAAGGTAAATAATAAAGTGAAGTGATGATTGTATTATAATTCAAAGTGAATACAAAATAAATTATTTCAATAATAAATTTAATGGAGAAATTAGAAGTGGACCCAACCCTAAAATAAGGAAAGTGGGCCAAGTGACCTAGAAGATGTTTTTAAGGAAACTACTTGGAGAGTATAAATAAGAGGCAAGGATCTCTTATTTGAATCACACTTGAGCATATTGAATATCTATATGTGTCTGAGGTAACCAAGGATATCTAAACCATAATTCTGAGTGAAGGTGAAGAAAAGAAGGCCGAAGTGCAAAGAAGGATAAATTCTTTTGATGGTGTTTTCTAAGGTATGTTATTTACAGGTCATCTCACCATTTTCTCTATAACTTTTTTCTATAATGATTCAGACCACACAATTGCTATGAAAGTGAGAAAACATATTCAAGTATCTATGGTAAAAAATTCAACTTGTGGTTCATTGTATTTTGGGAGTTACACTCCGTGGAAAATAGGGTTTGTGGCCAGTTCTGAAACTAGTCAAATTCAGGTGTTTCGGGTAAAAATGTCATAACTTCTTCATAACATATCCAAATTCTATGAGACTAAATGTGTTGGTTAGGGTACATTATATAGTATGTTTTGTAATAGTTTCAGATCAATTCATCAAATATATTGTGCGAGGCATGCTCTACAAGGTCGCTCTCTAGAATAAGCCAGAATTCAGCAAGGTATGCATTTTGTTAGCGTCAGAAGTCACTCCTGGATTGCTTGCAGGAGAAGAGCCCAATGCCCATCAGTTTTATGTCACGATAGTTTTTTAATGGGTGATCAGATGGATAGAGACTCGGGGAGATATCACTCTAGCTCAGGGACTGGGTCTGGTATGCAAGGAACAAAGGAGGTCTTTATCTAACTTCAATCAATGAGTACATTTAAAGATGAACAAGTGGAATAGTTAGTGAGAAGAGTGAGAAAACTACCTCAGGAAATAGGCCTTTCAACATTTTGTAGAAGAAAAACTCTGAAAGCAAGATCCTCTTGGTTCAGGGCTTCGAGAAACTGAAAGGGGGCCTTGACTGGATCCTCCAATTCCAAGTCGTTCAGTGCTAAGAAAATCACAGAGGTCGATTAGAAACAACGCAACTGTTACAGTGATCCAACCTACATCATCCTATAATAGTTACAAATCGAATGGATCCTCCAATTCCGAGCTTCTCTAACACAGTGTAAACAAAGACGTGAAAGAAACTGACATTCATAAGGCAAGAAGTCTCAAGTGTCCATGCATAACCAGAATAACAGTGCTTCATTGAATTTTTACAACTGGGATCCTTGCTCAACCATCCATAGATTACAAAATACAAAGACTGAGTCTATATACTCATAAAAATTCGCCTAACAGAGGCGTGCTTAGCCATCCAAGGCTTGGTGTCCCTTCAGCCAAATTCGGATGGATATTCTTCATCAGATGCCACCTTAACTGTGCCTGGATCCTGTAAGGGGAGTAGCTGAGCCATTAAGTGTCAAGTTAGCGTGTGCAAACCTCTCTGGCTAGTCGAAGAATCGGCATGGCGTCTTTGGAAAAATTAGTACACAGGACCCTCTCGGGCAGATAGTTTGTCATACCCTCCATACATTAAACTTAATGAATGAGGAGAGGTTTCAACCACCCCTTCTCACCTTCATTTACTCCAAGTGAAAACCAGGATCAAAGTCGAATCAGATGGTGTATGGAGATCGTGATGATCCTTTTGACGACTAGACTCGACGCCTTTGGCCCCCTTTGCACAACTCTTTTTATTTCCCAAGTGACCACGAGCTGTGACCCTTCTTTTATTCTCAAAGGCACTTTCGACATTCACGAATAGGAAGGAGATGATCCTTGCTTATCATAGTCGCGATGAGCAAAACACTGAGATGGCTTAATTGGGTGCCATGCGTCCTTCTCAGATCTGACGGTCCAGAACTCACTCGGCGATACTGTGGTTGCGGGTCCTGGATGCTCTTGGCACTTCACGCTTTGGGGTTATGAAGGAGATGTTGCTTGTGCCTCGAAGTCGTGATGGGCGAAAAGGTGAGGAGCCTAATTGCGCACCAGGTGTCCCCTTTGGATGGACGGCTGAGACTACTCTGTGATACTGCGGGCCCGACTTTGAGTGCTTTCGGTGCTTCAGGGTTCGGGGTTTCGAGATGCAGAACAACATAGAACCCTCACCCTTCGAAATCTTGGATGCCGAAATGCCAATGCGACTAGATCTCGCGCCATGCGTCCTTTGGATGGATGGCTACTATCCTTTC
Organism: Picea engelmannii; assembly: GCA_009831015.1. Classification (NCBI taxonomy): domain Eukaryota; kingdom Viridiplantae; phylum Streptophyta; class Pinopsida; order Pinales; family Pinaceae; genus Picea; species Picea engelmannii. The sequence continues at coordinate 249,304 of ML779740.1, read as the reverse complement.
CTGCACACACTATGGGCGCTATCCATTGCACTAATCTCGACGCAACTATGCTAACCGTGATTTCTCGCCAACCGTTGATCTACTCCTATGGATGAATCTGGACCGTTGACAATAGAATTTCACTCGCTTACTCGCTTGGAAGCTTGAAACGAGATTTTTACGTGCTGCGCTCGGGCGCTTCTCCTGTGACTTGCAGACTTGAATACTCTTATGCCCAGGACAAGAAATGTTACTAACATTAGGCTGCATGGGGGATAGAGTTGTCTATGTGATGCTCTAAGGACTCATTTTGCAGCTCCAGTGCCTTGTTGTTGGGCCATGGGGTCACTTATTTAAAACTTAAAGACAGAAAGAAAAACAATATTTACAACAGTGAAAGAGCCATGTGCGGATTAAGAGAAAAATCTTTTTAGGAAATGCCTATTCACAGGGCCATTGAAAACTTCTTGATCCTCCAGATCCTGTACCCTGTAGGTGTTATTCGAGAATACTTCGGATACTTTGAAAGGCCTGATCCATAGGGCTTCGAATTTTCTGTGCTTGCCTTTATCTTGTTTAGGAGCATCCCATTTCAGTACCAGGTCTCCTATCTAAAACTCTTCCTTCTTGGCCTTCTTATCAAAAACCTGCTTGATCCTTTGCTGATGGTCCTAAATTCTGCTCATTACCTGTTCCCTGGCCTGCTGGACTTCCACTAGCTGATGAATTCTTTTGATCATGTCATCAGGTTCCTCTTGATGATCCTGGAGGAATTTTGCTACAGGAATGGCTAAATGATAAGGAAAAACAGTCTCTGCTCCATAGACCAATTGGAAAGGAGAGACGCCTATAGATCTCTTCGTGGTCACTCGATTGGCCCATAGAGAAAATTTCAATTTTGAATGCCAGGCCTTCTTGTTGTCTTCCAACAGTCTTTTGATGATCTTTATCAAGATTTTGTTGGAGGATTCTTCTAGACCATTTCCCTGGGGATAGTATGGGCTGGAGTGAACCAGTTTGATCCCAAATTGCTCACAGAACTTGGCTAACGGTTCAGCCCTAAAATAGGTTGCGTTATCAGTGACAATCTTACTTGGGCAGTCGAATCTTGTGACGAGGTTTTCCAGGAATTCGATGATTACCTTGTGGGAAGCACTCCTGGTGGGGGTAGCTTCAATCCACTTGGTAAATAAATTTGTAGTAGTCGGGATCCATCTGTGTTGCCCACTAGAAGCGAGGTGAATTTCTCCAATGAAATCTACGCCCCATTGCTGGAAAGGTCCTAAAACAACCACATGTTTTAATGACAAAGACTTGAGCTGTTGTTTTCCTGCAAATCTTTCACATTTGATGTAGGCTCTGACCCTTTTGCAGACGTCAGTAAATATGGTGGGCCAGTAGTATCCATCCCTGAGGATTTTGTAGGCCGTGGTTTTCCAGAAATGATGCCCTCCACATAGGCTGTCATGAAATTCAACCATGTTCCTGTCAGCCTCTTGTGGATCTACACATTTCAAAATCAACCCCAAGGGGTCTTTCCAATATAGAACTTGATCAATAAGGCAATATCTGACTTCTTTGAGCTTCAAAGCTTTTGCCTTGTTTCTTTGCAGGTCGTCTGGAGGCCGCAACTCTTGTAGAAAATATATGACATCCTTATACCAAGGACATCGAGCCAATGGGGGATCCCTTTGAGGGTCTATCTCATACAGTCGACCCTGCTGAATTCGTAAGCATTCGTTGATGAAACTCACCCCCAAGGCTTGGAAATTGGCTTCAGCTAATAGCTCGGCTAAACCTTGACCTTTGATCAATTTGGTACTCTTTATTTCCAGGTTGAATTCCAGAATCTTGACTATCCACTTACTCCTCCTCCCATCTATGTCGGGCTGAATAAGAATATCTTTAACAACAGCTGAGGGGACATAAGTGATGATTTTTTACTGCAGGACATAGATTCTAAATGCCTTGAGAGACTTTACTAGGGCATAGGCCTGCTTCTCCATAGTGCCATACATGACTTTGGCATCCCTCAATGCTCAGCTATAGTATGCAATAGGCTGCTCTAGCCCAACTTCGTTTGTATGTAATAAAACAGCGGCCACCGTGTCAGGTGAGGCAAAGGAGAAAATAAGGAAATCCTTTGAGTAATCGGAACTGATAAGCACAAGGCCTTCAGTCAGGGCCTTCTTTATTTGCTCAAAGGAATGTCGTGATTCAAAAGTCCACCTCACTTCATTTACTTTCCTTAACATGGCTGTTATAAGTTTTACCTCCTCATCAAAGTTAGGCACAAACCTCCTCAGAAAATTAATCTTACCGAGGAAAGATTGGACCTCCTTCTTGGACCTCGGGATTGATAAGGCTTGTATTGCCTCAACTCTGCTAGGATCAATCCTGACTCCTTCCACTGATATTATGTGGCATAGTAAATTTCCCTCATGCATGGCGAACAAAGATTTCTTGGGGTTTAATGAAATGCCAAAACTCCTGCATTTCAGGAAAACCTTCCTGAGATGACAACAGTAGTCTTTATCAGTTTTTGAAAATACTGTGATGTCATCCAAATAGAATACCACAAATTTATCATTTTCCCCAATGAAAGCTATGTCCATGGCACGTTGAAACATTGCCCCTGCATTCATTAATCCAAACGACATCTTGGCATACATGAATGTGCCCCATGGAGTGGTAAATGTCGTCTTTTCCCTGTCCTCAGGTAGAACAAAGACTTGATTGTAGCCAGAGAAACCATCGATCATGGACATCCTGGATGCTCCTGTTACCCTTTCCAATATATGCTCCATCTTTTGTTAGGGATAGTTATCCTTTCGTGAGCTCCTGTTCAGGTTTTTGAAGTCTACACAGAGTCTGATTTCTCCATTATTTTTCCTTACTGGTACCAAGTTGGCCACCCACTCTGAATATCTCAGTGGTACAATGATCTGAGCTTGTAGCAGCTTCTTCACTTCCCTCTCCATAATAGGAAACAACATAGGATTGATCTGTCTTAGCTTCTGCCTAAATGGCTTTGCCTCCCCTTTTAATGGGATTTTATGCTCGATGACATAAGTGTCATATGTTTTTAGGTCTTCGTAGGTCCAGGTGAAAACATCAGCAAATTCCCTCAAAAGTCCAGCATATTAAGATCTCTGCTCCTTTGTCAGACTTCTTGACAATTTGACCAACTTGGGCTCACTCTTAGTGCCAATGTTGTATTGAATTGTATCAGCGTCATCTTCTAAGATCTCCCCTTTTAATGAAACATCATATCTATCAAAAAGCCTTTCCAAAGGAACCAGTCCCCTTGGAATATGATTGTTGGGCAGCTGCACAATGTTACGCTCTGCAATCTTATTAAGAAAATTACCACCATCAAGATTTTCTTCAGAGATGGAGTCTTGGTCGATATGCATCTCTAAAAATTTTTCGACAGTCTCCAAGAATTTCTTGATCTCGAGATCATCCTCGAATACCTTCCAATGTTTTGACGTTGTCAGGTATGGAGGGCCTATATTTTACTTCCACATCATATCTGAATTTGGGCTGCAAGGGCACTTTGAAATTGCTTGTTGATGTGGCCAAGGAATCTGCCATTGTATTCTTCTCTCTTGGGATGAAAGAAATGTTAAATGCTGAGAAGAAACTGTCAATTAAGTCCCATACCTCATTTCTATCGCTTCTGAGTCGAGGATGCTTAGCCTGATAAGAATTTCTGATCTGTTGGACCACCAACTCTGCATCTCCGAACACTGCTACCTCCTGAATTTCCATTTCCCTTACGGATCTTAATCCTAGGATAAGAGCTTCATACTCTACCACATTGTCGATGGCTTCAAATTCTAGTTTGTATGACAGAGATATGGTTTACTGAGCAAGTGACACAAAGAACACCCCAGCACCAGCGCCTTCCCTGGAAGAGGCTCCATCAAAAAACATTTTCCAGACAGGAGAGATGGGGGGAGAAAATTCACGAGGAGTGGTGGGTTGCTTTCTAAGTTTAAGAGGAGGGTCAGGAGCATGAGTGAGTTGTAGTACACTGGAACCTAAATCAGTGTCCAAGGCAAAAATGGGATGGTTGGTAGGGTTGGCTTCATCACCGATTATATAGGCCAGTTGGGCTTCCCTGTATAGCCTCCTATGCTCTCCTCCAAACAATGGGATAGTAGCATAGGTTAGGTCCATCTGCAGACTTCCCCCCAGTCTTTTTATCCAAGATCTTGATAGAAACATACCGAACTTGGGGGGAACATGAGCCACTACAATATCCATGACCACACTTTTCATGGGCAACTGAAACAAGGTCATGGCCAGGTCTTTGATAACTCCTAGACATTGAACTTTTATGGAGTCAAAGGAATAGAGGTCATGATAGGCTCGGGTGACTTCTAGCCCGAACTCTTCCATGATGGTTTTGGGCATGAGGTTGTGAGAAGCCCCCGAATCCATCAAGAAGTTGTGCAGTACCTTGTCATGTATGTTCAAGGAAGTGTAGAAGGGAGGGGATGAGTCATTCCTGTCTTCTACCATAGGACCTAGAATAACTACAGGTTTTTCATCTTGCAAATTGATGGAGTCTGTGGGGAGGCATGAGGTCTCAGACTGTAAAATCTAAGAGAAGCGTTTCTTGAACCCTTCATGTTTAATCAATTCGGTTAGGGGCACAGGGATTCTAATCTTTTGAATTTCATGCTCGAAATTAAAAGAAGATGTAGGCTTCGAAATTTCTCATATTTCAGGAACATGACTCTGGACTATGGGAGAGAGGGGTCGGGGCTTATTACCTCTGTGACTGTCCGCTACTTCATTAGCAGGTTTCTTTGTTCTAGTGGACTGCTCAAGAAACTTAGGTTCTACTGTCTTTTTCTTAGACCTCAGATCGTACCTGCCTTGGTTGCCACTAATCTTGTCTCCCTTGCTCAGTTCATTTAGTTGACTGTCCATGACACACTCTTCGTATGTTGATTGAGTGAGATGAGGAAAAGGAGGAGTGTCTCTGAAGCAATGGATTTTAGGATCAAGCTCATATGTTTCCCCTTCTTCTTCTTTGGCCATAAAATTGTTTTGGAAAGGGGCCTAAATTTTCTGGTCTTCTCTGTCTCTTCCCCTCTCTCTTTGCATAGTCGGGGAAGTAATATTGTTTGGCCTCCTGAAACCTCCTTTGTTTTCGGTGTTTTGAGGGCCCTTGTATGCTTGCCTCCCCTCCACCTTCATTCTCTCCATCTTTGTAGAAAGAAACTTGACCATATTGGTCAGTTCATCCACTTGAGGGTGGGGCACCGATGGGCCAAAAGTTGAGGTTTATGATCTTCCCTTTCTTCTGTCTGCGTCGGCCTTGTTTCTAACTCTATTAGCTGCTAATACATTGGATTCCACTTCTGTGGCTGCATATTGCATTTGAGCTAAGGAGGTGGCTCTTCTTTCTCTCAATAAAAGACAGAAATCGAGGCCAAATGCACTAGCATAAGAAATCTTGGCCGAGGCGTCTGAGGGTTTTATTTCAGCAGGAATTTTATTATACATCTTATTGAATCTTTTGGAGAAGTCAGAAACAGACTCTCCTTCCATCTTCCTCAATGACCTGAACTCTGTCATTTAGTACATGAAATCCTTCTTATCTCCCCATTGTCTCAGGAAGGCACTATCCAGGGCTTCGATCCCAGTAATAGATCTGGGGGCCAATCCTCTAAACCACTTCGTCACCTCAACATCCAGGATCTAGATGAAGACTCTCATCTAGACGTCTTCATTTTCAATGTTCAGGTTGTTTGCATAACTGTAGAAAGCAGCCAGGTTCTCTTCCGCGGTTATGTCCCCTTCCCCAGTGAACTTGGGCATATATTTCAAATAATCTCCAGCAGGGAGAGGATTCATAGGATGGGGTAGGATTAAGGGAGCATATCTGGTAGCGACTATGGCGTCCATTCTATTCAGAGGGGGATTAGCACCAGCCATAGGAATATTATGTGGAGGACAACTTGGAGGAGAAGGAGTTCGCGAAGGGGCTACTGGGAATGAGTCTCGAAGTGGAATGGGAAACAAAAGGGGATTTAAGGAAAAGGTTAACGGGCTTAAGTCAGCAGGTGCTCCTCTTGGTGCAGGAGTGGTAACAGTATCAAGAGGAGGAGTGGTAAAGATAGGAGTGGGGAATTCTTCAGCGGTCCTGGGTCTACGCCAAAGTACAGCTTCAGAGGAGAGGGAAGTGACAAGGGTTTCTCCCTCCAATCCCAGACCAGGAGGGGAAAACTCAGTAGGAACACTCCCAAAATTCAGGACATGGGAAACCTCAGAAAAAGGTCTATTAAGAAACTAAGGAGGAGAAAAAGGAGTTCCTACAGAAGGAGATGGCAGATTACCTGGTTCATCGATGGAAGTTCCTTCTTCAGAGGCCTTTCCTTTTTTGAGAACCACCTCTGGATTAGTTTCAGGTGTAGCTAGAGGTAGCTGTGGATGAGACCACGTGTGTCTGCCTCTGAAAGCCACAATTAACGCGGCAGGTTCACCACAGTGGATTTGTCACAATGGAGTCACCAGGTGCATAGTAGCAATCTTCAAAGGCTCTGATACCCGATGCACCTTCAGAATCAGAGGCTCAATGTTGTTCAATCCCGGGGAAAATTTTCAACTTCGTCCCCAGCAACGGCGCCAGAAATGTTAGCGTCAGAAGTCACTCCTGGATTGCTTGCAGGAGCAGAGCCCAACGCCCATCAGTTTTATGTCACGGTAGTTTTTTAATGGGTGATCAGATGGATAGAGACTCTGGGAGATATCACTCTAGCTCAGGGACTGGGTCTGGTATGCAAGGAACAAAGGATGTCTTGATCTAACTTCAATCAGTGAGTATATTTAAAGATGAACAGGTGGAAGACTTAGTGAGAAGAGTGATCAAACTACCTCAGGCAACAGTCCTTTCAGCAGTTTGTGGAAGAAAAACTTTGAAAGCAATATCCTCTTGGTTCAGGGCTTCGAGAAACTGAAAGGTGGACTTGACTGGATCCTCCAATTCCAAGTCATTCAGCGCTAATAAAATCACAGAGGTCAATTAGAAACAACGCAACTATTACAGTGATCCAACCTACATCATCCTATAACAGTTACAACTCGACTGGATCCTCCAATTTCGAGCTGCTCTAACATAGTGTAAACAAAGACGTGAAAGAAACTGACATTCATAAGGCAAGAAGTTTCAAGAGTCCATGCATAACCAGAATAACAGTGCTTCATTAAAGTTTTACAACCAGGATCCTTGCTCAACCATCCATAGATTACAAAATACAAAGATTGAGTCTATATACTCAGAAAAATTCGCCTAACAAAGGCGTGCTCAGCTATACAAGGTTTGGTGTCCCTTCAGCCAAATTCAGACGGATATTCTTCATCAAACGCCACCTTAACTGCGCCTGGCTCCTGTAAGGGGAGTAGCTGAGCCATTAAGTGTCGAGTTAGCGTGTGCAGACCTCTCTGGCTAGTCGAAGACTCAGCATGGCTTCTTTGGAAAAATTGGTACACAGGACCCTCTCGGGCAGACAACTTTCCAGACCCTCCATACATTACACTTAATGAATGAGGAGAGGTTTCAACCACCCCTTCTCACCTTCATTTACTCCAAGCAAAAACCAAGATCGAGGTCGAATCAGATGGCGCATGGAGATCGCGATGATCCTTTCGGTGACTAGACTCGATGCCTTTGGCCCCCTTTGCACAGCTCTTTTTATTTCCCAAGTGACCACAGGCTGTGACCCTTCGTTTATTATCAAAGGCGCTTTCATCATTCGCGAATAGGAAGGAGTTGATCCTTTCTTATCATAATCACGATGAGCGAAAAGCTGAGATGGCTTAATTGGGCGCCATGCATCCTTCTCAAATCTGACAGTCCAGAACTCACTCAGCAATACTGTGGTCATGGGTCCTGGATGCTCTTGGCACTTCATGCTTTTGGGTTATGAAGGAGCTGTTGCTTGTGCCTCGAAGTCATGATGGGCGAAAAGGCGAGGAGCCTAATCGCGCACTAGGTGTCCCCTTTGGACGGACGGCTGAGACTGCTCTGTGATACTGCGGGCCCGACTTTGGGTGCTTTTGGCGCTTCAGGGTTCGGGGTTTCGAGATGCAGAACAACATAGAACCCTCACCCTTCGAACTCTCGAATGTCGAAATGCCGACGCGACCAGATCTCATGGCACACATCCTTTGGATGGACAACTGCTATCCTTTCTTGCACACACTATGGGTGCTATCCATTGCGTTAATCTCGGCACAACTCCGCTAAAGGTGATTTCCCGCCAACCGTCGATCTACTCCTATGGATGAATCTGGACCGTCAACAATATAATTTCGCCCGGTTACTCGCTTGGAAGCTTGAAACGAGATTTTTCCATGCTGCACTCGGGCACTTCTTTTGCGACTTGCAGACTTGAATACTCTTGTGCCCAGGACAAGAAATGTTACTAACACCATTTTTTCTATAACTCCTTTTCTGAGAGGTTCCAAGTAGTGACACTTCGAGGAATTGCATAAAACACTGAAGAACATTTTGTATCAGTTTCATATATTTATACATTACATGTTCAAAGTTATGATTACTTCAAGTTAGGGTTGTTGACTAATCCAAAACTAGGCATGTGAGACTAAAGAAAAGTTTGATGAAAATGCTAGTCTCTTGTTTTTAAATTTAAGGAAGGTTTGCAGGAATGTGATCATATACACTAGTTCTATTACAGAGCTACAAATCAGATTTGGATGATGAAATTGATGAGGTCTTTTGGTTGTGGTACATGTTGAGTACATGGTTGAGACAAGTAGTTGATGAGTTGGTGCACATAAATGAGGTGTATAGTTGATGATGTTGGTACATATCGATGATTCATAGTTGATGAGTAGTTGACACATGATTGGTACATACATGGTACATGGTTGGGTGCACTTGTTTATGGTACAAGTTGATTACAGGTCGGTGCATGGTTGATGCACTTGTTTATGGTACAGGTTGATTACAGGTTGAGGTACAAGTTGATGCATGGTTGATTCATGGTTCAGATTTATTGGTACATATTTACAACGGTATATCTCACAATGATAGTGTGACAGTGGTTCCATCATTCGACTTCTACTCCAGGGTGGTAGGATGGGGCAAGGACAGGTGGTTGTAGCCACCTTCTAGTTGTAGCTAGAGAACATTGGGGGTTGTAGCCTCCTTTTGGTTGTAGCTAGAGAATTGAGGAGTCGGAGCTTCCCTCAGGTTGTAGCCTAAGAAACTAGGGGCTTGGAGCCTCCTTCAAGTTGCAGCTGGAAAACAAAGGAAGTTGGTGCTTTCAATGAATTTAATTCTTCAAGACATATAAGAAAAACCATTTTGTGGTTTTCTCCCGATTTTGGTTTCCACGTAAAACAATGGTGTACTGTGTATGTGTGTGATTGTTTATTTATTACTGCTCATTATTGGATAATAATTCTACATTGATATAACATTTGAAGAAAAAGGATTATAATTACACTATTACTGATTCACCCCCCCTCTCAATAATCCAACAGTAATTTCTCCATTTCTTTAGAGCGTGTAGTATGGCTGCCAACTCCAAATCATGAGTTGTATAGTTCCTTTCATTCTCTTTCAACTTTCTAGATTCATAACAAATTACGAATCCATTATGACTGAGGACTCCTCCCAGTCCTTCTTTACATGCGTCTGCACACACTAAAACGTCTTCATTCAGATCTGCAATCCTCAGTATTGGAGCACTTGTTAACAATTGCTTCAATCGTTGGAAGCTTCTTTCACAAACCTCTGTCCACTGAAATTTCTTCTCCTTCCTTTGCAAGGAAGTGATATGGTGAGCTATCTTCGAGAACCCTGTGATAAACCTTCTGTAATAACCATCTAGACCCATAAAGCATATGACTTCTGTCACGTTTTTAGGCACTGACCATTCTCGAATGGCCTCAATCTTCTCAGGATCTACAACTATCCCATCCTTCAAAATAATATGCCCCAAGTAATGGATCTTCTCCCGATAAAACGAGAACTTGATCAACTTGGCATATCGTTGGTGCTCTCTTAGCACCTGCAACACCATTCTTAGATGATGTTCATGCTCTTCCTCTGACTTGGAATACACTAGAATGTCATCCAGGAAGACTATGACAACTTGTCTAGATAGTCCCTGAATACACCATTCATTAAGCACATAAAAACAACGAGTGCATTCGAGAGCCCAAACGGGACCACTCTGAACTCGTAGTGACCATACATTGTTCTAAATGCGGTTTTGTTGATGTCTTCATCCTTAATCCTTACCTAGTGATATCCTGACTTGAGATCTATCTTCGAAAATATCTTCACATCCTTCAATTGATCGAAAAGGTCATCAATCCTCGGTAGAGGATATTTGTTCTTTAAATTTACTATGTTCAATTGTATGAAATCGATACACAATCTTAGTGTTTTTTCCTTCTTCTTCACTAACAGGACCAAGGCTTCCCAAGGTGACACACTTGGGCATATGTACCCCTTCTTCAGAAGATCTTCAAGATGCAATTGCAACTCTTTCAGCTTCGACAGACTCATTCTGTAAGGATCTTTCGACACTGGAGTTGCTCCAGGCTTCAAGTTTACAGAGAATTCAATATCTCTTTTCGGGGATAGTCCAGGTACTTCCTAGAATACATCTTCAAACTCTTTTAGTATTGCATGATCTTCAATCTTTGAGACTTCATCCTTAGCTACCTCCTCCACATGGTCTACAAATAATTGACAGCTTTTTCTATAACACTTCTTCAATTGCATTGCTGAGATTTCTCTGATGGCAATAGCTCTGGGAATTCCCTGGACTGTTTTCTGATTTCCTTCCTCATCCAGGCAAGTGAATGCCTTGTTACGATAGTCCAAGATGACATGGTGCTGGTCCAACCAATCCATCCCGATTAGACAATCATAAGAACCTAAAGGAAGAACATTCAATTCAGTCTTTGTGCTTAGTCCATTCATATCCACAGGACAGGACTTAACCAACTCAGTGACTTTCCTCTTGGTTCATGTAGCCAGCTGCACTAACCAAGACTTTTCATGTTTTCCTCTTGACAAATTAAAACATTCCACCACTCTAGGATCTATATGGCTATGGCTAGCCCCTGAATTAGTTAAAATAGTAAAGTCATGGTTCTTAATCATACCTTCCACTTCAATCATGTGCGATAAATATTCATCTTGCTTGTTTTCCGGGGATGTGTAGATCATTGGCCTTCTACTTTCCATGTCCTCCATTGTTTCAGCCTGCTGTACATTGTGGATAGCTCTCACTTTATCATTTTTGTGGGGGCAATCTCTATACCTATGGTTCCCTTTACAACCCCAACATTCCATAGGTGGTGGTATTGGCATTTGCCCACCCACTTCAGCCTTTGTGGGCTCTCTAAAAGATGGTTGTCCCTGAGGACTGTTTCTGAAAAAGGGAGGTTTGTTTCCCTTCTACCTCTTCTCTTTCTTAAACTTCTTCTGATCATCCCAAGTGTTGGAACATATATTGGAAATTTCTAAACTTAGTGTCTTTCTCTAAAATTTATGTTAGTCACGCCACTTAGTTCCAGAACCTTGTCGCCTGGCGTAATCTTGTGTAACCATTAAGCCCTTGCGCCATTCGGTGCAAACCTTTCCGCCACAGTAAAAACTCTAAATCTATCACCATTTTCGCCGAACTTTTCTACCATAAAAATCTAAAAACTTTAAAATTTTCCCAAGGTCACCCGTTTTGTCCTACTTTGCAATTCCTTCATTGTAAAGAGTGTCAAGTTATACAATCAAACTTTAAATTTTGTTCTTTCCATATATTATTTTAAAATTATTTTGTATAATTTTAAAATTAATATTTTATTTCATTTTAAAGTTTGAAAAAATATAGTTTAAACCAAGCCCTTTGCATTGTTCAGTACACTACCCTTCATGTCCCAATCTTCAAACTATCCACATGCCAAGTCACAAAACAACTCACACAAGAATCCAAAGACAAATCCACGTGGATACCAAAGCATGAACCATCTGTCCGAGCATAGACAACGGGACAGACAACGCTGAGTATAACAAATGCCATTTCAAGAATTAGCAAAGGAAGCCAAAGCTTTACCGGTCGAATTTTCAAAGCCATAAATCGATAGACACAACACGCACAAGTGTTTATTTTGAAGAGTGAACATCTCCAAATGCCAGTCTTTGCAGAGAATCAATTACAGGGATCACTGTATTCTCTTATGCCCTGTTGTTGTTCCTAGGTCACGCCTTCACATCAAAAGTTTCCATATCCCTCTGTGGAACATGAAAAGTCTTAATTTGATAATTATAGTTAACGTTGGGCCAATCGAATTCATATATTAGTGGCCACGTAGAGCACTGTGTTTCTATGTTCTGTATAGCGTGTACCGTTCGCATCTCCACTCTTCTTTTATAACGGAACCAATTGTATCTGTGGTGCATCTGTTTGCAAAACATATCTTGTATGCAGAAATATTCTCCATGTCTCAACTAGCTTGGGCTATCAAAAATGTCATTTCCATTAGTGTTATGTTGGGCTTTCACTTATGTTTCGATTTAATAAATAATGTGGGCTACTACAACTGGGAATTTCTCCCCGAGAGGGAATTTAAGAATTTTTCTCTTTTGAAGTACTTCAGGTACACACCCTCAGTTCGCTCTCTTCATTATTCTCAAGTGCGCACCAAATCCAGTCTTTCTATGCCAATTTAGGATTATCTATATGAAACAGTCGACAAATCTTCTAATACTGTCTTAAGGCTACATGTGAAGGGTGAAAAGAGAGCGTTGATTTCCAACGCAGCCATGTTGCTCTTATGTATTTTTGGACGAATATTCATCGCTAAAATGAATCAGCTACATCGAATACATATGAAAACATGGGTGATTCTAGGATACATTTTTCAGAGCCTGAGATTCCCGAAGAAGTTATTAAAGATCACCAAACCGTTCACATTATCGCCAGATCGATGCCTGTCGCATACTTCGGGCCTTCCAAACTACACAAAGTTTAACCATGGTCTACTTCGGGATTTTGACCACACTAAGAAGAGTGCTAATAATCCCCTTCTCTTTTCCCCCAAAGACCGAAGGCCCGAAATCGGGGTCCCAGTCATAAGCATCACGCCGATGGGTAGAGTTTCGTTTTTCAAAGAAAAAACCCAGAAGTCGATCTTTTGAAGTATTCACACATGGATGGCAAAGGATAAGCGATGTAGATACAATTGGCAATATGTAACCACAATGATGATTTGTGTTGCATAGGTTATGAAGTTGCAATCTGGATTCGAGTAAATTTAATGTTTTTACAGCAGGGAATTTCGGGCGTTTTTTCCAGCGATCGACAACAAATTTTCAGATTTGGAACAAATTATTGAGGGACCTTGGTTGATCCTTCACTCAGGAATTTCCATTAAAATGACCTCCAAACAGTTGGTAAGGCGATGAGACTCTGCATTAAAGTTTGATCATAGAAAAAGACCATCCATGAATCAGATACGCCACTTGTCAAAGTTATTAGTATCGGTTTAAAGAAGGTGGCATAACATCTGACAGTTACAAAATTCCAGAAAGACAAACCGTTTCCATATTCCTCGAAACAAATCGAGATTTCCTTAGATTATTTCTTTTAAAGATTGAGTAACGTAACAGGTTTATAGTTAATATGGTGTTGGTGAGTTAAATAACGGGTTGAAAGAAGGGGGGGAAGGCACACGAGTAGTACCCCTAGGACTATAATCTTTGATTTTATGTTTAATAAAAGAGTGTAGAGCCATTTTTTATCTACATCAGATATTCTTGTGATGTTGGTTACAGGGTTTTTCTATTACTAAGTTGTCATGCTATTCCATTCGCATTTCTTCCTGATTTGTAACATGTGTTTGTAATGGAATTCATCTGTTTGTTAGATGCTCTATTGTAGGACAGGCTATAGGTTGTTTCTTGTAGAGACCTGAAGGTTCATAATTGATCCTTTGATAGATGCTCTGTCCCAACCATCTCTTTCCACTAATTTATGCTTGGAATTCACTCATTGCTAAGTGCTCCTTGCATTTTGATATGTTTTCTCTCTATTCTGCCGCCATACTTTTATAAATACTTCTCTCTGCAATCAGCTTCTACCTCTCCTCTATTCCATGGATTTCCATTGCAGAAACACTCTTATTATTCGATTGATCATTTGACTCCATGCCCAATGGACTACCTCCCGGTCCAACCCACCAACCCTAAAAACCCAAAACTTTCGGTTACCCATAGATCTGCCCACTGTTAAGCTTATTGAATATCCTATCGTGACATATATTCGAGAGATCTCTCTCTGGTTGGAAGGGGCAGCTTCCAATCAAAAGTGGTTTGAGGTTATCTCGGAATTTACTTGCATTCAACCCAAGTCAAGTTCTGAGTGATAAATTATTATTTCATTTAAAATGTGCTCAGGCTTGGATCTATTACAGCCTAGAACCAACTCTTGCAACAACACCAAGCCTTCCAAAAAGTAGGCTTTTCTCCTTGCTTCTCATATAAGAATTTTGCTCTTCTTATAGTTTCCTCCATAGTCTTAGGATCAACATACTGAATCTTGTCACCAATGGAAGGTGGAAATCCACTTACATACCTCTGAATCTTGACTGTCTCATCCTTGATGAATGAAACATACTTTAGTAATTTGATAAACCTTCATTCGTATTCATCAATGGTCATGTTTCCCAGTTTGAGTTCAAAGAACTCTTTCATCTTTCTGTCGTAGTATCTTTTAGTCAAGTATTTCTTCTCGAAATACCTCTTGAATTCATTTCAAGTGATATATTTCTCTCTAATTTGATGCACCTACACAAGTTGATCCCACCACATGGATGCCTTTCCCTTAAGTTGATACATTGTAATTCTCCCTTCTGCATGAGAGGAATAATTCTGCAGATTGAAATATTTCTTCATGCCAAGAAACCATGTTTCAACATCTTCCTCCTTCTTATGTTCTCCATCAAATGTAGGAGGCTTAATCTTGTTCAATTTGCCCTTCATCTCATCCACCCCAAATATCTTGTGCTTTTTGGTATTAGATGGGCTGGAACTATTGTGTGCCCTCGTCTTGGAGCGATTTTGGGTGTGATGATGGTGTTTACCAACACTACTTTCTCTTCTTCTCTCAGAAGTCAGGTGACTCCCTGTTTTTCTCGAGTCTCTCTCCTGGTCCAACTTCTTTTCTATTCTCTCCAGACTCTTCATCAACTTTAAGTTGAATCCACATTGTTTATCCTGAACTTTTCTGAGCTTTCTGCTATCTGTTCAGTGCGTTTGGGCATCTTTCTGCAATTTTTCAATGATCTTCATCATATGCCCTTCCTTATCTATATCTTCTCCATGCCCATTAGAGTTCGACCCTTCAACTCCCAAATGAGCATCCATCCTCCTAGCTTCATTCTCTAAGATGGATGCATTTTCTGTCTCTTCCATTTCTTTTTCACTCAATGGAAATTATACTCGGTTCTGGCACTCGCTAAACTTCTGCAAACACAATGTGCAGACACCCTAAATTTGTCAGGCCATCATTCCTTAACAATTCCTCAACATTCATAAACAAATCTGATTCAAGAAAAGTGTTCAGATTTCACAAATTTTTCGAGCTCTTCTCGTCTCTATAACAATCCTTCGGGCATTACCCCCTTCTCTCTCAGTCCCCAACCTAGGTGATCGTAGGTTCTAACCACTCACCTAAAAAAAGGGGTGCTTCACGACATCGCATTTTGGGCATTCAACTGTGGCCAAACCCGATACTCTCGATTCCTGATTTTCTGAATCGCGAATTTCCTAGGCGCTAGCTCCTCCCACTAGGCCCTTTTGAATGTGACGTCGGGCTAGAACCTGGGCCCCAACTTTCGAGCTTCTCTACCCTCCGACCCACATAGTACAAATGTCACCAACCAAGGCGATGGCACGTGGCATGCCTAGGAAGGTCCATGTCACCCCAAGCGACGTCATCCGACCCCACCACGTCTACTCTTTTGTTTCAGAACATCGGGCTTCGGGAGTTTGTGCAACAACACATCCCATTCTCCCGACAGTCAAACTCTCAAAATTACAATCTTCCCATCTTCTTGATCTGACGGTCAAGCTCTTTTCTCCAGATCTATGGTGTAGATCTCCCTCAAGACTTCGAGGTTTCAGATTTTCGGGAGTTTGTGCAACAACAAATCCCATTCTCTCGACAATCAAACTCCCAAAATTAAAATCTTCCCTTCTGCTTGATCCAATGGTCAAGCTATTTTCTCCAAATCTACGATGTAGATCTCTGTCAGGACTTCAGGGTTTCAGGTTTCGGGTGTTTGTGCCTCCACGCACCCGACTCCTCCCGATTGCCGAAATCCGAAGGTTTTCCTAGATAACCCTACTGTACCTTCTCCAAATCTGACAGTCGTACTGAATTTCCCTTCTGTCCGAACAAATCCTACGACTCCAACACCCCAAGTGTTGAGCGCTCTCTCTGTGGTCAAATACCATGCCGACTGTAGTTTTATTCTATCGCTACTCCTCCTAAGCTTTGTAACATGGCCAAGTAACCCCTTGGCACTCGAAAACAATCTAAGGTTCAAAATTGGTTCCATCCAAACACCATTTCCACTCAAAAACTTGGTCCAAAGACCACTTATCCAACCCATCCATGCTCAACGTTGAAACTTTGGTCTCTGATACCATACTGTAACGTCCCCAGCCATCAACCCCACTATTAGGCAATGCTACTACGTGAAAACATTCTCATACATATACAATATGCTTATTAATATTATTCATTAAATCAAATTAACATGAATCTATTGTTGTCATACAGACTTAAATATAATTAACAACAATTCAAACTTGCAACGGAATACATGATTTAATGCATTTCAAGACACAGGCATGCATCACATATAAACTAAGTACATAGTTAATACTTATATTTTAAACTGGTGTAGCACTAGCAACTGCGTTGAGACCTTCCACGAACCTCCTAGCCTTAGACCGCGTTGCTCATCACTCTTAGTGGTAGGTCACCCTCGAGATGGGACTAAGATCCACCAGGAAAGGGAATCCTAAGCTAAGCAAGGTCAATAGGAAGACACACAGTTTATGAGGAAGGATTCTCTCATAGGAGCCACTTATTCCCACTACTCACAGACTTTCATTCCCCACATGCTTGTCCCACCCCAGAAGTATACACCTTCATTGTCGCCAAGACAGTCCTTCGGATGCTAAACCTCCCTTGCCTTGGGCTTCAACAACAGGTCAGACCAGAATTCTTCGAGCTCTGTGGTAGCTATAGGACCCCTTCCAGGAGTTCTCACTTCCTTAGCACACTCTCTCACCTGGAGAGAGTCGCTCATAGGCTTGACAACCTGCCTCTTCAACCGCAACCACCTCCCTCACCTTGAGAGAGTCTTGCACACAGGCATGACAGCCTACTTCTTTAGCTTTGTTCCAGCACAAGGAGGACCACAGATGGCTCGGCAAGGAACAAATTATGGTGACAAATCACACTCAGCCAAGAGACTACGTGACCACAACAATCCACAGTTAAAACACACATGACATAGACATTTACGGTATGCTCAAGTTTCTCACAAGACAACAACCCAAACGGTTAAGCACAAACTCAGATTGCAGAATGGATAAACCAGGTTCACAGGACACACAGGAGACACGGCTCAGTCCACAGGTCTTCTACTAGTTTTCAGGGTGAGCGATAGGAAAATTATGCGGAGGTCGGTGATGGAGACCAAACGTAGAGACTGGACGGGATTCACAGGAATAAAACAGTTGATCATAGAGGTCTCATGATTTCAATTTTAAAAGATGTGTGAGGTATGGAGCACTTAGACGCAAAGGTAACACGGTTCAGACAACATACGACGGAATGGAGGACAAACCCCCATCACGGTTCAATTCTTGGGTTAAATTGCATGTGCCTAGGATGACACATGTCTCCCATGAAGTTGCATGCACTCCATCAAGTATGTGTTACCTTTTGCACACTTTCATCTATATGCATTGCCTCTCCTAGGACTTAGAATAAAACATACCTTTCACACCACTTTGGAATAATAATAAATTATTATTCCTAAGGACTTAAGCCCTCAATCTTAGCCCCTCTTCCTACCTCTCATCCCCCTCTCCCTTACCCATTCTGTGGAAGCTTAGTCCCCCATCGCTCTTTCTTCGTGGTTGGTTGACACAAAATGATGTTTATATTATATTAATGATCTGTATAATTACATATACAAAATCAAGCTCTTGGCCTTAATACTTAGGCTCTATGGCCTAATAAACACATAAGCCCGCCATCTTATCAATACTTGACTCACCAGCCTACTAAACATAATTTACAATTCATATACATGATTTACAATTCATAAACATGATTACAATAGGGTCATGTAAGAAATGATCATTTAGTTTCCTCAAATCTACACAAATCCTTATCCCCCCTTGCTTCTTTTCCTAGACTACCATGCGACTGATCCATTCATATTCCTCTACTTGTTCTATAATTCCAACTTCCAACATTTGGTCAATTGTTTCCTTCACTTTCTTCTTATACATTGCATTCAGTCTATAAGGTATCTATTTGACAAGTATAAACTCAAGTTTGAGGGGTAAATTCATCTCACCTAGCTCCCCTATTATGCCTTTCATCTCTGTAAAGGTTGTTGGAAACATGTCAATGTATTCCCGCAATAACTCTATTATTATTTCTAATGTTTTCTCATCCCAATAGTATCCAGTACTTTCCATTTTAAGATTGTCATTCGTCCAAATCTTGATTTTATTAACTTTGATTGGTGTAGCAAATGCCTCTAACTCCAGAGATGGACCTTCCACCTATCTCTCCCCTTCAATCTTTGTGATATGAATGTTGAACGAATCATCTTCATATGGTGCTTCCTATTCGACATGATAACATGAGTGTAAATATTTGAATGTTTATATTTTCTGTTGTTGATATTCTATTATGATTTCAATGTATGGTTCATAAAAAAATATCACTTCCCTTATCAGCTTCAACACTAAATCAATGTTGGGGTTCTCATGCTCAAAAGAGAAGGTTACTATAAAATTTTGTCGTAACCCTATAAATTATGTAGTTCCTCTGTGCATCTCCTGGTCTATGTACCAAATCCCTGAGATGTCTCCAATGTATGAATAAAGTGATGAGGCCATTCCTCTAGTGGTGTCATCCTCCATTATGTTCCACACCTCTCCAAGTGTTCCACTGGTGTTCCTTTCCCATCATACTTCTGCACTATATTTCTCCCCTGTACTGAACCAAATCTAATGCACAATAGTCATTTACACGTATACTAGTCCTGAATTGTTTCTTTGTGCGCACCCCACCATCTTGCAGGTGTTTCCTTGAGTGCAATATTTAGGGCTAAGAGCCTTTTGTTTTATAACAATTCCTCTTCATATTTTTTCAAGAATTCATCTAATTCGTTTATCCCATGAAAACTAGGAGGTTCTCTTATCTTTGTACCGACCCATCTTACTACATAGTCTATTCTTGCACACCTCCTTCTGGAAAATTCATGTAATCATTTTTGCCAATTCTCCAAACCTATTTCTGAGTTGGAAGAACATGATGTAATGTTTCTCCAGCTGAGTACCCCATTTGCATTTGGGTTGACGTAATCCTCTTCTCTCACGGTGGTTCTGTACAACTAGTTTATTTCTTCTACATCCAAACAAGTTGCCTCTAAAAACCTTTCTCCTTCTGAAGGATCCAATGGTGCAATAAGTCTATATTCGCCTAATTCAAAATTTGGTTTTATTGTCTTTAGTTTAATTATATCCTAGTTAACAAATGTCCAATCCAATATAAGTAATTTTGGGTAAGGTGTTGTGCCATCTACTATCTCTATCACTTCAAAATATTCCATAGTGCGCACTCCATCCAAATCTACTATCACACCTTTAATCCTTCTAATTGGTAACACTCTGTGTTGATTTTCTAGTTTCAACTGGACAAGTGAATATCCTAATCTGGGTTCTCCCATACACTTCCATGTCTTCTTAGTAAATAAATTTACCTCAGAGCCTAAATCTAGTATAATATCTCCCATGTTGAAATCCCTAATATTACCATTCAATCTGAATTCTTTGCTTGTTCTTCTTCTTGTATGGAGATGATTGATCGATTTCTACTCTAACTTCTCTTCTACCTCTGTGTTGCATATTTCTAGAAGATTTAGTAATACCTTAACAGATGATGGATAATTGAATAAATTAACATGGTATTATAGAATAGTCTTTATGGTACCTACTTTCTCTAAATGTTGTCCTTTACTCGTATGGTCCATTAAGGATGGAATATCATACATTGGTGGGTTCTGAGTTTGTTGCGTGACTGATGTAGATGCAACATTCTTCTTGAGAAACTCCTGTCTAGCCTCCTTAAATGTTTCCTTTTCTTTTTGTGCGTCAAACTAATTTTGTGGCTCAGTATTCTTCTTAACCCATTCACGTTGATTTGGATCTTGTTTTTCTACATTAGCTCCTGTCTTGGATCCTCCTAGAGTGACTATATTGATGTTTCTCCCATCATCCCTGGATTTTGCAGAAATGCACTGGACATTCTGGTTTTTCTGGTTACTTTTTTCCTAGATATTTCCCAAGAGTGTTGGGAAGCCTTCTGTGTCATGTTCTGCTGCGTGACAATACATACATGTCGTCAATGGAAATGGAAAATACCTTGCATAATGTCCTGGTTGTTAGCAATTGTGGCACACTATTGGTCCTCTTCCTCATCCAAATCCTCCTCTGCCTCATCTTCCACCTTTGTATCCACTTTGATCTCCTCCCGGTGCATTGTACTGGGGTACTTGGTTATACTGCATGGGGTTATACTGTGGCTGTGCATTATGGTACTGCAACTGCACATTGTTTTATTGTGGTTGAGCATTGTTGTATGGTGGTGGTACCTGGCTAAACTGAGGTGCATCTTTTCCTATCATCATTTCTGATTGCACCCTATAAGTGTCTGAAGTTATTTCTCTCATGAGCTCCATCATTCTACAATCCTTATCATCATGACCCACTGATTTGCAAAAATTGCAATATGAACTTTTTGATATTGTCTTATACTTCTACATAATTGGACAATGATATGGATAATGCCCATGCATCTTAAAAATCTTGCACCATGGTCCTCTTGTTTGAAAGGGTTTTGAGACCCCTGTTTCCATGTATTGTGCAAAAGTTGAACATTCATTCTTATGGTGTCCTTATGTCTTGCATAGCGTACACCAAACAACTTCTCTTTTCTATTTTCCCTTATTTTGTTTAAGTTGAAATGTTGGATTCTTCAAATCCTCCTTCAACTCATCTATTGTGTGATATGTCTGCTGATACTGGTTCTCTTCCAATTGCAGGGATTCCCGCAGATCCTCTTCCTGAGTTTGGAACTTCTTTTGTCTTAAAGGATACTTCAATTGTGGTAACAATGAATTTACAAATAAGTGCCTATGTTGCATGTTAGTAATTGCATATTTCAACTTATCTTTCAGACGTTTGAACCTTTGATCAATATCCCAAATAGACTCACCTGATTTTTGCCTGATTTCAATCATTTCATTCATGTACTAGTCTTGTGAGGTTGGCTTCTGAAATTCGTTTACCAATATTTTTTTCACGTCTATGATAGTCTTTGGTACTCCCTGTGGATTGTTTACATCCAGGCTCATGTATCAGTCCAGTGCATGGTATCCTAGTGTGATAGATAACTACACAAGATTTGTATCCTCATATGTGATCTGCTTTGCTTCCCAGATCTTATCACAAATGCATAAGTTCCTTTCAAGTTTGTCTGATGCCTCTCCCCAAAATTCTAGTAATCTAATCGTGGGATCATGTCGTGCCATTTTGAATTGTGTTGAACTACTGCCTCTGCACGATGTAGATAATTGATTGTTACTTCCTGAACTTTCTCCCCCAGTTTATTTTCCTTGATTGGATCCATGTCCTTTTGTTCTTATTCCACTAAAATTCATTTTTCTAAACGCTAGTGTTCTTTCTAGTGTATTAGTCGCATATGGGGTTGTAGGTTCCACACTGACGGTGATCTGGATTGGAGTTATTCATTTTTTTCTTAACCCTGGACCTCCTATTTTCCTTTCATATGTTGTGCACAGGATTTCCTCAATCTTCTCCACAGCCCAAAGATCCTCTACCTCTTCTTCATCACTTGCCAATCCCTCTCTATCGGCTATGGCTCTATTCTTGTTACTCATTTTATATTGGTAGGATATTTTGTTGTGCGTCTTTCCATATTTTTCCATTATATTCTTTAAATGATCCTCTTCCATCATGATCGAGTCCATGGCCTCCTTCTTCTTTCCCTTATCCATCTCCTTGTCCATATCTCAACCCCTTATCAATGCTTCCCCCCTTTCCCCATGCACATAGGGATGTTTAGCTATCTGATTCCATGGTGATCACACCATTTTCATAGAATAAAATCTTGATTGAAGTATACAAGAATAAAATGTACCTACCTTTGGGTCCTTTTACAAAATCGTACTCTGTTGTAGTGTAGGAAATCATGGTATCTACTAAAAACTTAGTGATAAACCCTGCAACAATACTACCTAACCAAAAATCTACTACGCACGTGGATTTTTTATTAACTTTCTATAATTATGTGATCTCCACATGTTTCCACTCCATCTATTTGATCTAATTTGTAGGGTGGTTTTCCTTTAACCTCAATAACCACTCCTGCAACAAATGCGGGAAAAAACAGAAAAATACCTCATGCAAGTCGCTAAACACGTATTTGTCAAGATATTTGCACGATGTTAACTTAGTGTTTCTGTTGTCCTTCTACGTAAATTCAAGTTCCTCTGTTTTCAACCATCTTTCAATCTCGTCTTTCGTTGGATTTCATGGCATGAATAGTCCCACTCTCAATCCTGTGCAGTTCCAGCCGGCAACGAAACCAATGTTGGTTTTATCTTCTTCTTTGGATGATCCAGGTTTTGATCTCAAACATGTTTCTAACAAAACCCTCAAAACTATCGGCCCTCCTAGTAAACCAAAAGGAAACATTGTGCACATAGTGCACAATGCAGTCTCACCCGAGATAGCTTTTATGGGGGACTGCAATACTTAGGTGTTTGTAGTCTAGGAATGAGTGGGGATTGTGGTTGGATTCTTTCTTCCTTATGCATTATCCTTGTTAATCATTCATCTACTTCTATGATGTATTCATCTTTAAACCTATGCATGCATGATGATATAGTTACTTTAACCATTCATCTTTAAGCTAATGATCAACGGAAAAGTAAATCATTCATTAAAAATCACATAGAAGACAATGTTTACCATGGTTCACCGCCTCCTAGGGCTACATCCACAAAGATCTGGCTTCTCTTCTCTTTTATTTATTCTTCTATAAAATATTGGGTTACGTGCATTACATATTCAGTAACACAATCAAAATCAGGGTAGAAACCCTCTTTTAGGCTAACCATATCACACCAGGCTCCTCATCTTGTGACCTAACCCTCAAATACTAACTTATTCGACTCTTCTATAAGACTCATTACAAACTTGCTTACAATTATTGACTGAACTCTTGAACTTCCTGAACCTTTACCTCTAGAACCTCATGAACCTCTTGAACAACTACTGACCTTAACCTCCTAGGTCCTTATTTATACTACTTTATAGGCTTATATCCATTACAATCTTTTTCAAAAACCCTAACCCTATCACAGTTAGGCTTATCTACTTGCGTGTCACGTTATTTTTCCTTCTTTTTATGCATGTTGTTTTCTTGCCACTTGTTGCTCGCGCTCCAAAATTATGTATTTTTTTCCAAAAATAGGTCTTTCCCCAAAAGTGATATCTCTCCAAAAAATAGGTCTGTGCTCAAAATATACTTTATTCCCAAAATAGGCCTGTGCCCAACAATCTTTTCTCTCGAAAATCCTACAGAATCTCACTCATCTCTAATTATGTTGACCACCAATGAACATGACACCTCTCATGTGCCCTTGTTTACCCATAATTGTCAAATTAAGCATGAATTGGCTACTCTCATCTTAGGCAATAGAAGACAAAAGAACCTCATCTCCCAATATTTGGTCCAACGCCTACAACTCCCAACTGATCCACACCCTGAACCATATCATCTTGAATGGGTACAAAAGGAAGGCTCGTGCCTCACTGTCTCTTGGTGTTGTGGGGTAACCTCAGCTATTTCTCCTTTAGATTGTATTGACCTGTTACTTGTACTCCCCTACCAACATCCTGAAAAGTTTTTTATCATGATAATTTCCATAAGTACCACCTGTAACATGAGGGACGCACCTATATTCCCACCTCCTCTACCCCTCACTCCACATAGTCTCTGATCGGACAAGCAACTGTTAAGCATGTAAATCTAAACAAATATGTTTCCTTGTGTTTAGTGCACCCCATTAAACCAGACCATCTAACCAACCCAACACCTCAGGACATGGCTTCCCCACTCCCATAAGTTGTCAATTCCTTTCTCCAACCCATATTACTTCCCCCGTCTTTCTCTGTTGAGCACACCATTGATCTCATTCTGGAAGCCTCTTTTCCCAATTCCCCTTCATACCGCCTCGCTCCCCAAGAGGTTGATGTGATAACACGCCAACCTGGCCAACTTCTCAATTCAGGCCCTACTCCACCTTCATCTTTTCCTTGTGCATATCAAACATTTCTTATGCCCAAACATGTTTTTGTTCTAGTAGTCTCCACCAATAGTTTATGTACTCCAACACAAGCGCCCTCATATTATAACACTTTGCCTATTAGTTCCTCTTTTGTCAAAAAAATTATTGAGAAAGATTTAGCCAAACAAAATTCTTACAAATGAAGTATAGCGGGGAAAAATCATCTGTAGAGGCATCCCTTCTTAGTTGGAGCAGTTAATCAGACAAGTTGTATGGGATACACCCGTTGTCCTTCCAGGGAGCTTGTATTTAAGAGAAATGTTGAGGAAGATAATGAAGCACTCACTAATCAGTATCGAGTGGGGTCTGCACATAAACAAAAAGAACAACCCTCAACACATCGCTATATCCACACTTTTTCTCAGTGCCATCTTCAGGCAGCTGCTACATTATCGGCTACACTAGAGCATGCAAAATAGAGGCCTCATAAAATTCTCACACCATTGTTCTTTCACATGGAAACTCCTGTGCGGATCTTGCAGGACAAGCATCAATTCAGAGGAAAACATCATCATCTGCGCCCACTTAGATATGATCCCGACATAGTTCAAAAAAGCATTGGAGAGAATGCTGTGCAAATTTCCTCATTTGTTGGTGGAAGCAGGGACTCGTCCATATCTAAACAGGAAGGAATTGGGCCACCAAAGAGGGTTTTCATATTCCTTCGTCAGTCAACATGAGGATGTATCTCAGTTTCCTAATAAATAATTAGCATGTTAGTTTCGTCAGGAAGTTAATTAATGAAAATCCTTCGCCAGTCCAATAAGATGAGGCACTCCATAGTTTTTGTTAGGAGTTCAGTTAAGTTAGTCAATGATAATTGGAAAGAACTATTGCCAGTCGTAAATAAAAACAACAAGTCTCTTGATGTTGCTGAAAAAAAATCAACCAATCTAATAAAAAGGGTGTCTTCTTGCTAAAAATACAATAGATGGTCATTTACTTCTCAATTCCAGTATTGTTCTCTTTTTGGTTCTCTGTGTATTTTGTATTGTGTAGCGTTTTATTCTTGTATGCAAGTCTATTCTATTGTTTCATTTTAAATTTTGCATATAGAATTGCAAATCAAGTTCAATAAGAAAAGAACATATAAGATAACCTGCAACTTTTGTCTAATTCATCTCTTTTAATGATAAACTGAATTAATGAAATGTGCTATATTTTGAAAAAATTTTAGTGATAAAATGAATTAATGAAATATGCTATATTTTGAAAAACTTAAAAGAAAACTATATAATAATTGTTCACTTACACACACCATTCTTTTTTGAAAAATAATACAATTTAAGTGTTGGTTTAAAAAAAAACATTTCCTCTTTTCATATTCATTATAAATTTGTTTCATCTTTATATAATTTCCTCCCAAGTTGCGCCTTGTCTTAGTTGTGATTGTACAATCCACAACATTCTAACAAACTTTGAAGAATAAGAACTACACTTCATGCAAAGCCAAATACAAATGATCATATGACTTTTACATCATCTGGAACATAACAAATTAATATATATATATATATATATATATATATATATATATATATATATCAAATACAAATGATCATATGACTTTTACATCATCTTGAACATAACAAATTACTATATATATACATACATAAAATAAAATGTAAATCTATTTTAGTTTCAAATTTATTAGTGAAGTTTGATTATTATTAAAGAAAAAAATCAAGTTTTTTTAAATAAAATATTATTTAAAATTAACAAAATTGAAAGAAAATTTTCCACTTTAAAAAATATAATTACGTCGAAAAGCATACACTTATTGATAATGGGCAGATTTAATAGGGGTTTAGTACTTAATAAGTTTTCTATGAACATGATTAAATATGGCTAGAATATTCTTAGTAGTCACACAAAATAAATGGCAGTGATTTCAATCATGAACTTTCTAGCTATTATAAAGACATTCGTTTATGTGTTTACTTTTTTACATTTACCTAATCATATTTAAGATTTACTTTGATAGCTCACTGATTGCCACTTAACAGAAATTAAAATATTAAAATTTAATATATTCTTTAAAAATTTGTTTCATCTTATCAGCCTTTCCACGTTCACCAACAACTATTTAGCTGCTGTGCTAGTAATCTCTCATCCAACCTAATGCAACGCCAATTTATTTTAAATCTTAAATTTTTTAATATGTTATCCCTAATCGAAAATCGTTCTTAATAGACTTGCTACGCGCATTAAAAACAAGGACCGAAACAAAATGTCGGCTTCAGCCTCGGCCTCTGTCGACAACGCAATTTCATTGCTTCGGAAGAGGGTTAGAAAATGCTCGACCGGCGTCGGACCCACTTGAACCACCCAAAACCCGCTTATTCCTCTTCCGGCCGTGTTGTTCCTTCACAGGAATCACTGACGGATCCGACCGCCTCCGCTTTCTAGTCTGGAGATCCTCCTCAGGGTAGGAATCAAACCCATCCAGAGAACGCCGAGATTCACGCCGAACTGGCGGATGAAGCCACGCTTGCATCCACTCCCGGCTCTTTTCCTCGAGCCAGTCGATCTCTTTGGACGAGTATCGGTTCACGTCCGGGCCGAGAGGGTTCGTGTTTTTATTTAGCACGACGTACGGGACGCAGGCCGGAACCGGCCGTTGAGAAAGCAAGAACCGCATCGACATTCTGGTGATATCAATGTGGTACGGATTCAAGACCATTTGGATTTCCGGAGGTCGCCGACCGGGGAAGCTAGGGACGGTGTGAGAGCGAACTTTGTCAAAGACCTCGTGGGCGTCGGCGGGGAGATTGTCGGCTTCGTCGTCCAGTTTGGCGATGTTTATCCATCCACGTTTTTCCATATTTTTCTTCGCTCGACCACGTAGGGACGGGAAGCAGCTGATTTTATAATTACGGGAGCCCACTGTGTCCCAGAAGCCCTTGGCGCTCTCGTATGTCTTGGTTTCCAGTCAGCAAACATGGAGGTTGTTATGGAGATAGTGTTAGTCATGAAATGAATTTGTGATTTTGAAAGTTAAAGCAAAGCATATAAAGATGAACGTTTTGTCAGATAGAAAATGAAAGCAAAAATGAAATTGTGATTTTGAAAATTAAAGTAAAACATATAAAAATGAATATTTTCAGAAAATAAAAAACAGAACCCGAAAAATCAGAACTCTCTCATTGATTTTTTGTATGAAATATTGAGACCACACTGTATAGTTTCAACAAGACAAAAATGAGTAATTTCTTAGCTACTTGATGTGGAGCTGACATGTTGTATTTTCCATGCTTTCATGCTTTCTATTAGTGAAGAGATGTGTCATTTCTTTATAGTTCTACATAAAATTGGCTTTACATAAAATTAAAATATGAGGTTTTAAAAACTAGCATAGTCGCAAAGTGGTTGGTGTTGCGGTTGGTGAACGATGAAAATTATCTAGACGAACAACACTCTGGTGAATTGAAACACACAACAGCTGAAACGCATATAAAGCTAAGGAAATCCAATGTGGTAATTCTAAAGGTTAATTAGTTAAACGTTGCAATCATATGGTGGTACAATAATTTCTTAATATGATTAGGTAAATGTTAAAAAGTAAACAGGTTAATTGATACATTAAAAAATACAAGGAAGTTATGAAGAGTAAATCACATTCATTGATTTGGGAGGACTACTAAGAATATTCCAGCATTTTCAATTGTTAGCCATCAAATTAGAATTTTAGATTAAAAGGTGATTAATTGTGCCCATCTCCAATAGGTATACGCCTTCGGCGGAAAAATATTTTAATATCAATTATAAATAAAATATGAACAAAAATGAGTGTAATTCCTTAGCCTTAGTGGGCCTAATGGTTAAGAACATGTGTTTCCTCTTAAGAGGTCACAGGTTCAAATCCAAAGGGGGGTAGGGTATGTATACCTTCTTAGACTTTACCAGTCAAACAAAGGGGTCGCATACACCAATTTGATGTGCCGTGACCTTAAAAATAGATTATTATTATTATTATTATTATTATTATTAAAAAAATATTAATAATAAAAAAATATTTCAATATTCACCATAAAATATAAATAAAATATCTTAATGTTCACTTTAATGAAATATTTTTATACCAACTTTATATTGAAATAATTGAAACTAAAAAATTATATAAAAAGTAATTAAAAAATGGCTCCACATAAAACTAAAACATGGGATTTAAAAAAATATTTCAATATCAATTATAAATAAAATACAAATAAAAATGGATGTAATTCCTTCATGGAGTTGATGGAATAATATTTAAAAATTATTAATAATAAAAAAATATTTCAATATCCACCATAACATAAGATATAAACAAAATATTTTAATGTTCACTTTAATAAAATATTTTTTTATACCAAATTTATATTGAAATAATTGAAAGAAAAAAGTTGTATATATAATAATTAAAAGTTTTAAAAAGTCTTTTTATGAAAAAATGCTTTTTAGGTTTGACATGTGGTATTTAAAAATATTACTAATAATAAAAAAATATTTTAATGTCAACCATAAATAATATATATATATATATATATATATATATATATATATATATATATATAGCCTTGAGTGAGCCTAATGGTTAAGAACATTTGTTTCCTCCTGGGAGGTCACATGTTCAAATCCACATGGATCTCTAAGAATTTGACCCATAAATTAACAAATAATTCCTTTAATGAATCAATAACAACTGCATAATTGGAACCAAGCTAGCCAGAAGAGGTCATTATAAAGGTGTTGCAAATGATAGGGTCATTTGTTTTCTTCATATCATAAATTTGGAGTAAATTGTGTAACAACTTTTAAGGCCCAAATTAACTCTATTATGTAATAGTTGTAGTAGCCCAAAGTATATCTTATATGCTTAGTGTCAAGAAATAATGGATGGCTTAATATGTTGGAATAAGGCATGTTAAGAAACCATGGACCCAATCAAATTTGACCCATGAAATTATTACGGAATGGAAAACATTTGTACTCTAAACGAGAATGTGGTTGAACTATAGAACATTAGCTCAACAAACTAAAGAAAATTTAATAATATTTATATATGGGAACTTGGATGAAGATGATGGTTGAAAAAGTTACAATGGGATACATGTTAAAAAAATCGGATTGCAAAGAAATAAAATAAACAGATGCGGAAATAAAACACAAAATATAGACAATAAATTAGAGACACAAATATATG
Organism: Picea engelmannii; assembly: GCA_009831015.1. Lineage (NCBI taxonomy): Eukaryota > Viridiplantae > Streptophyta > Pinopsida > Pinales > Pinaceae > Picea > Picea engelmannii. Next base: position 219,387 of record ML779740.1, on the reverse strand, counting down.
TGGTTCACCCAATGTGAGCTACGTCCACTCGAGAAATTGTTAGTCCTTGCTTTATTATTATCCATATAATGAAGGGATACAACCTAGAGATCTCATGTTGCAACTTCCTCTTCTTTCTCTAACAATCTTCTCTCTCAGAATACAATATTTTCACTCATGCATAGTCGCAATACAATTCCTCATAAAAGAGGTTTCCTTCTAGATAAATAAACCCTAACATACTTCTACCTCCATACCTGTGACCTTTTAATGAACGGTCCAAGATTGACTATGAAATTACATATGTGGGGGGAAAGCCGCCCCCACACCCCCTCGTCAAGAAATAGGATCCAAACACGGCCAAAATAAGACTTCTGAATCACGAAGATAATAAAGCTCCATAACCAACAATACAAACACACTCATGTTATTAGAAACGTGCATGCATTTATAATGATGCAGCCTCGACATCCCCCAAACCATTATGCAAGCTACAAATTCGATGCTAAATCACTAATTTCAAGAACACATGCACATTCTTAATAACATGTGTGTGTGTTATTGAGCACATGCACACTTAGAAGTGCATGCACTCCTATTACATTTTATTGGGAAAACATGCCACAACCAGTCCATTGTTTCCCAACAAATCTCATGGTATGTTTTACCTATCATTAATAAAATTCAGGAGTGATTGAAGGGGATATTGAGGAGCCATTATGCTTTATTTTACTGAGATGGTGGGTTTCCTTCTGGAGAAATAAAGCATAACATAACTTCTACCACCATACATGTGACCTTATAATGAACGGTCCAAGATTGACTACGAAATTACATATGTGGGGGGGCAAGCGTCCCCCACACCCCCTCATCAAGAAATGGGATCCAAACACGACCAAAATAATACTTCTGAATCACGAAGATAATCAAGCCCCATAATGAACAATACAATAACGCTCATGTTATTAGAAATGTGCATGCATTTATAATCATGCAGCCTTGACATCCCCCAAACCACTATGCAAGCTACAAATTCGGTGCTAAATCACTAATTTGAAGAACACATGCACATTCTTAATAATGTGTGTGTGTGTGTGTGTGTGTTATTGAGCACATGCACACTTAGAAGTTCATGCACTCATGTTAAATTTTATTGGGAAAACATGCCACAACCAGCCCATTCTTTCCCAAAAAATCTCATGGTGTGTTTTACCTATCATTAAGAAAATTGAGGAGTGATTGAAGGGGAGATTGATGAGTCATTATGCTTGATTCTAATGACATGGTGGTTGACTAGTTATAGGTAAGCTTCTAAACATAATTGTTTCTGTATTTCACAATTTTTTTAATTATAAAAACAAATAAAAATTGAGTTTTTCCCTCTTTAAATGAAGCTTATTTAAATACCCAAAGTCACCATCACCAAATGAAGAGAAACCAAACTCCAATCCAAAACAATTAAATCTAAACATTGAAATTGATGCAGGGTTAAGGTCATTAAGAAGACTTATACAAGATTTTGGATTTACCATAGAGCCCTCATGACTTTCATTGGCTACATCACTATATTCCATTGTCGCTTCCATTGCCAATGCCCAAGGCCACCTATCACATATATCTTATTACAAGGCTATAACATTTGAATATTATAGGATGGTTCTATATAGAAACAAATTCATATAATTCATTACTTTAAAACAAGATTTGGTGACATTATTTATCGAGCCTAAAACCATAACACAACCTCTAGTCACAAAGAAACACATTTGCATGGATTGGTGCACTTTCCAACCTTTGGTAGATAATTGGATGGATAGGTGATCCATGGTTTTTTATAAACATCACTACAATAATGGGGAGGTCCATTTATATTTCCTTGGGTAATTATGGGTCGAGTTTAGGTAATTAGGTGGCATAATGTGATTACAATTAATCGTTAAATGGGTATGATGAATAACTCATCCTTGTGATCTTGAATAATTAAGAATTAAACAATGGATGTGTAATGAGGTAGACTAATTCTAGAATTCTATCTATGAGAGATGAAGAAAAATAAAAGAAGTTAGGGATGGAGATATATTGAGAGATTCATAGAGATATTATGGAGGAAGTTGTAGACATAGTTATGAAAATGGTTTGAACTAATTATGTAATAGTTGTTATGGTAACCTATCATTATAGAAAATACCATTTATAAGCTAAAATGTAACACATGAGAATGATAGAATAGATATAATTTACCTTTGAGGAGTTTGGGAGCATACTTCCATCTGCCCCTTGCTTTGTTCCGAAATGTATATGTGTTTATTCTGTTGTGGCTCTGACTTCATCAAGTGGTATGAGAGGGATCAAGAGAGAATCCATTGTATCGAAGAGGTATCCTTTGTATTGACTGAAAGTAGATCTATTATACTTATAATATGATGTAGCTAATTGTTTGTTGACAGTAGAAGAACAAATTGCCTTGCTTGTGTAGAGAGATCCACAGCCGTGAGATATCACGGATCCACCAGAGCTATGAGATCCATGGTGTGGAGCGTACAACCATTTGTGGTGAGCTACATGTTCAAGTATTTGAGCATTGTGCATAAACATAATTTAGTTGATTATAGCTATCACCATCGTTGCTACGAGGAACTTCCAAGTTCGTGGTCAAGAGGATTAGTGGCATCGAAAAAAATAGATTTACAATTCACGGCAACAATATATGATATAGAATAGTATCCACATTTGTTACCAGTGATTCAACCCAAATCATGGCCCTTCATACAAAACAGTGGATCTTCCTATTAGTGGTAGTAGAAATTTCATATTTATACTGCTAAACTAGCAAATTCGGTAGCCCGGATTATTTGTCAGTGTCCACAACAATATTCAAAAAGCACTTAAAATATGCAAGAAAAATAACACGGTGAGGCTATGCTCACTTCTATATTATTCAATGAAGTTGGATTACATCCTTATATAGGAAAAGACTCTACCGAGTCAGTTACATGCAAACCAAAGACAACTAGACTCTCAACTATGAACTGACTCTTAACACGCCTACAACTGACTCTCACAACTGAAGCTTATAACTGGTGCTTACAACTGGCGCTTACTCCATTATTTCCAAGTCTCCCCCTTAATGGATAATGGATTGAATTCTACACCTAACATCCCCCTAAACAGCTCAAACTTAATCTTTCCAAGAGGCTTAGTGAAAATATCAACAGCATTTTCACTAGTATTACAATACACAAGAGTTATTTCATTTGACTTCAACTTTTCTCTAACAAAATAATACTGAGCTTGAACATGATTTTTCCTTGCATGAAAAATCAGATTCTTCGCAATATTAATTGAACTTTGATTATCACATCTAATCATCGTAGGTTTCTTTTTTTCTTCTCCAACATCTTGAAGAAGTCTTCTTAACCAAACAACTTCACAAGTTGTTGACACAAGGATTTATATTCTGCTTCAGTAGAACACAAAGATACAGTAGGCTACTTTTTACTGCTCCATGAAACAACCTCAGATCAAATGTTGAATGCATATCCAGTGGTTGATCTTCAATCATCCAGATTGCCAGCCCAATCAGAATCTAAATAACCTGTCAACTCAACATCAGATGCATCAATATATTTAATACCATAATCAAGTGTACCTTTTAGATACCCGAGTACTGCCTTTGTTGCATTCCAATGGATTTCATGAGGTTTCTCCATGAACTGACTTAACACACTCACAAAATATGAAATATCAGGTCTGGTTGTGGTGAGATAATTTAGACTACCCACCATTTGTCTATACATAGTGCCATTCACCTCCTTTGAACCATCATCACAAGAAAGTTTCACATTCTGCTGCATGGGAACAGTAGAAGACTTACACTGATCCATTTTAAATCTCTTAAGTATTTCTCTAATATACTTACTTTGACAAACAAAATTTTGGCCTGGATTTCTCCAAACTTCAAGACCTAGGCAGTAATGTAACTCACCAAGATTTTTCATTTCGAATACCTTTGATAACTGCTCCTTGATTTCATCAATGAACTTCTCTGCATTTCCTGTAATTATTAAATCATCAACATATAATGAAATCAATACTATATACTCATGTTCATCAAATTTGGTATACAGATTTGGATCACTTTTGCTCCTCATAAAACCCTGTTGAAGAAAGAAAGAGTCTATCTTCTCATACCATGACCTAGGTGGTTGTTTTAGTCCATACAATGTTTTCTTTAACTTACACACTAAGTGTTCTTGCCCCTTTTCAACAAACCCTTCAGGTTGAATAAGGTAAACCTCTTCCTTTAAGTCACCATTCAAAAATGCAGATGTAACATCTAACTGATGCAACTTCCAATGGTACTTTGTAGCTAAAGCAATTAACATTCTAATAGTATTCAATTTAGCTATTGGTGCAAATGTTTCAGCATAATCAATACCTTTTGTTTTTTAATACCCCTTTGCCACCAGTCTAGCCTTATACTTATCTATACTACCATCTGATTTAAACTTGGGTTTGTATATCCATTTGCATCCAATGGGCTTCTTATGTTTAAGCAATTTAGTCAATTCCCAAGTATTTTTTTTCAATATAGATTCATATTCTTCCTCCATTTCATTTCGCCATTCATCATGTTCATTAGCTTCATCAAAACTCATGGGTTCTATGACATTTGAAATGCTACTCATTAGGGCATAGTCTTTATACCTCTCAAGAAGTCAAATCTGTCTTGAAGATGTTCTCAACTGATTATCTTCCTCCCCACTTTGTGAAGATCTGTCTTCACCTCTAGGTGAACTATGACTGCTTGAATTGTCCATATCATTGAGTCCTTCTTGTTGTTGTTGTTGTTGTCACTACAGGGATGGTTGCTGCTGTGTGGGCTGCTGCTGCTGCTGCTGTCACTGCGGGGATGGTTGCTGCTGTGTGGGCTACTGTTGCTGTTGTTGCTCTTCTTTAACTCCTTCATCAAGAAGTATCTACCATTCCTCATGATTGTTGTCGTCATGATTTCCTGCTTCCTGCTCATGGAAAAGTACATCTCTACTTGCAAATACTTTGTGAGTAGCAAGATCAAACAGTTTGTATGCTTTAAATTCAGAACAATACCCAATGAAAATACATTTAATGGCTTTAGCATCCAATTTCCTCCTATTCTCCTTTAGAATATGAGCAAAAGCCTTACACCCAAATACTTTCAAATTATGAATTGCAGGTTTGGAACCATTCAAGGCTTCGAAAGGAGTAACATTATGAAGACACCTTGTTGGACTTCTATTCTTTAAATAAACTACAGTATTTATGGCTTCAATCCAAAATGCATTTGAGATATTCTGACCTTTCATCGTACTGCGTGCACACTCTACCAGAGTTCTTTTTTTCCTTTCAATGACTCTGTTTTGTTATGGAGTGTGAGGTACTGTAAACTATTGTACTATTCCATTATCTTTGCAATATTTGTTGAAGTCCCCTGATTTATACTCTCCCCCTTGATCTGAACGGAGGATTTTGATGGATTTTCCTATTTACTTTTCCACCATGGTTTTGAATTCCTTAAAGTACTCGAAAACATCACTTTTTTTTCTAAGGAAGTAAACCCATGTGTATCTCGTGCAATCATCAATAAATAACATAAAGTAAAATCCACCTCCTAAAGACCTAGTCTGCATAGGCCCACAAACATCAGTATGCACAAGATCTAACACATCTCTCTTTTTCTTATTAGGATTAGAGGGGAATTCATCTCTGTGCATCTTTCCTAATGCACATCCATCACAAGCAACCTTCTCATTCTTTAACATGGGAAGTCCTTCAACCATATTCTTTTTTTATAATAACAATAAATCGGGATGATTGATGTGTCCATACCTTTTATGCCAAATAATCTATGTTGTCATAAAGGTAGAATTCAGTGCATGATGTTCTTTGCTGCTAACATCAAGTTTGTATAGACCTCCTACTTTGACTCCCATTGCAACAGTTTGGAAGTGGTCCAGCAGATCCTTCACTATGCAATAATTCTTGAAGAATTCAACCTTCAAGTTCTGATCTGTAATGGTGGACATAGAGATCAAATTTTTCTTTATTCTTGGCACATAAACTACATTGTGAATGTGACGAATAGTACCATTCGACAATGTTACAGGAATGTCTCCATATCCCTTGATCTAATGAGCGCGGTCATCTCCAAGATATATGCTGGCACCATTCTGTGTTTCTTTAAAATTAGCATACCAATTTTTATTACAAGTCATATGTACTGATGCTCCAGAATCCACAAACTAGGCATCAAAATCATCTATTTCAGCAGATAAAGTAGCCTTAGACACAAACAACCTAAGATCCCGTGAGTCAAAATTCGGGGGTTCATCAATATCATCACTAGCAATAAATAATCTGAGATCTTGATTTGAAGATTTTTCTACATAATGACCTGAATGTGTTCTAGGTTTATTCCTAGCCTCATCACTTTTCTTCTTATGACAGTCTTTAACAATATGTCCAGGTCGACCACAATAAAAACAACTCTTTGAATCATTCTTATCAGATTGCATACCTTGATTTGGAGGTTGTCTTCTTTGCGATGAACTTCCTCTCTGCCATGAACCACCTCTCTACCATGAACTGCCTCCTCTGCCTCTTACTCCTGATCTCCCTCTCGCAGATCTATTATTTGACCACCGTGCCAAATCTTTACTCGAAGGCTTTAGATTCGCGCGCCTCTCTTCCTCTTGCAGCAAAATGCCTGTTAGTTCTTCAAGCGTAGGAGGTTTCTCCCTTGCTGCAAGACCTGTGATGAACATATGATAATCTTCTAGCATACCATTTAAGGTAATAGTGACCAAATTAGTGTTGGAAATAGTTTCCCCTATATTTATTAGCATGTCTTTCACCTCTTTAATACGACCCAAAAATGAACTAACAGAATCATTTCCATCCATCTTAATGCCTAGCAATTTAGTTTTCAGAAACAAAATGTGATTTGTGTTGCTAGTTTCATACAATGCTTTAAGCACTGTCCATGTTGCAGCAGAAGTTGTAGCTTCTCTAATATGTGGAATTATGCTATCTTTCACAGACATGCACAACAATACATTTGCCTTGTTTTTGTGTTTCTCCCAATCTTGGACCTATGCTACTATCGCACCTGCAGTCGCATTAGGTTTTAGTTCAGTTCCCTTCGCAATGTTCCAGACACCATATCCCTCCATGAGCGTCTGCATCTTGAATTTCCAGTTAATGAAATTCGATCCATCTAGCTTGTTAGCTTCGTTGAGGTAGGTCTCCGCTAGAGGATTCGCCATCTCTGCAAGTGAATCATCAAGGATATGTAACTTTTTGTTGAGTGCTAAGTAGTCTGTCGCTCTGCCTTTCAGATCCACCAATCTATCTCTACCTTGGCTCTCAATTATTTTAAAATAAATATAAGAAAATTTTAAACATGCATCCTCATATGCATAAGAATAACCCCTTTCTCGTGCTTCAAAGCTTTACATATAAAAAATAAGGCTCATATAAAGGCTCATATATGAAACAAATTCTTAGATATAAACTCCCATATAATAACTCTCATATAAAACCTCACACTCATGATTTCTCATATAACACCTCACACTTTACTTTCCACTTTAATATAAAAAATTTATAGCGGCCACCAAATTTATAACTCCCTCACACTTTAACCTCTCAAGGCTCATGCTTGAAATATGAAAAACAAAACCCTTCACAATTTTTTCCAAAACTCACGCTATAACCAAATCTTGCTCACCCATCAAATGCACGCGACCTCCCACGCATGCACAAATGATTAATGGATTAAAAAAACTCACGCTACAGTCCACGAGAAAACTAGTCAGTGCTTCTTTAACTCAGCAAGTGAAGTGTTGGCGCTTCTGGTCAATGGAAAGGAGAGCGTTGCAGTGCTCTGTGAGAGTAGAGGGGGGAGCAATGGTCCCTGGCTCTCTTGGATGCATGCAAAGGGAGCGCTCGGGATTCAGAATTTTCAATTTTAGAAGTGTGAGAGCGTCGATGCTCTCTAACACTCTATAGGGGGCACTAGAAATTTTTCAAAATCAAATTCGAGATCTTGTTCTTGGATCTCGCCTCAGAGAGTTTGACCTCCAACTAGCTCTGATACCAACTTAAAATATGAGAGAAAAACAACACGGTGAGACTATGCTCACTTCTATATTATTCAATGAAGTTTGATTACATCCTTAGATAGAAAAAGACTCTACCGAGTCGGTTACATGAAAGCCAAAGACAAATAGACTCTCAACTATGAACTGACTCTTAACACGCCTACAACTGACTCTCACAACTGAATTTTATTACTGGTGCTTACAACTGGCGCTTACTCCATTATTTCCAAGTCAAGCAACACATTTATTCGACAGTATATCATTAATTTAGTTCGATTGAGTCATGGCATTTACAGACGACTTGATTGAGGCGACGCCCAAATTTGAAATGGAAGTGTGGATAACGCTCGTCGCGATTTTTTCTATGACAATCAAAATTTTACTTTTGATTATTTTAAATGAATCCATGAGAATCAAAAAGTGGACTGGCAACACTCCACAACAACGGATTCATAAAATAACACTAGCGTTATTATTTATGGTTCTTAAAAAAAATAATCATATTTTTCATAACACAATTCTCATGGGCATGAAGTCCCTAAGTACGAAAGGTATTGAACTTGTATGAAAACAAAATTTTTCATTTCAAAAAGAGATGGGAATATAGTACTATTATTATAATTTTGACATTTTGTTAATCTATAAAAGATTTATTTGAATCTAAAGTTTAATCACAATGAAGAAGTTAAGTGAAAGGTTACATGTGATTTAAAACCAAATTCATGGCATTGAAATTGTTTGAAGGAGAAGTAAGAAGTCATTGTATGTAATAGAGTGCATGATCTCTTTTACTCGACACCCATGGTTTAAATTTATAGTAAATTCATATAGAAAATTGATCTGGAATATATTTGCAGAATGAAATGAATATAGATTATTATCAAAAGATTCTTAATACAAAATAACAGATATACAGTAACACTGGTTTCTATTCAATAAGGAAATAAGATGAAACTGTAAAATGCATCGGAAACAAGCTTGTTAGAATGGTGGTGGCTTATCTTTGAGAACAGATGTGACGACTATGCTCATTTGTAAGAAGATAATTACAATGAGTCTCTCAAGGCCTTTTTACAATAAACAAGAATTTCAAAAACCCTAGACATCTAAAATCCTAACCCTAGGAGATGAAGAGCCAAAAGTCATGTAGGCCTTGTTTGGGTAAGTTAGGACATCAACTTCTTGGGGTCGTAACTTTTACATATGATCTTTGTTTTAGGTGCACGATATCTCGTTGAAAAGGTATTTTCGAGGAATACACATTTTTATTCTATATATCAAAGGTCATTTTTAATGTGGAGAGCCCTAAAAACACAGTTTAGGGCCTCAAAACAACCCCACAAGTTAGGGACCCAAAAACTAGGGAAAAAACTGTCAAACTGGAAAAATGCCAAAATGAGCTAGTTGGAATAGATGGGATTCCATTGAAATCCATCTGGATCAATCCTCCCCCCTTAGGAAGGAATGGTCTCAATTGCATTGTGTTCCCCCATCAGATGAAGAAATTTCTGTTGAATTTTCCATGGGTGAGCCACTTTCCTTAGTGCAGGAGTTGCCCTGCTTTGACAACTCGATAAAGCTATATCCTTTGTTGGAGAGTGCCCTTGATCTTTTTTTCTAGAATCTAGTTACTGGATGCCTGTTGTATGTAGTCCGGGTTGAGCTCTGTTGGTGTAAGTTGTTCTGCTATCTCTGAGGTGTCCAATAATGGTGGGAAATACAGTCGAAGGATATCCACGTTGAACATTGGGTGCAAGCCAAGGAAAGGAGGAATGTTGAGATTGAAAGCATTATCACCCACAGCCTTGGTGACGGTGTACGACCCATAAATAAGTGGACGAATCTTCCAATGGGGTCTTGTAAGGCACTCTTTCTGCAAGTGCAACCAAACTTTGTCGCCCATCTGAAACTTATGTGGCACCCAATGTCGATCATGACACTTCTTGTACTTGTCATTGGACTTTTGTAGGATATCTTGAACCTGTTGGAAAATGTGTTGGATCCACTCAATGAACCAAGTGGCTTTGTCAACTTCAGTTGGAGCAGGAGATGAGTCGGTCGAGGTGACCACAAGGGATAGTGCAACATCTATGGGACCTAATGGTTGGAATCCCAACCCCACTTGAAAGGGGTTATGGACGGTTGAGCTATGCAGGGCTCAATTGTAGCTATGTTTAACATATGGGAGACTCTCATCCCATGTGTGCATGTGATTGGAATTATACATGCGCAAGATATGCACGATCATTTGATTTACGACCTCGGTTTGGCCATCTGTTTGTGGGTGGAAGGTCATGGATTTGGTGAAATTGGTGTCTAGTAGTGACCAAAGTCTTAACCATAATATGCTAAGAAATTGACTGTCCCAATTTGAGACAATGGTTTGTGGGATTCCAAAATGTAACCAAACTCATTCAAAGAAGATCTTGGAAGTGGCCTCTCTCGAGATGCACTTCTTGCAGGTGACCATAATCGCCATCTTAGAAAAGTGATCCACAACCACAAAAACACCTTCATTGCTCCACTTGGTGGATGGGAGGCCCGACATGTAGTCCATTGAGATGGATTCCCATGGTCTGCCAAGAGTAGGAAGAGGGGTGTACAGGCCATGTTTCTTAGTGGTCGGTTTGGAAATCGCACAGGAAGTGTAGGACATAATATACTTGTTGATCTCCTATCAAAGTTTCAAATAATAGAAATGTTTCTACAACATTTCCACTGTCTTTTTGATGCCGAAGTGTCTAGGCACCCTACTGTAGTGGGATTCCTAGATCATCTTCGCTCACTCACTTTATGGAACGTAGATATGGCCCAGACGACACAACAACCCATCTTGAAGATGGAAATTAGAGACAACTTTGTTTGTGCCCAACATTTGGCAGGTGGTGGCGAAGTCTGGTTCTATCTCATATAATTGGGGCCATCTAGAGGTCTCATGGCCTCAAGAGTCTAGCACCATGGTGAGTTCTGTGACTAGCATTCTGCCAAGGAAATCAACGACACGATTGGTGCTTCCCATTTTATACTTGATGTTGAGGTAGAATTGCTACAAGTACATGGACCACTTCTGATGGCAGCCATTCTGTAATTTTCCTTGTGTCTGCATTAACTACAGTGGCTTATGATCAGTGTGGATGATTGTCTCCTTCCCAAGAATGTAATGTCTCCACTGGCGAAAGGCTTGCACAATGGAGTACATTTCTTTGTCGTAAGTAGGGTACTTTTGGACAACATATGATAGTTCCTCACTATGATATGCCACGGGGTGGTTGTGATGAGTGAGAAAGATTCCCACAACATAGTCTGAAGCATTTTTCTCGATCTCAAAGGGATGTTGCAGGTCCGGTAGTGAAAGTACTGGGACTGAGCACAAGCGCTACCTCAAATCATCGAATGCTTCTTGTCAGGACCGACCCCACACAAATTTCTCCTTACCACCACCATTGGTTACTTGGTTGAGGGCCCATGCAATATGGGAGAATACTAACACGAACCTGCAGTAGAAATTGGCAAGGCCCAAGAAGCTCTGAAGCTTAGTGAGTGTGTTTGGGGATGTCCAGTCACGAATGACTTGGATTTTGGCTAGATCCACGTGCACACCATGATGATCAATGATGTAGCCCAGGTATTGAACCCTATTCATGTTGAAGGAGCATTTTTCCAAGTTGGCATAGAGATGTTGCTACCGAAGGGTGTGTAGAACCTGTTGAATATGCTGCAAGTGTTCTTCCCAAGTCTTGTTGTAAATGAGGATATCATCCAGATACATCACTACAAAATTATTGGTGAATGGTCATAGGATATCATCCATCATCCTCATGAAAGTGGCTAGAGCATTTTTCAAACCAAAGGGCATGACCAACCATTCAAAAAGACCTTCATTTGACTTGAAATCTTCCATACATCTGTTTATTCTATCGGGACCTGGTGGTAGCCAAAATTCAGATCAATCTTACTTAAGTATTTGGACCCTGTGATCTGATCAAGGAGGCCGTCAATTTGGGGAATCGGGTATCGGTTTCTAGCTTTGATTTTATTGAGGGCCCGATAATCAATGCAGAGTCGCCAGGTTCCATCTTTTTTCTATACCAACATGATTGGGCTCCCGCAAGGTGATGAGATGGGATGGATGTGCCCCTTGTGGAGTAGTTCTTGGATCTGTCACCTGATCTCCTCATTCTCTAACAGAGAGAGGTGGTAGATTTGCCCCTTAGGAAGCGGTGCATCAAGGGTCAGATCGATGGGGTGCTTGACTTGACAGTGCAGAGGTACCTGGGTTGGCAAGGAGAAGATATCTGAGTATTATTCCATGACCCTATCTACTTGTTTCTGCTGTGTGGAGAGGTTAGACAGGGAGACCTTGGATGTGGCTATGATATTTCACTCACGCTAAGACTGAATCACAAAGAATACAAAATTCCCTGTCTGAGAGATGACCTATCTGCATTGCTTGGCAAAGATCAAGGAAATAACACTGGGTGGGACTTCCTCGGGTATCATGTAAAATTTCTTGTCCAAAGTAATAATAACACAATGAGGCCTAGACTTATATACAACATGATGTTTCCATAAATATGGTTGGCCCAAAATAACATTACAAACTTCTAGAGGGGAAACATCATACAATATCTCTTCTCTTAAGGGCTTGATGTCGTAAGATAGACGACATTGTTGGCTAATGCAGATGTCGCTTCCTTAGCGGATCCATCCGATGGTGTAGGGTTGCGGGTGCGGCATTGTCGACATGGTGAGTCGCTTGAAAATATATGTTGATATGACATTCTTATGGCTACCGTTATCAACGATGAAGTGCAGCAGAGTACCCTTCACCAACATCTGTGAATGAAAAAGGAGTTTTCCTTCCTCTGGATCATCTGGTTCACTGAAATGGAGCTTGGTGGAAGAAACAGTATCACTAGGTTCTACATCAATGATCTGTCTCCCCCTTTCTGGTTCTGAATCAGAGTCGGAACCCACATCTGATTTAGAGGCTTTCACCTCAGCCATCAATGACTCCTTCAAGCGGAAATCAACAGTGTTATGCCAGGGGTCTTATATAAGTCTCACCACTTTCTAGTATCTTTCTTTGTCTTTCTGGTGTCCTTCTTTGCTTGCAGCCTCGACTAGTTGTCCTGAGGTTGTTCGTATTTTCTCTGTCATTTGTTCTGTGGGCTGGGACTGCCCTTTCCTAGATTTTACTGTAAGGGGTTCCGAGGCCCAAATTGTTGCGTCTTTTGTTTGAGCTTTTGCTTGATTTTGATGACATATCGGTAGGATGCGCCCAAGGATGAGATGTCCAAAAAATCCATTTCATCCTGGATGTATCTATGCATACCTTTGAGATACTTGATCACTAGATTTCACTTAGAATCTTTGATACCCAGCTTGGTGCGTAAGGTATGGAAGATATTTGTGAACTCGGCCACCGCTTGGTCTCTTTCCTACCACAGCATGGTCCATTTTGTGTACAGGTAATCATAACTTCCGAAAGGGGAGTATTGTTCCTTAATAGCATCCCTGAAGGACTCCCAGGTGATTGAAAATGAAAATAATGAGTGTTCCTCTGTTTCCTTTTGCTCACTAAAATTTTCCCACCAATCTTTGACATGGGGGACGACTTTGAGGAGCGCAAAAGTAATATTTTCTCTATTTGAGAATTTATGGACAAAGAAATACCCTTCTAGCAGATTTAACCATTTGTCTACAACATCTGTGTCTATCTAACCTTCAAATATAGGAATATTGAAGTTGATTTGTACCTTGAAGGGAGAAGTGCCATCGTTCGAGGAATATGTGTCATCTGTTGGTAGTCATCGAATAATTTGTGCAAACCTATCCATCATCTCATTCCTCTATTGCATGAGGAATTCCTCGAGCAAGATTTTGAAGGGATCTCTTGTCTCGTGGTCTTTCTTTTCTTCTTCCATGAGAGGTCGTTTAGGCATGCGAGATATTTTTTCCTCAAGAAAAACAAGCTCGAGACCCAATTCTTTGTACCCTGACCTCGTTGGGGACATGAATTAAGAACGAAATGGAGCAGACCGCTCTGATACCAATGATCCATAATATATTTCCAGAATGAAATGAATATAGATTATTATCAAAATATCCTTAATACATAATAACAAATATACAATGAAATTGGTTTCTATTCAATAAGGAAATAAGTTGAAATTGTAAAATGCAGTGGAAACAAGCTTGCTAGAATGTTGGCAGCTTATCTTTGAGAAGGGATGTGATGGTTGCACTCATTCACAAGAAGATGATTACAATGAGGCTCTGAAGCCTTTTTACAATAAACATGAATGTAAAAAACCCTAAACATCCAAAAACATAACCCTAGGAGATGAAGCGCCAAAATTCATGTGGGCCCCATTTGGGTAAGTTAGTACATCAACTTCCCAGAGTCGTAACTTTTGCATACAATATTCATTTTAAGCACATGATATAATTTTGTAAAGGTCTTTTACGAGCCCTAAAAACATTTTTTAGGGCCTCAAAATGACCCCGCAAGTTAGGGACCCAAAAACTAGGGAAAAAACTATCAAACTGGAAAACTGCTAAAATGAGCTAGTTGGAATAGGTGGGAGTCCATTGACATCCATTTGGATAAAAAATGTGGAGTCAAGTCTTAAGTGAAGATAAATTTATTCATATTGTGAATGTAAAAAATAAAGTGATGTAAAATCATAATATTAGAGCGTTAATTAAGTTTCTTAATCTAGTGTCATGGGTGTCTTGTTGGAAGGAGGCACCTCTCCCACAAGAAACAATTTTATGCAAGTATTACAATGGAAGATTCAAATGGATAATTATGTAAGAATATGAAAATATAAAGAATATTTATGAAAAGGAAATATGATGTTGACTCCAAGACAGAAGAAGATGAAAGAGATTAAATAATATGTAAGAAGAAGAAAGAAGATTGCAGATACCAAGACATGGGAAAAATAAACAAAAGAGAGGCACAGTGAAGTAGGAGAAGAAAAGAACATAAGTGAAAGAAGCAAAAGGAAATAGGAATGAAGCAATGGAACAAAGCGTTGAAAAGGCAATATAAGCATACAAAGGAAGAAAAGCACGGTAAAGAATAAACAACATTGTGTGTTGATGTAGATGCAATAAATCCTTGAAAGAGACGTCATTGGGGAGTTTAATGGTCCTTGAATAATGTTTTGATGAGAAATTGTCTTGGTCATATGTTGTATAATGGCTAGAGTATCCTAAGATGAATATGTATATGAACTTGTATGTACGTGATGTAAGCTTGATGAGTCATGTATTCCCCATAATGTTTTTTGTTCTTTGTGTTTTAAAAAACACTTTGTAATGTATGTTTTGTCGGCGGTTGAAACCATTGTTTTAATGCATGGTTTTCATTAGAGATACTTTTCTCAACCATGGGAAGAATCATTGATTTGAGGTAGTCCACACCTGGTATAAATGTCGATCTAAGGAAATTAGAGAGATTTCAATTCATGAAAAAGGGGCTTGACTAGTTGAGCATAAAAGGGAACTTGCATGGAGAAAGTTGTGACACATAAGTTTGCAAGATGACTAGGAACTCATGGACATGATTACATGAAGTAGATTTTGTTCCTTGCGAATCTGATACATGAGCATTGAGAGCGCGCTCATGGGTAATTCAAAAACCTAGGATGATGATAATGATGATTATGATGAATGGTGAATCAAGGTACAAGTATGCATACATGTGATGGAAGAATGGTTAATGAACCATGTATAAGAAAAGGTTTCCTATAGAACCAATGAATATAGCGTCTAGGGACCCATGTACTCTGGTGGATGGTAATATTTTTATATGGTATTTGATAAAAAATGTCTATGTGTGAAAGTTCAAGATAAAGAATATCAAGGATGAATAAGTAAGAAGACCAAATATCATAGAACAAAAAAGATGATCGTGGCATAACGAGGTCACAAGTATGCATTAAGGAGAGAGTGTGATGAATTAACTCCTCCTTTTGATTATGAATAATTAATAAATTAAATGATGTCTTTGTAATGGGGTATACTAGTTATATAAGTCTATGTGAAAGTGAGAAATGAGGATAAATTAGAGAAGTTAGAGATGGAGATTTGTTGAGGGATTCGTGGATATATTGTGGAGGAAGTTGTGGAGATAGTTATGGAAATGGTTTAAACTAACCATATAATTATGTAATAGTTTTTATGGTCACCTTTGATTATATAATGGACCATTTGTACACTAAAATGTGGCACACATGAATGATAGAATAAATATAATTTCCCCTTCAGAGTTTTGGGAGCATATTTCTGAGTGTCCTTAGCTTTGCAAAATGTGGTGTATGTGTGTTTATTCCACTGCGGCTCTAACTTCATCACCATGCCTTTTCATTATGGCATGTGAAATTCTCATTAACATGATATCCATTGAATCCATGTTTCATTAGCTTGATCTACCGCCTATCTCCTAAGTCTCTGGTTTTCCTCCATGTGGCCTATTGACATGTCATCCTTCAATCTTGTTAATCTAACTATCCAAGTCTTCACATGGAGTATCCTAGGGATGAGTCTAGGATGATCCCGTACATTCCTTGACAATGAAGTTCATGGATATAATGATCTTTTTGTATTCCACTATGTTCCTACCTTGAGTATTGTGGAAACAAGCTTCTCCTTGTAAATTTGAATAGTAAAGAATGCATTGATATCTTGGGAATGGAATGACTATCTTTAGTATATTATATTGATGTATTAAATTGGGTTGTAATTAAAAAATTACCAAACAAAACTAATTTCCTCATAGACTCTGTGAAAGTGAATTGATAATCATAGATAGTTTTAGATTTAGACTTATTCCACTCATATAGATATAGAAAGAGATTGTGTTGGAAATAATTGTATGTTGTGAAAGGAAAATGTATAATGATATCATTTTTACATACAAATTATTAAGATCATTCCATGTTAGAATTGCAGTAGGATTGTGGAAGGATGACATCCAAAACCTCATATGACATGCAGTTCGGTTTAGAGGGATTGACATCGAACAAATATACTTCACATGTTAACATTGTGTACATTAATTCTACTATTTAGAGCTAGGGTTTGTGTTGTTTGCGCATATGAAATGATTTCATGGGATTTTATTTATGATCATTTGTTGGTGATTAGTGGCCATTAGAATGAACTTGATCATGAATAGATCAAAACAATGTATTGAGTCCTAGATTTTCATATTGCATTTAGGACAAAGTCACAAACTTTCAATATTTTAGGCATAATCTTAGATTCTGTTTATATTTAGTCATATGTCTAGTTACAAATTTGAACACCAAGGAACCATGATAGCCAAAGTTTCCTAGGTGATTAAGTTACAAGTTCCCCATCTTTATATAACCGTATGTATTTGAAATGATGTTATGTTGCTTGGTTGAGTTTCATCCTACCAAATGGCTAACCTAGACCCTATAGTGGGAATGACTCTTAATATTATGTAATTAGTTATTCATATTTTTTCATACAGATTATAATGAAATATTAGGATGACAATTGTTTTTCTCATTTTGTATAATGCAAGATAAGTCA
This sequence comes from Picea engelmannii, assembly GCA_009831015.1. Lineage (NCBI taxonomy): Eukaryota > Viridiplantae > Streptophyta > Pinopsida > Pinales > Pinaceae > Picea > Picea engelmannii. Next base: position 201,694 of record ML779740.1, on the reverse strand, counting down.
AGTTGTTGAAACAACGCACACTTATATTAACAAATCTAGTCTTGTTTGTCCATAAATATTCTAAAATTTTAAATGATTTTGAGGGAAATGCACATGCCACCCCATAGATAAGGTGGATACAACATCATCCATCATGCTTGCATAGGCTTAAACATTATTCATTACAATATTCAACTTGGCATGATTTACAATTTAGATGTTTTGCAAATGTCCAATTTATTTATGAGAAAACAATTATAATGTCTTAGAGTGATGAACCATGTTGCCTTGGAATGTGCATATGACCCCGTGCCCATATATCATATGTTGATTTAAATCTTCTTTTAATGTGATACTTTTTATATTATTTTAAATGACTTTCATTTTTTGTACGAATAAAATATTATAAATATGTATGCATGATAATTCATTATTCATTTAGTCCCCAGTACCATATTTTTTCAATCACTACTATGTATATTTTAACCTTGCACAATAAATTACTACAAACATACTCTTAATAAAAACATAAAAGATACAATGGAACACACACACATTACACATATACTTTTACCCTAAAACCCAAACTAGGAAAACTAGCAACATGTTTAGAGCCACGCCTCTAATCTTCTATTAAACATATTCTTCATTGTTTACAATACAATATACATATATAGGATCACACAATATAAAAACCCCTAATATGTTGACCTATATTAGTCAACAACCTTAATTCCTTAACAAGAATTAGAAAACCATCAGTGAAAACCATGTGTCGAAAAACCGCCAAAAACAATGGCCAAATATCCAAAATAAATTGGCGACTAAAGCCCCCAAGATTTTTTCTCCTGGGATCCACCCCCAAGGATTCCATTAAGGGGACATAAAATCATGCAAATAATATAACATATACCTAACATTCTCCCACTTGTTGTTTTATTTCCATATACGGAGTCACAGGGTTACATAGTCAACAATCCAGGATAGCAATGCCCATAGATCCTCTACACCATGAGAACCTCTTAGTGCTCATAAATTTTGTTAATGAATTTTCAACATTCTTCAAAGTGTCTACCTTCATGAGAAACACCTTATTTTATTCAACCATTCCTCTCACAAAGTGATATTGAACATCAATATGTTTTTTCTTTGAATGATAAGTTAGGTTCTTCACCAAGAAGATTTCACTCTGACTGTCACAATCTATTCTTATAGACTGATGTACCAATCCAATACATTAACAAAATATATGTAACCATACTACTTCCTTTCTTGCATGAGTGGATACCATGTATTAAAATTTTGTAGTTGAGTGCATCCTCATCTGTAAAAACTGCCTTTTGCTCATCCAACAAATTTCTCCTCCAAACAGGATAAGAACATACCTACTTATAGATCTTCTACAATTAATATATCCAACCCAATATGCATTGAAAAATCCATGTATTTCCATCACTCTGTTCAATCCTAGTCTTCCTCGGTAGCATAATCCATAACTAGTGGTGCCACACAAATACCTGAAAACCCTCTTTATTGTTGTCCAATGCTCCTTTCCTAGTTTTGACATATACCTCCTCAAAACTCCCACTGCAAGTGCAATGTTTATACTAGTACAAACCATTACATACATCAAACTTCCAACCTCATTTACATATAGAAACTGGGACATGTCCTCTTCCTCTTCTTGTGTCTTGGGACACTAATCCACAGATAACTTTACACCTACAAGAATAGGAACCTTGACCAATTTACATTCTTGTGTATTAAACCTCTACAATATTGTCTTGACATATTTCCTCTGATTTAACTAGAGTTTCTTGTTTGTCCAATCTCTTTTAATTTCCATGCCCAAAATGAAATTTGCAGCACCAATATCCTTCATGTAAAATTTATAGGACAACCGAGTTTTCACATCCTAGATAATCTCCTTGTTGTTTCCTATCAACAACATGTCATCCACATACACGACCAAATAAATAATATGATCACCAATTAATTTGAAATAAACACAGTAGTCTTCTTTTCTCCTTGTGAAACCAAGTCCCAACATATAAGTATCAATTTTTATATACCACATCCTTGGTGATTGATTTAACCCATACAAGGAATTTTTAATCTTGCATATGATCTCCTTCTTTCCCTTCACAATAAATACTTCTCGATACTTCATGTAGATTTATTCTCCCATATCCTCATAGAGGAATGATGTCTTCACATCCATCTGTTCTACTTCAAAATCAAATGCAACAATGACAAATAGAAGAAATCTAATAGAAGTTAACTTGGAAAGAAAAGAAAAAATGTCACCAAAGTCAATTCCCCAACCTGGGAATAACCTTCTTCTACTAACCAAGCTTTATATTTCTCCACTTTTCCTTTTGCATTCATCTTCTTTTTAAACACCCATTTGTTTCCAATAGGATTTATTCCATTCAAAAACTCTACTAAATCCCAAGTCATGCAAAGAATATAACACATAACCAACACACTACCCCCATTTCATGTAGCATGTGTGTGAGGCTACAGTGCAAGTTTGTTCCTTAGCCACCTTGCCTCAACAATTGGGATATCATTCCCTCTTGGGGGTACTTCCTCCCATTGTAAAGAACACGGGGGTTTATCACCACCCACACCCACCACCTTTTCCATCCCATCCATCCATGGTGGTTGCACCTATATACTTCACATCATTCAACCTTGTTGTAGCCCCCATTATTGCATCCACTATTTCTACACCAGTTTTTCATGTTCTATCCCCCATTGTTTCATCCACTAGGTATGTATCAATTATCCCTCATGCATATCCCCTTTTATCATATATTATGGACACAATAGTTGACCCTATAGAACATCTCTTTAAGTAGTGAGTACAGTCAAATTCTCCACCTACTAGCCAATCTCTACTGTCACTTGGATTATTCAATATGATATAATTTGTTAATGAATTTTTATGTAGCATGAATAGAATTGATTTTAGGTAGTTTTTATTAAATTTCATGCTTTGATTATTGTAATTTATATAGTAAGGCATAAAGAATAGGTTAGGATCATGGAGGAGGGAAACATCCTCGTGAATTACAGTATTATCTATAGTAAGTTTTCTTGGTTGGAAGTATAAAGTATCATTATGTAAGTTTGTTAAGTCATTATGGAAAAAAATTATAATAATGTCGTTTCTTTTCCCATTCTCTGAAAAGATGAACCAAACCAAGATGCAATAAGACTCATGTTTCAACTTTGACTAAGACGAGTAAGTGTTGGGTATGTGTTTTATTATTTGCATAGGTAGATGTATTTTTTGTGTTACACCAGGCTTGGAGGGGGTTTAGAGGGGGGGATGCTAGGCCCCCTCGACCTTGGGAGTGAGAAGGGCGTTTGGGGGCAGCGCCTCCAAAAAAGAAAAAAATTGGTGTTTTTGCGTCCTTTTTTGGCGATTTTCGGCACATAGTTTTTGTCAATGGATTTTCTAATTCTAGTTAAGGAATTATGGTTGTTGAATAATCCAGGTCAATGGATTAGGTGTTTGGATGTCGTGGGATGCTATATGTATATTTCATTTTAAACAATGAAGAGATGATGAATAGAAGATTATAGGTGTGGCTCTAAACAAGTTGTAACTTTTCTCGGTTTGGGTTTCAAGGGTAAAAATATATGTGTAATGTGTATGTGTGCCATTGTATCTTTTCTTTTTTTATTAAGAATATGTTTGTAGGAATCAATTGTACAAGGTTAAAATCTACAGGAATATCATATTTGTGGATGCACCTAGTAGTGGTGTGGTTGGAAGCGGTCAATGAGTGACCAATGTCTGTAATTTTGTATCTAGGGCACCAAATTTCATTCTTCCATGTTTGGGCACAAGGTTCCATTATGTATCTAGGGCACAATGTGAAATTTTGTAAAAAATGTATAGTTGAACATATTTTTAATGGATAGTGAAAAGGAAACCCATATCAAGGAGATATATCAAGGAAAACCATATAGATATATCAAGGAAAACCATATCATTGGTATCAATGGATAGTGAAAAGGAAACCCCCTTTATATCACTACACTTGGGGTTTATTTACAAGAGACTTAGAAGAACAATATGCGAAAGTTTTGGAACAAGACTACTTTAGTCAATTGACAAAAATCAAACAGTTAGGTGATATTGAAGAATATAATTTAGAATTCCTGGTACTGGACACAAGGGTGGATAACCTAAGTGATGGACACTTGATGAAGCTTACATGGGTGGATTAAAAGAAGACATGAAACATGAACTTTTCTTAAGAAAACCTACAAGTATTATGGAAGCTATGCAAAATGCTCTTCATATTCATGCCAAAAATAAGGCTACACACAAGTATAACATTGGAGGCAAAGATCATTTTGGGGGTCATAAGACAACCATATCTCAACCAAAAATGTTGACACCTCAGAAAATGGATGAAAGAAGAGCAAAAGGACTATGCTTCAATTTTGATAGAAAGTACAGTGAAGGGCATAATATCCCTATTTCTGATATCATTGCCTTCTTTTATAGCTTTCTCTACTTAGGAGCTCTATCTCTTTCTACTATGACCCACTCATTCTACTAAAAAAAATTCCCCGCATCCTTTTGGTATATTTCTACAGTCCACGTAGCCTTCAGGAAATAGGGAAATATTAACTACCTTTCCAACTCATTGTGATGTTGGTAGTAATCATTCAAGAGGATTTCTCAATGATTCTTTTCTTGATTTTGGCATATGTCTTCTTGATTTCTGTTGCACATCAAAACTAGGAATAGAACGCATTCAATAATATTGTAGGCCTGGTGTGCACTATCAAAACTCAGTCCAATGCAAACTCCTTTTCATTCTTCATGCCTTACCTTAGGCATGCACAAAAATTTGGAATGAGCATGCACAACTTCATTTGTGGGCACATACAAAATGAACCCAAAACTTTGGGTGCCAACGGGAGGCCATGTGTTATTTTTCAAGGAATCCTTCTTGTATTTGGATGGATATAACCTTCCTTTAGGTCCTATCATTCATGTTTCCTCCCCTAACCATGTCAAAGGTCCCAAAAACAATACCCAGTGCTCAAAAAATATAGTGGTGCCTATATACTTACTTAGAGGTAAACGATGCCTCAATAAGCCATTTTTGGTGTTTCAAAGCGTTATTCTTGGCCCCATAATCCTATATTCTTCCTTTAGGGTATAACTCTTTGGTTTTTTCCCCTAACCATATCGAGGTTCTAGAGACTCACACTGAATGTTCAATATATCATAATGCTAACTATTCCCATCCAAAGACCAATGATACCCTTCAAAGGTCCTTTGTGATTGGTCAACATGTTCTTGATGGAACTAGATGCATAGAAGATTCCTTTAGGACCTAAGTCATGGGTTTCCTCTCTCAATTTTTTCCAACAACCCAAGACCCATACCTAGTGCTCAAAATATCCTAGCAATTCCCATATCCCCACTTGAAATCCATAGATCCCCTTGAGATGTCAGTTATGGTTGTTTGAGGTGTCATTCATGACCCTTGAACCTTTTAAGTTGCTTTAGACCTCAAGAGGTCATATTCGGTGGGTTTAGGTTTCATATTTGACCTTATATGCCTAGAATCTGTAGTAACCAAATAAATTAAACAACCATTTATTTCCACAACATAGCAATAAAATTCAAAAAATTCTTTATATTGAGCAAAATAGTGAAATTTATCAAATTCCTTTAATTGAGCACATTCGCATATAGATTTAACAACGAATATTAAAATTTTCTAACATAATAAAAACAATTACAAAATTTTAAATACCTGAGTCTGATGCTAATAACCCTCCTTTTGTTCGCTTGCCTTCATGACCACTGTTGCACTGTGTAAACACTGCCCAAAACCTAGTTCCACCCTGCCAACTAGGTAACTTCCTAGCTCCAGGATATCATATGGATATTTTGGCCCCCGTGCCCAAAACCTCCAGCAAACCGGTGCCTGTACTCATCCAATCCCCACTCCAAAACTCAACTCCTGCAAATCTAAGAGAAACCTTTCCCTTCCCCAAAATCACGTAGAATGGTAATCCCCTCGTAAACCTCCTCCGCCTCCATATCCTTCCTTCAACGCCTCATGCATTTACTCCCTTACCTACCCCTCGTTAATGCCCCTTATCCTTTCCTTTAATATTTTATCCTCTCGTGATTAATATGTTATCCCTTTCTGTGTACGTAACCTTTTAATTTAAATAATATAACTTATTAATCTATTAAATTTAATACTCATATTATTAAATGTAATAGGTAGTTAATTAATTAATTAATTAATCACAATTATAACCTTTAATTAATTAATAACTACTTAATTAATATCATTAGATCAATCTTTTTTTAATTAATACCTTGTTAAGACAATTAATCCCCATAAATAATTTTTTACTTAAGAAACCTTAAACATTTATTCAACTAGGGTTGTTACATACACCCACCCTTTAGGAAACTTCGTCCCAAAGTTAAGGTATATTATGGTACAAAGGAAAAGAAACACGGTTCACACATTCATAACAAGTAACTGACATTATCAGTAAGTAAGTCAAGAAAGCTCATACATACTAGTGTATATGTACAAGAAATGCATGCGTAGCTAGTACATGCAAATCTCGTGCATGTACTAATAACCAAACTGTCATCCTTTAGTAATTTATGTATGCATCCAATCCAATCAGCAAGACTAGTCTTTTATAAAAGACAACAACCAATCAATCGTTTGAGAAATTCTTTAATTACAATTATCCGGTTAAACAATTTTATTTTAAACAACTGTGGTTTAGTTACGTAATAATGAAGATTCATATATACACATTTCTCCTCTTTTTTTTTGAAGGGAAGACATTAAATTCCACCACAAGACAAATCTCCATACCGTCTCAACTATTACTACTAATCCTTCCTCCCT